>JAEMWC010000016.1:1037500-1240000 GCA_016490735.1 Pachyseris speciosa | reverse complement strand
CGTTTGTCCAGCATTCCTTGTCAACTTTGACAACTGTGGGAAATGTCACGGCAGGTTGTTGCTTTTCTTCCTCATCTTCGTTTTCATCTTCGTCTTCATCTTCGTCGTCTAATTGGAAAAATTTCGCGCCAGCAGCCTGAAAAGTATACGGAAGGGAAAAGTCGCGTAACACCCAAAGGTGGCCATTGCTACAGCTTCAGCAACGGTCCTATCAAAAGATTTCAACAAGTGACCGGTACTGATTCAACAAACGTTGAACGAATGTTACGCAGATGCTGAGAAGGAAAACAGTGCTGCGCAAGAACCATCAAAATTTATAGCAAAAGAACTGGGAACGAGCTCTCAGTTACTTTTGTGTGCATGCGTTCACTCAACGAACATTGAACGTGTTCAAAGGGCACAAAATTGTGGAGACATAACCGACCTTCAAAACACCTTTAATCAAACCCTACTTTGAGCGAATTTGTTCGATCGAACGCAACCATGAATATAAGATCAACAATTTTAGGTCCAGTTGTTTAAAATGTGGATAGTTTATCCAACGGGTGAGTCGCTATCAAGCACCACGAAGCGTGCAAAACGCACCATAGGACGGCTGGTATGTGGCTCATCACCAAACATCGCTTTTCGTTTGGGTTTCACTGGTTTGTCGGTAAATTTGACAGCAGTCTGTTTCCCGTCCGCTTCTACTGGTTCTCCCTCAGAGTCTTCGTCGCTAGAAGCACCGAAAAACTTTATCCGTGGCCGGGAAACCTTCCTGGGGTCTACAAAATGACAAAGAGTAAGGTAAGAAACTTAGTATCAGCAGTAACTGAATTCGCTTTAAACAATTAAATGAATTTACTGCTCTGAATACATTGTCGTAAATGAATGGGCCGTTTGAAGTCGGGGTCATGTGGTCTAGTTACGGGCTGGAATGTAAAGAGTTCAAAAAGGCACGACAAGTTAGCAGAATTGCAGAGTTTGAAGCCACCGACGTTTAAAAGCGGGCATTTATGAAGGTTTAAAGGTTCGAGTATCGTCTTGCTTTCAACAACTTTTCCCAAAAACAAACCCGTTATTTTACTCGGCTATTTCGCTAACTTCAAGATGCCCTTCCCAATTCTCGTAATCTTAGCATCACAGCCCATAACATAAAGAGATCTGAATACAAATTAGGTCACATGAGCCCAACACCATATCTCCCAAAGAATAAGACGCAGTAAGTTATTATCAATAATCATAGCAGAGGAGACGTCTCCTCTACGAACGATGCAAGAATACGAATACCTCAGCAATTGGTCAATAGGTTTTGGACCCTACATGAATAAGAATAAGACGGAGTAAGTTATTATCAATCATAGCAAAGGAGACGTCTCCTCTACGAACGATGTAAGAATACGAATACCTCAGCAATTGGTCAATAGGTTTTGGACCCTACATGTAGTAGGTTGTAAAAACGAGTTTTGCCTGAGGATAAGATTAAGTTTCTTGCTATTCTCGGTTAGCTCAACGAACTCCCATGGTGTTAACTTTAATTCTGTTTTGTCTACTGAAAACCAAAGCCTGAAAACCTACCATTTTCTCCTTTAGTCGACCGCACGGCTTTTCTGTAAACAAAAAAGACAAGAGAGCAAAATTGGCTGCACTGTTCATTGACTATCCTCCTTACAAATGATTGAAGTCGCTCATTCAATCCCAGAGACCAAACTTACGCCACATAGTTTGAATTCATTTTCTTCTTTGTTGGGGAGAGGGGGACTGGACATGGCGTTTTCTGACCCTTCAGTCTGTGAATGAAATCTACAGGTGCGACTACTCAAATTACGTAAAAGTCATTTCGTAGTGCAATTCTTAAGGTATGTCTATCGTCCGAGGAAGAAATCCTAAAGTGCGACCACTGAAACGTGGGCCTCTTTGCAACTGCTTTTCTTTGGTTTTGTCATTGTGTACGAGTTGGTTATAAATCTTTATACCATTCCAAAGAACATACAGCCAATCAGAATGCAAGAAGCCGTTGCGTATTCATCGATAATCCGCCGAACTTTCCCATCGTGCACTACATGCATTGTGTAGGGCTATGTATTTTCTCTGACTTGGTATAAAATAGTAATGCAAAGCTTCTCTTCGCATTCGGCTGCGCCTCGTGTTTAAACTTGATAAAACACTAACGGCTTCAAAAACTCCTGTTGTAGATCTATCCATTCTTATACTAATATTTAGAATTTGTGTTATTTTGGCCTAGGAAAACGGAGAAAAAATTTAGCCGTGTTTGTATCTTAAACATTAATTTCTTTTGTATTTTCGTTATGAGTAAAGCCCCGTTCAAACGGTAATGATAGTTGATGATAGTCGATGATAGTTTTAACTATCACGCGCGTTTGAACACGAACTATTGTTCACTATCATCGACTATCATGAACTATCATTCACTTTGAACCTACTCAAAAATCTCATGATAGTCGATGATAGTTTTTGCCGTTTGACCGCACGCATGATAGTTGATGATAGTTACTATCATCGACTATCATGCGCCGTTTGATGATAGTCGATGTTAGTTTTAACTATCATGAGCGTTTGAACACGAACTATCATGCACTATCACCGACTATCATCAACTATCATGCAGCTTGAACATGTTCAAATTCGACATGATAGTTGATGATAGTTTTTGCCGTTTGAACGCAGACATGATAATCAATGATAGTGAATGATAGTTGAAACTATCATCAACTATCATGACCGTTTGAACGGGGCTTAATTAATAATCTGTGCGCACGCTGTGTTATTACGTAATAGGGTCTCACATCAGCACGCGCCTGAAGATGCGGTTTCGTATAACAAGTGAAGCTTACTGCTCAGTGGGGATATCTGGGGTGATAGTTATCCGTGTTGGGCTGTGCTTTCGCCGTCTCTCGGCGCTCGGGCTTCTTGGCGGAATCCTTGCCAGTTCTTCATCACTGAGATGATGATCATCTGGAAATACGTCTCCATCTTTCTCTGTCAAGAATGACTGCTGAAAGAACAATGGCAACAAAGGATGACATACATACATACATACATACATACATACATACATACATACATACATACATACATACATACCTACATACATACATACATACATATTTAATAATCCTAGGAGTCAATAGACTATACAGGATACTAAAAACAGTCAGCGACGAAATAGAAGGGACAAAAAAAAACCTAATTCACAAGCTAAACATAGAGTAACATGCAGGGAAAAAATATTTTTAGGTTAACTTATACGATAAATAGAGATTTACATTGCATGACATGTGGGGTGTTCAGCATACATGCTATTTTCCACATGTTTGAAAGCAATCCCGTCACGTATCGAAAAAATACGCGATAGTTTGTAGTGCAAACAGCCCCATAAATTGAAAAGAAAACAAGTGTTGGGTTGAAAATGAACACTACACTGTTGAAGCTGGTAAGAGGAGAAACTGGGAATCCAAACTTGCGAAACTATTTGCCTACACGACGGAAAAGCAAACGGCAAATAGCAAATGCAAGAAACTTTCGACCACTTGGTCATTTTAGGCATTTGCTGCAATATAAACGAGATGCTACATGTAAATCTCTGATAATACAAGAAAGGCGAACAGAAAGGGTCACAAACCAGGGACGTGAGGCAAAACCAGTTCCACCACCACTCACAGACCACCCAGAGGAAGCTGAACAGGGCTTGCAAGGTACCAAGGGCGAATATCGTAACTAAATTGAACCTAAGAGTTGTATCCGAATGAGTGTAGTCCTCAAAGAATCTCTTTTAGGTGACACTAACTGACGTTTCCACAACTAAAGTAAAGGCTTGTATGGCTTCTAATCACCCTGTTGTCGAAGTGTAAGTCAGTGTTGCCAAAGACCGCCTTCCCAGGGCTACATCTAAATAATCGCCATAGAGCAAGTCATCACAGAGCGAATTGTCTGTTTAAGCTCAGCTTCTACGAGGTGATAAGCAGATAAAACTCTTTAACAAGGTATTAAAAAATCCGTCAGATTTACCGGTTTATCTCCGTTCGCTCCTCCCAAAGACTCCCTCATGATTCTCTTGGCAGCTGTGTCTCGGTTCATGCTTCTTTGTCGTATGTATTCCAGTTGACGCTCACTCTTCTCTCTTTCTCGCTCTGTGGTTAAAAAAGCCAGATCCTTCAGTAAGAGAAGCTAGCAAAATAAAGCATGTGAATGAGCGAAAGAGCTGAAAGTACTCGCAGAAAAAAACTGAATCCTTTTCACTGGGTTAGCAATAATAACAGAACTCTCAATAGGCAGAAATTTCATAGACTGCTAGGTCTGCTAACAGCCCCTTAATCGCAAGCCATCAACAACGCAGGGAGAGCGGAGCGAAAAAAAAAAGAGAGAAGAGACTGGGAGCAGTGCGACTCTCCCCTACCCCTCACTCGGCTCGTTCGCTTCACGTGTCGGATTTTTCGCGCGCCCGCTCGACCACACTGCATTCAGAAAAGGAATGCTAGCAATCCAGAATGTTCAAAGCAATGATATTTTACGGTATTCTACAATTCAGGTACAAAATTAAGACAAGAGAAGAAAATACTTTTGCCTTGCCAACGGTGCAGTGGCAAATTCGAGAATGGACTGGACGGTAGTGGATTCTCGAGGTACGTTCTTGCGGAATTCTCCCAATTTGGAACTTTTGGAATTTGGTTTGATTCCATGATGTTCTTTGTTTTCTAGTCGTACCCAAGTTAATTTTGTGGAAATATAATTCTTAAATTGTAAAATTGTTTCATTTCCATGTAAAAGGTTAATTAGAGTAAATGAAACTACAGTAAACGGTATCTGTATCGACTGTCCGTTTAGTGTTAACGCCAGAGTTCACGTTATCATCTTGCGTAAAGGAGTACCTGGGAGCGCGAAGGGCATTATTTTCCGCGGAATGGATTGGAATATAAATGTATTGCTTTGCCACTCCTATAATCTAACAATACAATCCTTGAGGAAAATTACGGAGATTTATGTATGGATCATCATTTGATCGTACCGGCCTCTTCATCTGTACTTGTACCGGCCACATAAGCTTCCCTATCGAGTAAATAAGAGAGACGTTGTAGTCAATAAATCTGTTGGGTTGATTCAAGTAGAGAAGAGCAAAGAAAACTCACAAGTAACACTTACGTGTAACGCAGACAAATATAAAGCAGTTTTTTTACCCTGTTTTCACTTTCTCTTTGAAAGATTCAATGAGGAATTTCCAGCGGTACCCATGGGCCTTTGACGTCTGAAAGATTTAAAAAAAAAACGGCTAAACTAACGAGTAACCCATTGTCACAACAACCTTACTAAACTACCACAAGTATGAGGGCATTACATCAGACACTCAAATGTGATATGTGAGATGTGGGTACTCCCACATATGGGCTATATAGGCACTGTATGTGCCCAAGGGCAGGGTATGGTTTTTGAGGTTCTTGATCCTTAAATAGGGCATCATTTTTGCCCATATCGGCATAGTGTTCCCTGTGTGATCCTTACATAGGGTGCCTAAATTGTATCAGCTAAAAAAATACTAAAGCAGTAGTGAAATAAAGCCTTTAAAAAAATTCAGGCTTGCACAAGAGCTCCTGGATGGCTTGTTAGCTCAGTTGGTAGAGCGCTGCACCAGTATCGCAGAGGTCATGGGTTCATCTCCCGTACAAGCCTGGATTTTTTCAGGCTTTATTTTCACTACTGCTTAGGTAGTGTTCATAACATCTAATGTTGTTGGGCCAACATGTTGTGTGCATTTGAACACCTTGATGGATGTTGAACTGGAAGACGTTGGCAGTTATTGGTACTAATAATTGCTGTATGTTGTTGTTTCAACTTTACATTTACATTTACCGTGTACAGCCTACCCCTCACATTTGAGGATTATTGGCTGGGTTGGCCAGAAAAAATAAATAAACAAACAAACAAAAAAAATGAAGTTTACAACTAAAGAACAGATAGATGATTTAGGCAGCTTACATAAGCTTTGAAAGTATCTAAGGAGCAGTGTTCGCTAAAAACAGAAGCAGGCAAATTGTTCCACTGAATAATTGTTATTGAGTAAAAGGATAGACACTCAGAGGACAGGCTAGTTTGGAGCAGAATGAAACTTTCTGAGTGCGAGCAATGTGTCCTGCTAGCAACAGGGAGAAGAAGCCAGTGAGAGTTTGGTGTTCAAACACACCCAGCATGTTGGCCCAACAACATTGGATGTTGTTGGCAACAATGTTGGGAGTGCTTGCAGGGGCTTTTGCACTCACAGACATTTACTAAACCCTTGCCTCACAGTTTTTAAAATAATAATATTGTATTAATGAGAAAAAAATACCTGGGCCCAGTTGCTGTTAGCATGGTTAGCGCTAACCCAGGTTAAATACCATGACAACCTATCGGTTTTAATACATCTCAACCAATGGTTAGCGCTAACCATGCTTTGAGCAACTCTGCCTTGTATACCATGCAGTTAAAATGAAATGGCAAACTATGCCTGGTACCTACATGTACGTACCATCATTTTAGAAAAGAGCTTCTCCCAGTTCAGCACTTTTCTCTCTTGAGCTAATCTTTCACTCTGTGGCAAAGGGTAAGAATAAGTCAGCATGCACTCAGCCATGTACATGTATGAACACATGGTACAAATAACCTTAAGTAAATGGGGAAGGTTATGGGGATTATTCAAAGTTTGGTTTCAAAATTGCAGAATTCAGATTCAAATATCTTGCTCACAAGTAGGAACTGCCTCTAGATCTCAAATGAGATTAGATTAAGAGACTTTTCAAACAAACAAATCCAATTCTATCTTCGACATCCATAGCCAAAAACATTTTTTCAATTGTCTCGGAGCACCAGCATAATTATTAAGCTATGATTTTCAGCTGCCATTGATGATCCTGTGGATCTACAAAGTGCTACTACATGCAAACAAACATGATTCTCCCTCCCTGTATGTAGTAACAGGGAGTGTACAGTGTGTGCTGGTGAAGCCTGTTCCACAGGCAGAGGTTATTGTACTGTACATACTAACAGCATTTCAAAACTACAATGCAAATGAAAACACACACCTGAATACCAACCAAGACCAGCTTCTGTAAAGCTACATTTAGTTGTCTTTGCTTGCTATAAAAATGCAATGTGAAATAAAATCAGTAAGCAAGGAGGCCAGTTTAAAGCCCCTTGCTCTGTCAGTCCTACATCCCATCACTTTTAACAACAATAATTGTTATTGAAAATTAGACTAAATCATCAGACATGGACAAATTGCCATGACTGTTAGGCATGTAAACTCCAATCCTTAGATCGGTGGCCCTTCAATTTACCTCGCACTCAATCAAGGTTCAAAGTGTTAATGGTTGATCATGATTTAAGGTGATATTGAATACCATCACTGTGCTATTAACTGTTACATTATTACTCTACCAAACAGTCCCCAAACATTTGTGTCTAAGAAAGGTGACACCACTCTACAATAACCATGATTAGCTTAATTACACTATGTGGTCACTTATAAATTTGCCTACATGTACATGTTAACTGAACTCGACATATGGCAGTAACCCCCTCCATAATGGAAAGCTTAATACACTGTACATCTGGTCCCACAGGTGACACCCTTAAAGAAATCAGTACAAACTGTCACCTCAGAGATTTTAAGTTGAAACTACATGCTTTAGCGTCCATTGTGTATGCATATGGTTTGTGTCTTTGTGTCTTCTAGAAGCTACAGCTGTATTGTATGGATTGTCTGGAGACAATCCACATTTGGTAATCTAGACATGTTTAACTGATACCCAACCAAGACATACTGTACCAAAAGCCAACTACCAAACTGAGATGTCATGAGAAAGAAAATTAATAGGGGGGGGGGGGGGGGGGAGGTACATGTACAAAATATGGAAATTTGATTCCTGCAAGATTATGCTAACTTAAACAATAAATCACACTGATTGCCTTTGTACTGTATACCAATAACCATAAGGCAGACAATAATATACCTGCTAACTTTTTCTGAGTCAAATGCATGAGATTTTTGTCTCCTCATGACCGGGATTTCCAAAAACTTTCTGGCAACTTCCAACGATTTCCCGAACACTTCCCAATGCCACCGAAAATGTCTGAAGATGTTCCAACAACTTCTTAACACTTGCAAAGCTACATGTACATGTAGTTCAGGTCCATTTCCTTCCCTCAAATGCAAACTTAAACTTGATTTGTTTATGCATGCTCACTGATAGAGTTAGTACTCAAACTTGTATTAAGCACAGTTTATTGGAACATTTTTGGGGAAATGAATTGAAGTTTTGTTAACATGTTAAAGAACAAGTCATCAGGATTTGTGAGCCAGGCATGAGAAATTGCCTCAATGCGTGAGATCGAAGTTTTGGATCCACAGGCACGAGACTCGCACATAATGCGTGGGAGCTGGCAGGTATACAATACACCTTATTCCAAAATGGCAGATAATTTATTATTCTTTTGTTTGCAAGTTAATTAGCCCTTTTGTATTTTGTACATTTTGACAAAGCAAAAGGGCTAATTAACATGCAAACAAAAGAATAATAAATTGGCCGCCATTTTGGAATAGGTATATAAGGTTAACAAATGGGCATGGCACCAACCCCCAACAAAAGCATACAAGTGCACAGATCACCATGATCAGATCTTTACTCACTTCTCATAGTCTTCATGGAGCTTTTTCAATGCAGCACTTTTGGTCTCCCACGGAGTGGAGTACAACTTGACCATCCGCACCAGCTCTGTGATAGGAACACTTAAATCTGATGAGCTACAGGAAAAGAAAGGTACATAGTTTCTCACTTTGAGTTACATGTATTATGTCCAAATTTCATGTGTCAATTTGTTAACAATTAAACCTTTAACATTGCACATTGTAGTTGTACTAGACCACAACCCACTTTCAAGTGAAAGGAGATTTCCCTAAGGCCAGAAATAGGCACAGGAAGCAAGTGACTACTTCATTTCTCCTCCTCAACGTTTATAGGCAGTAAAAATACTCATTAATAATTCATGAGGAAATTCAAAAGAAATTAATTTTTAATGAGTGTCTTCGCATCTGATAAAGACATGGCTAAATATTACATCTGATTTTCTACGCCAAAATAACCCAAAATCTAAATTTTAGCGTAAGATTGGATAGATGTACAGTAAAGTTTTTTGAGCCGTTCAATAAATTCACAATTCGTGTTTTATCAAGGCCCAAAACACTCGGCTGCGCCTCATGTTTTAAACTTGATAAAACACTCCTACTCATATTTATTAAACATTACATCAAAATAATGATAGCCATTTTACCAAGCAGTGCACTGACCATTATAGTCACTACTTACACACTACTTGAATCAAATGAAGATACTACATAACTACATGATACATACCTTCTAAATAATTTTCCAGTGACAAGTACAAATTTCAAAAGCAAACTAGGAGGAAGGGCATGCTGAAAAAAATTATTTGCATAAATGTTAACAACAAAAATATAAATAATGCATCTTCACCTGCATGTAACTGTTATCAACCTGAATCACAATTGTGCATGATAATGCTTAGAACACAGACATTCAAGTTACTTAGTCTAAACTGGGAGCCATGTACAGTACACTAAGCTAGTAATTAACCATGAAAAATGGCTGGATCTTGGTTTAGAGCTGAGCAAAGGCATGGCAGTATTTGATAATGATAACCGGACAGTAATGAGTCAACTAGTAATTACCGACCCATTCGATTAAGCAGGTCTTTTTCCTGTAACAGGCTCTAATGAACTGGTTCTTAGAATAGCATTGAGGTTTGTACATTGTGTATTAAGTTAAGGTCCTCATTTCTTTACAAGAAAATTAAAATATGGCAATTAACTTACCTTTAACAACTCATCCTTGATAGAAAGCAACTATAGTGTATAACACAAACAAAAGAATACTATGTAGATCAACTGTGTCTGTCAAATTCACAGGTAAATTAATTATATTTTCATATAATAGGGCCATTTATACAGGAGGAAATAAGGCACGTCTTATCTAAGACACGACTTAAATAAGATGCAGACTCATTGTATAAATGGTGCAAAATAAGCATTCGTGTCTTATTTAAGTTGCATCTTACTGTACATAAGACTCGTCTTATCTTAGAACAGGGTTTTCAGCTGTTCTTATTTTGTCCACGTCTTAATTACGATGTGAACTTGCTCATATAAATGGTTTTTTGTCCTAAATAAGACGTGAACTGCAAGTGTGCGTGCATAACAACAACACCAACATGGGCTTGTCTTACAATTAGATAGTGTAATTGGCTGCAAAGCTTTGCAAAAGATGGTCTAGAGAGGCAAAAGTTTGGAATGATTTCAGCATCTTACTTCTTCAACATGCCATCAGTCGCACCAATCCGTCAATCATTTTCTTCCAACTCTTCTCAGATTTCTGTTGTATTCTTTGTATGCTACTACAAGTTAAAGAATTTTCTATAACAGCGTAGTCTTCATAAGAAAAAAAACATCTGAAAAAGTCTCTTCCTTCTTAAAATCACAGGACAGCACGCTTTTGTTTCTTGCTAAAGCACGCCATCTTGGACTGTTGCTAAAGGCAACACTGCATTATACTGTATCAAACCATTTATACGAGATCCTCGTGTCTTATATACAGGACGCCAAGGTATAAACAGTACAGTTCGCGTCCTACTTAAGTTGCGTCTTAGATAAGACGCGTCTTATTTATTTTTCTCCCGTATAAATGGCCCTTAATAATTATATCAGTAAACAAGTAAATTTGCAAGCACAGCAAATGACTGGACCTGTACTTACATATACAGAACTTAACTTACAGTGTATGAGTAAAATGAAAACTGTGCACAGCACACACTGTACACGATATGAATATTTGTTCAATGCCAGAGACTACATGTAAGGAGTGCTCTGTACTCATTTCATGTTGATATGTAAAACAGACCTACTACTATTGAGTAGTAGTAGCTGTGCTGTTTCTGTAACTGATCAGGACATAGTATTTTTGCACTCACCTCAGAAAGAGACGTTTGGAACAATGCCAAACAGTTCTGCACCCCTTCACACAGCTTCCTGAATTTTTGTTGGTCTTCATGTGGTGTTGAAGTTCTCTGAGAAAATTATACATGTTGATTATGCACAATATCAAACTATGACATAAATAAATATCTACTGTATATTTCAACATCGTAGTACAGAGTCAAACTCATGCCACAATTTCTATATGTATCTCTAATATGCCTTAATGAAGTGGTCATTCTAAAGAGAATATAGTGAACTTTCAAATGAAGAATGATCCTCGCAGTTATGAACGCAATTTATGTAATTGCGAAAAGAAGCCTGAAAAAAATTCAGGACTTCAACGGGGTTCGAACCCGTGACCTCGCGATTACCGGTGCAATATTCAGTTCATAGCTCAGTTGGTTAGAGCATCGCACCGGTAATCGCGAGGTCACGGGTTCGAACCCCGTTGAAGTCCTGAATTTTTTTCAGGCTTCTTTTCGCAATTACATAAATTGCGTTCATAACTGCGAGGATCATTCTTCATTTGATTTCATTTCCGCAGTTCATATATGATTCATTTCATATATCATTCATACTCATTTCTTTCACGGGATCATATGAACCCACAATTGACCTGCTCCCAACGTCAGTGGCTTCATAGCTCAGTTGGTTAGAGCATCGCACCGGTAATCGCGAGGTCACGGGTTCGAACCCCGTTGAAGTCCTGAATTTTTTTCAGGCTTCTTTTCGCAATTACATAAATTGCGTTCATAACTGCGAGGATCATTCTTCATTTGATTTCATTTCCGCAGTTCATATATGATTCATTTCATATATCATTCATACTCATTTCTTTCACGGGATCATATGAACCCACAATTGACCTGCTCCCAACGTCAGTGGCTTCATAGCTCAGTTGGTTAGAGCATCGCACCGGTAATCGCGAGGTCACGGGTTCGAACCCCGTTGAAGTCCTGAATTTTTTTCAGGCTTCTTTTCGCAATTACATAAATTGCGTTCATAACTGCGAGGATCATTCTTCATTTGATTTCATTTCCGCAGTTCATATATGATTCATTTCATATATCATTCATACTCATTTCTTTCACGGGATCATATGAACCCACAATTGACCTGCTCCCAACGTCAGTGGCTTCATAGCTCAGTTGGTTAGAGCATCGCACCGGTAATCGCGAGGTCACGGGTTCGAACCCCGTTGAAGTCCTGAATTTTTTTCAGGCTTCTTTTCGCAATTACATAAATTGCGTTCATAACTGCGAGGATCATTCTTCATTTGATTTCATTTCCGCAGTTCATATATGATTCATTTCATATATCATTCATACTCATTTCTTTCACGGGATCATATGAACCCACAATTGACCTGCTCCCAACGTCAGTGGCTTCATAGCTCAGTTGGTTAGAGCATCGCACCGGTAATCGCGAGGTCACGGGTTCGAACCCCGTTGAAGTCCTGAATTTTTTTCAGGCTTCTTTTCGCAATTACATAAATTGCGTTCATAACTGCGAGGATCATTCTTCATTTGATTTCATTTCCGCAGTTCATATATGATTCATTTCATATATCATTCATACTCATTTCTTTCACGGGATCATATGAACCCACAATTGACCTGCTCCCAACGTCAGTGGCTTCATAGCTCAGTTGGTTAGAGCATCGCACCGGTAATCGCGAGGTCACGGGTTCGAACCCCGTTGAAGTCCTGAATTTTTTTTTTTCAGGCTTCTTTTCGCAATTACATAAATTGCGTTCATAACTGCGAGGATCATTCTTCATTTGATTTCATTTCCGCAGTTCATATATGATTCATTTCATATATCATTCATATAGTGAACTTTATCAGACAAACATGTGCCATTACAGTAAGCTTTGACCAGCTGCTTGGTCCTGCTTGTTCCCTGCCTAAAACATTTCATTAAGGGGGGACTAACTTAACTGCAAAATGAGCTAACATTGTTTTTTTTTTTTTATATTTTCAATTTTTTATTTCAAGTTCAAAATTTCTTACACATACTCACTGTAAATACTTACGGATACATACACATATGATACACGTGGGACCTTTTTACAGATATTGCACATATTCTTATTTATATTATGACAACAAAGAGCACAGTGCGAAATTGCAATTACATTAATTTTCAATATAATTGCCCCATTTTCTAAGGTGGGTGGGCAGTTTATTAATAGATTTGGCAACCATCGTTTCAAGTTGGTAAATCATCTTTATCTTAGCGTTTAATATTGTAATGGATGGTTTGGTCTTGTTACATCTGCAAGAATAAATATATTTTTTCGCAATCAACAAAATATGGTTCACAAACAAATCTTCTTTACACTCCATTATACCAAACATTATGTCCTTATTAGAAAGAGGTCCAATTTCAATGTCCTGGTTGGCCATCCATTTTATAACTTCTGCCCAGAATTCCTTGGTGTAAGGGCACGTTACAAAGATATGCTCGAGCGATTCGTCTGCTTCCTCGCAAAAAGAGCAAGCTGGGGATGAAATTTTACCAATTTTGCTAAGGAGGACGTTCGTGGCGAGACATCTGTGGAGAAGTTTATATTGAAATTCGCGCGATTTTGTGTCCAAGGCAACACGATGTGGCAAACTGTAGATTTTTTTCCAATCTAATTCATCAAATACAAATTGAGCATTGTATTTGAGTTGAGCTGTAGGTGGAGTAATGTTTCTATTTCGAATTTCCTTATAAATGATCCTCGATACAGCTTTGCTAAGTAAGACATTTTGACCATTTAAATATAACTGACTCTGATTTTGGAAGTTAAAAGGCTCAATAACAGAAGGATTACACGTTTTTAAGAAATTACGCCATTGAATTGGAAGAGCTTCAATTACACATGTAAGTTTGAATGCGTCTAACGGAGAGATATTCAATTCTCGTAGCTTGTATTTCGTGATAAGCTTTTTATCTTCAGAAATCAGGTCCCCTATTCTAACAATACCTATATTTGCTAATCTATTGTTATATACAGACTTACCATCAATACAAATAGCTTTATTATTCCATAAAATTATTTTAGAAAGATCCGTGTCTGTGGGGTTTTGTGCGCTACCTTTGTTTGCAACAGAACACTCTGCGAAGTATTTGAGGCATTCTTCATAAAACGTTGGAAGCTTGATGGGCAAGGTTTTTACATCAAAGTCACAACATAAGATAAAATTACCGCCAACGGGTTTTAAATAGTACAGAAGTATAGTTTTCCAGTTGCTGGGTTGCTCACTTGCGAGTCGTTTGCACCAAAGTATTCTCTGAGTTTTAATAATGGAGTCTAGGTGTGGAGCTTTAAGTCCGCCATCTTCGATATCGCTAACAAGCGCTAGACGCTTGATTTTGTCTTTACCCTTCCAAATGAAATCAAAGATAATTTTATTGGCCTCGTTCAAAAAATGTTTATCTAAGCAGATCATGCTTGCACGATATAAGAATATTGGAATGATGAATGTCTTAACAATTTGAATTCTGCCGATAAGAGTGAGGTCTCTCCACCTCCATATCCTTAACTTATCCTTAATAGAATTAATCAATTCGTCAAAGTTCAACTTTTGTTTGATGCGATAGTCATATGAGAAATAAATCCCTAGAATTTTAACATGAGTTTTTATTTTTATGCTTTTAAAAAGGTTGTGATTGAGTGATGAGTGGGCGCAATCTCCAAGTAACATAATTTCTGACTTCTCATGATTTATCTTAAGACCCGAACACTCTCCAAAACTTTCTAAAAGTTCGAAGAATTTCAATAAATAATAATCGTTTAACACAAAGGCGGTCAAATCATCAGCGAAAAGTTCCAGTTTAATTTCTTCTCCGTCCACCAAAATACCCTGAACATTTTTGTTGCTGCGTATACTAATAGTCAAAATTTCCAAGACAATGATGAACAGATAGGAGGATAGCGGATCTCCCTGCCTTACCCCCCGCTGAACTTCAAATGGGGCAGTAGAAAAACCGTTATTCAAAACACAGCTTGATATATTGTTGTAAAATGTGTGAATCCATTGTATAAACGAAGGTCCAAAATGAAAAGCAGACAGAGTTCGAAACAGGAAATCTCTACTTACAGAGTCAAAAGCTTTCTTGAAATCAATAGAGATCAGTCTTCCTTCTACTTGATATTTTTTCGTGTAATCCAAAATATCCTCAATAGATCTTACAGCGTCACAAATAGTTCTATCTTTAACATATGCACATTGATTATGATGGATAATGCCGGGCAGTACAGCCTCAAGTCTTTTAGCAATGGCTTTTGAGCCAATTTTTACATCAACATTAATAAGCGATATTGGTCTCCAGTTAGCTATATCCCTCCTATCTTTATCTTTTTTTTCAATGAGTGTGATGATAGCTCGCTTCTGCGAGTTCGACAATTCTCCATGATCATAAGAGTAATTTAGACTCTCCACCATTAAATTACCTACAATATTCCAAAAAACCTTATAAAATTCTGCCATTAGGCCATCGTCTCCTGGCGACTTGTTATTTTCAAATAATTGAAGACTCTTAAGGCATTCCTCAGTCATTAATTTGCCTTCGCAAGTTTTAGCGTTGACTTCAGTGAGTCTTGGTATTTCTGGATTTTCTAGATAAAAGTTTAGCACATTCTCAGAGGGTGTTAGAGAGTCAGTCTTATACAGGTCTGAGTAAAACTTTTCAATCTCTTGCAATATTTTTTTAGGATCAGTACTTAAAATACCGTCCTCATTGAACACCTTGCGCACAGAGCTTTTAGCTTTTTTGTGGGACTCTAAATTTAAGAAATACTTATTACTCTTTTCTCCCTTTTCATACCAAGTTGCTTTAGATCGGACAATTGCGCCTTGAGCTAAATTTTCATAGATATTGTTATACTCTAATTTTAAGATTTCTAATCGTTCAAAGTTTTCTGGGGAGGGACATCTCTCACAGTTTTCCTCACAAGTCTTCATAGAGGCCTCAATGTCAGTAATCTTTTCCCTTCTTTTGCGAGCCCTTTCTTTGCCAAACTTAATCGAGAACTGGCGTATTCTGTATTTAATTAAATCCCATAATATTCTTTTATCGGTAACTTCCTTAAACTCGTCTAACCAGGTTGGCATGGTTTCATTTAAGAGTGTGACAAAATGGGCATCTTCTGCTAAGCTGGCGTTGAATTTCCAGAACGAAGGACCATGCTTCTGCCTGTCTATGTTATTAAAATGGAGAATAATTGCCGAATGGTCGGAATTGATCGACGAGCTAACATTGTTGCTATATGGAAAGTTCCCAACCCTCATATCTTGGAAACCCTAACTTGTACAGGCAAGCTGTCTGGCTATGTTTTTACAATCAAAAAGGTTTACAAGTTTTTCAAGTCACAACCATATTTGGTAAGTCATGTGACCAAAACAGAAAAAGGCCTAAAACTCAAGTGGCGTACACTTCTGGATATCGAAAATGGTGCCAATGGTTAACGATCGCCAAGGTGCAAAACTCTACATATCGATTTTTGGAAATTCGCGTTTTTGTGAGATTTATGACATCATAAGCACGCAAATTCATACCATTTCGTTATTATTATTGCAGTTATGTACGTTAACAACAATTGCTTACGTAGGCTTGTAAAGAAAGCTGGAATATCTCCGATTGGCAAAAAGAATCGGAGCTTCACATAATTTTATCCAAATTTTAGGGATTTTTCTCTCTAAGGTGCGGTTGGGGCCCGGGGCAAGTTACACATGCACAATAGCAATTTATAAATTTTACATGTTCACCTCTTCGCATGTCTCACCAATATAGTGGCAAAAACACCGAAAAAACCGTGTTTTACAAAAACAATCCGTAAAAGTCCCTTGGCAACAGCGCTAAGTCTGTAGTTAAGTTACCCCCCCCCCCCCCTTAAGTCTGAAGAACTGTGACAGCAAAGAATGAAGGTACACATACACTATAATTGTGGGCCTCTCCAAATCTTGATGTTGTTTATTTACATTTATTAGGAAGGAAATGATAAACTGCATCTTGTACCATATTGTACTCTTACCTCATTTTCTACTATTTCAAGGTCGGAATCCGCTCTTTCAAGCTTGGACTCCGCAAACTCAGGTACTGGCTCCAGTGAAGTGCTTGACTTCTTAAGTATGCCTGAAAAGTATAGGTTAGTGTAAATGGAATAGGATTTTTTTAAATCCTGAACTGCAAAGAAAATTATGAATGGACGTTCAGAGAGTACTCAATTGTTATTGTACAGTGAAGACCATATAATGGAAGACTCCCTATAATGGCCTATACTGGGAGGCTCCACCCAAAAGGGGTACCTTGTTTAAACTTCAGGTATATTAAAGGGTAGGGATTTCACAAGTCGAAGTATATGAAAAGGTAGAGAAATCTGTCATTTAGGTATTTAAAAGGGCTTCATTAAAATATTCTGAACACACATCCCTTATGGCTGTACTGTTCCAATGGAAGGTATAGGAAAGGGGTATTATTTGTCAATGGAAGGTATACGAAAGGGGTACCTTTTCTGTCAAAAATGGTATATAAAAGGGTAAGGGGTCGGACCTTGGGGCGGAGCCTTCCCGTATTAATTTTTTTTTAGTGCCCCCCCCCCCCCCCCAACCATTTTAATTTAATGGCTGCAATCATGTTACATTTAGTTACAATATTCTATTTATTCAAAGTCGGTTGATGATAGAAGAAGTACATGTACATAACTGAAATGTGATTAAAAAAAAACAAAAATGTTGGATGAAGACTTAAATAGTTTACTCTCTGCAGCAAAATGTTTGTTACTGTATTTTATTTGTTTACGTGCATCCAACACTGTTGGATGTAGATAATGTGGAGATACAGAGTGGTGGCAAAACGCTATCAATGATACATTGCTACATGCAGATGAAACAAGCTACCAGTACAAGTTGGATCCAAATTTGAAAATATGGCGCTAACATGGAAATGAAAAGCACTTATAGTATTTATGGCACTAGAGCTGTTCAAGGATGCAAGTAACAGCGTCAAGCAAGGAAAAACCAGTGAATGGTTAAGAGAATGAGCAGCTTCTTCTTGGCACCTTTTTTCCCTTTCTGGCTCGATCTCTGGCTGTTCATCAACAACCACAAGATCCTCTCCATCTGCTGCCATTGATTGTTGTTACAAATGACACAAGAAGCCTAAGCTTCAAAATAGGATCTTGAGATTCATGATTGGCTAGCAGGGTAAACGTGAACTTACTTCAGGATACAACTTTGTTGGGAGAGCAGCAAAACTCTAAAACTTTTTTTTTTTGTCAAGCAAAATTGAAGGGTATTCCACAAAAGGGGCATTATATCACTTTTTCGCCTTAAAATCCAAAATATCTCTAAACTCACTCTACTTTGGCATACAGACTGAAAATGGTGTCAGAAATGAAGTTCTGCGCTTATTTTATGATTGGAAAGCTAGGATTCGAATGATTAGCTTATGACTTTTCCTAAAACCTCAAGAAACAGAAACAAAAGGCTCTAATGCATGGTTGATTTCTTTGGTTTTGAGTTGGTTCAGTTTTAGGTAAAAGTGATATGTTGACATTCTTTTAGCATCCTGTATGGTAATTGTAAGACTACGAGGATTAAAATATAAGTAAGTTAATTTGCTGAATCCAGGCCTTTAAATCACAAAATAAGTGCAGATCGGTCACGGAACAAATTATTTTTCGTTCTGTTTAACATGTTTAAGGATACAAGCTGTCTTATTAGGAATTTAAAACATCATTGCTCCCCAAGATCAGTGCTGAGGACTGCATTCAGCACATCGTTCGATTTTAGAAAGAAAAATTTAGAAGCCAACGCAACGCGACGACAACCGGCTTTCCACGTATCGACATATTACATGAAGACAATAAAAAATGAACAATCGTGTATTCTTCTTAGAAAAATAAATTGTCAGATATGCATTCAACAATATAAAGCCATTGGGTTGTAACATGCAAGTTTACGGACATTTACGGAGATTCTTTTGGTAAGAAGAACTGCGATCAGAGATAATCAAGTCTTTTTTTTGTGTGTGTGCAAAATGTGCTAATAATCGCATCCAAAGGGGACTTAAAATCTTCTTGGCTAAATCCCCTCATAACTAGTTTCCTATAGCATGTAATCCCCCTGATATCAAATGCATAAATGTCTTCAGAGAAAAAGCAAAATTATATTTTGGAAGGAATACCGAAAATTGGGCTGTTTACTTTGCACGATGTGTCAATCATTCCATAGATGTTGAATTTGGTCGGTGGTCTTTCCAGTTTGCGATCTTGCGATCAAGGGACTTCTGCCGGCACAGTAGTTCGAAGGTTCAATCGTTAGCACACATAAATCCAATCCCCTTGTTCTGCAAAAAAATATTAGCAAGGATTATGCTATCAGAAACGAAAACATCGACAAGAACAACTCTCGAATTTCAACTTTATTATTAGCTACCAAAAAAAAATAATAATAAATTACCAAAATAGTAAATCTCCCTGACCTAACAAAAAAGTGTTAACGCTTGCTGCAATAGCCGCGAAGCGATGGAAATCAGAACATTCTAGCGGCTTACCTTGCAACATTGTAACTTGCGATCAGGCGTAACTAACGATTGCGATCGTTACAAAAAGTTTGAAAATTCACGCGCCAAACCGTCGCGTGCGTCGGCCCGGCACTTCGGTTTTGTAATTTATTTCAAAATCGTTCAAACCTGTATTCTTCGCTATTACAGCATACACTGTAAACAAACAGGAAGGAAAAGCAATTGTATGTTAAAACAAAACTAATATAATTTGTTCCGTGACAGATAGGAAACCGTTCGTTGCCTGTGGTGTGAAGATCTCGCCTGTGATTGGTTACAACACAATAAACATTCCAGACATATTTTAGGTGTTCACGCCAATATAATCACCGCTGTAATGGTCACTGGGCTTGACAGTCATTTCATGTTTGTCATGCTGCCAGCTTACAATCACCAAAATTTACTTTTAATTTACTTACATGTAGCTACTCAGGAAGACGAAGAAATTAAATTTTAATATCCAGTACATGTAAGCTTACATTAAAGTAAATCTGGGATATTCTGCTGGGAAAATACAAACCAGTAGAATCCATATACCTAAATAGACGTAAAAAATTAATTCCCATGGAACAGGTGAAACACACTTATATTGTGTGTTGATTTTGTTCACGCATTTTATCATTAAGATTACAAGTTATGTTATGACACTTTGAGCAATGTGCATTGAGACGTGGATGGCAGAGTTTATCATGCAACTATACTTTCCCAAAGCCAAATTTTGCCTCAAGTTGATACTTTTCAACACCGATTATTCCAAAGGCAAACCAAACGGTTTGTAGAACAAGTCACGAGTTTAAAATTTGAGTTAGTAAATACAGGTTACAATCTGCAGCACTCATCATAGCGGAGCTCCGGCGGCCCAAAGGGCCGCCAAGCGGAGCCCCATACCTATAGAAACCCGTCAACTGCTTTTCTCATGGTAAAAGCGGCTAGCGGTATTGCTCGTGGGTGCGCACGACGACGACGGTGGAGTTGCCCAATAATTAATAATATCCTAATAATAACCATAATAATCCAACATGGCAGCCATACTCCACCTGAGCCAGCTGGGTCCCCAGCTCATCAGCTAGTTTGCAGTGTGCAACTTTGATATAGGACATCCGTGTCATGGCCAATTGACAGCTGTCAAAACAAGGTTTCCGCTGACCAGTATCACGTGGCCATATCGCGGGCTCAAGTTTAGAGCTCATATAGGTCAGCTGTGTTTTCGAAGTTGACCGCTGACCATGTACTAGTTTTCGATTAGATCGCAGGCTCAAGCCAGGTTAATTTAACCAAAACGAGGCACCCAAACCAAAATGAGGCTTAATTTTCCGCGCGCTTTCTGCGGCTCGTAATTTCACATTTAGTTGGTTTCTTCATTTTGACCAAAACAACTTCATCTTCTTCGAAGTCTGCGAAGTTTGTCTTTTAAGTCGCGTAGAAGGCATAAAAATCAATAACTAATTAACAGATACTCCGGAAGGTGAATTTTCAAGTCATAAAAAGGATAGCAAAACATTTGCCTCAGGAAACGCTTAAAACTTGGCTCGACTTGCATAATCGACGACCGGATTGTGTGGTTGAAAAACAAAATGATTCAAGGCTTCAAGGACTTTCACTTTACCGCGGCACCTCGCAGCTCACCAAGAAAGGTCACTTAGCAGTTCACCGGCATTAATGGGAGGAACGAGTAGCTCAAAGTTGATTGAAGAACTTCTTTCTTTGGACAAACGTTTGCTATTTTTCCAGATGCGTGTTTTAACTCAAGTGGATTCGTATTTTCAACCTCTACAACACAGGTGACTGAATTAAATGAATTGAAGCTTAACATTAAATGGTTTAATCGTTCTTATTTTTGTTCAGGAAAGCAATTTGTATTTTTCTCTCGACTGGATATAAATAACAATCATCTCTACTCGTTTTGTAAGCAAAGAAGTAGTTGAATTGTTTGTTTGTTTTGTTGTTTTCATGCAAGCGAACGAGTGTTTTCACTCCGCTTGGCTGACTGTTTTCAGTGTTTTTCGACGTCGGTGCCTCAACAGCATTAAAAAAACTTTTGCCCCTAACTTATTAACAAGTAATCGCAATGAGTCCTCGTAAAATTAAGCATTAAGCCCAGGCTAAACGATCAAAGACTTCATTCAACATCGTGTTGGAAGATAATTTAAAACGGCTTTCTATGTTTGATCCATATGAAACATTTTCATCCAACATTTCACTCTACGAACAAATGTTTGATCGTTTAGCCAACCCAACCAAGAGAGTGCACAGTCAGTAAAAAGCAAACCAAATGAAGAACGTGAAAATTTCAGCGATAACACGCAAAAAGTGTCCTGTGTACTTGCTTTGTCTTGTGTTTGGTCAAACATTGTCTGTTTTCCTGCTTGCAGAGGTTTCTCGCCCAAGGAAATTTGTTTATCGGCTAGTCACCCAAAGTTATGTTTGTCAAACACTATGTTCAGGAAAATGTTTGATCGTCTAGCGGGGGCTTAGTATTACTTGTGTTTTGCGCAAAGAACACAATTTCAGCATTTTCTGAAAACACAAATAATATCAATTCTTAATTTTTGTCGGCCCAGTGTGATTACCTATCCAGCCATCGGTTTGTTTTCCTTTTTCTCTTTTCTCCCATATTTCACCTTATGTCAAAATTGCTTAACAATTTTTATTAACTTGCTACGAAATTGTCACTTGTCTATTTTCCCTACCTTCTCCAAAGAAACCTACAAACCTACGCATCGTCAGTGAATTTGTTTTCTTGTAATGTTTTGTTATTCTGTGGTTTGTGAATCGTTGACTGCTCTAAACGATCAGGTTCATACTCTACGGACCGTTATGTAAAAACTTAAGATTGCTTAGTAATTTTTCTAGCTTACTAGAAGTTTACTTGTCAACTTTCTTCACCCTTTCCAAGAGTCTTCGAACAAACATAAGCGTCCAGTTGTTTTGGAATGTTTTAATGTTTTGACGTTTTTGAACCGCGGTCGATTCCTGTTGACTGCTCTAAACACAAAATATTGGCGCAAGGAAAGCCATGCGAAGTTGCTCAATACCAGTAAATAAAATAATAACCATAGAGCTCCGCTTTTAGGCTTGGCTAACTCTATATATTATTTAATACATGATTGTACAAAAATGTCTGACCGTCCTCGCAGAAATTTCTGATGTAAAAAATCAAAGGAATGAAGCTATCGAAAACTGACAAAAAAAAGCACAGAAGAAACCTAAACAAAGCGAGACATCAGTATTGCCGCAGGTAATAAAATATTCATCATCACCAGTGACTCATAATTGAATAATAAGCTCGGTGGCTTCGTCATGAAAAAGTAAATGATTGAAGCTGAAATTCAACTTCTTACCCGGCCGTTTGGAAAGACTTTCTTGTTTCTGCGCCGTTGAAACCGGCTTCGATTTCTCCACCATCATGACAAATTACGATTCCAGTGAATATGAGCTTTCAAAACATCCTATGCCTTAAAAGCAATTAAAACTTGAACTCAGGACAACTGGAACATGCAAATGACAGAGCGGCCATCACTGATCTTTTGCTAAACGTTGCTGTGGAAACGGTTTTTATTTACCCCTTGAAAGCCGCTGACCTTGATAAAAGATAGGCTCGCAAGGCGTAAAAATCCTCCTTGCTTCATGGCGTACCGGTGATGAAATCTAGCAGAAACACGCAATATTATCGAAACATTGCATTTTAATTATATTTACGATTCTCTTAACAGTTGAAGGTTCGGTAGTCCCGAGACGTCAGATTTTTTTTCCAATAAATATTAGCGCCCAAAAGAACTACAACCTTGCACGCTTGCACACCTTTCATCAATGGCGTTACATTAAATTATCTTCCACTCGGGTGCTGAAAAAACACCTGCCGTAAATCCTCTGATAAGCCCCCGCAAGCGGGGTGAGGGCGGCTTATTCATGTCAACTTTGAGCGTCATTGTGGTGCAGGGACTGGGGAGCTTGTTCCATTTACCGAAAAGTAGTACCGGCAACAAAGAAATACTAGTAGCAGTGACGTCGATATGCTGCATAAACGATTAGAAAATAAAGTTGAAAAGGTGAATTATATCAAGTTGGAGGTGAGACAGCCGAGTATCAAGAACAAATTAGTTTGTTCAAGCTTCTAGCAGCAAGTGGATATAAAACTGTACTTTTATCAGTTGAAATATTAAAAGTGTTGTATTCGATATATATTAATTAAATATAAATCTACTAGCGTTCTATCACGAATGTCGTTCTCTGGTTGGCTACGCTGCTCGCTATCTATTCTATGATCGATTTTTTTTTAGATGGTGAGTAGCCGTTGTCAACAAAATGATGGCCACTTCTTCGCGCTTTCAAAGTGTCTACGGGGAGAATTTAGATGATTTACTTGTTTATTTTGAACGACTAGTAGATTTATACTAAAACAATTAGATTACTCGCTCTCAATTTCTATGCGCGATAGAAATCTAAAGCTCACAATCTAAAAAAAGGATAAAATTGATTCGTCGAAAGTTTACCTTTCGTTTTGTCTTGATTTATATCGTTTCAAGCTAGTCCTCTCAATCGAACCTGTATTACATGTAATCGGTCACCCTCGGGGTTGACCGCTTACATGTCCGCCCTTCAGGCGGGATTTAACCTAAGCATCGGTTTGTGAATTTTTTGTGATTTTTGGGTATATTTGGGAACAGATAATTTTTCTTAAATAATTAGTTAGATAGAGGGAATTAGGAAATATTGAAGATTTAATGAAGATTTAAAATTGGAATGTGAAGTTAGAAATTAAAAAAAGGACACCAAACAGTTCCCCAGCAACCTGGAGTGCCCTTGTGGGGTGTCAACTGCCTGGTGGCGTTTCGAAACATTTATTACCTCTCAATCCCTTTTAAACTCCTTAAAATTTCACTCCAATTCACGTTAAGTACCACCTTAATACAGATTACACGTGAAAAACACGTTAAACAACAAAAACGCCATTTTGAAACTGAACATTTTATGCTCAAAGGCCCTCCACAAAATCACTAACTGAACTTGGTTAAGATATCCTGTACCCTCATGCCCGCACTGAATAGAATGGCCATGATAAATTAGAAAATAACGTAAAAAAAAGAACCAACAAAACAGCAGCGCCAAGTTCCTACAGTCAGTATTGGTATTATATTTGACTGATTTCCTTTCAGAAGGTGACCGTTTAACTAGCTATAGTGACTTAAATAAATGCAGGTCAAGACACTGGAAACAGCTCATTGGGACTTATTATTAGGGTGACCGCGACCTCTACAATAACTAAGGGAAGTAATTTTTGGGAGTTTGACAACTGACCGCTTAATGGAGGGTGACCTCTTAATACTGTGCCGCTTAATACAGGTTCGACTGTAAACGAGTTTTTACTGCGTAAGCCGACACTGCGCGCGATCTGTTTATTTCCTGAACACCGTAAAATGAGCCAAGACCTTCTTCGTAATGCCCAATTGTCTCAAAAAAAAAGTAGAGTATGAGTTACGTACCCTTATTGATAATTTGGTTATTTTTTTAAATCTTGCAAATAAAACGTAGTCAAGTTTATTTAGTGTCTATGTTCAAGAGAGATTTCGTTGAATTATAGGTAAAGTTTTCTCAAAGTTGTGGAAATGACTGTTTTTTTTTTTTTTTTTTATGTTGAATACTTTTTGTCTTTTTTCACGGGAATGTTAACGATGTTAAATGCATTGAAAGGCTAGGAATACATCTTTGCAACGATCGTCCAGGAAATTTTTCTACCCGTCTGGAAATAGACCACACATTCTTAGGTTGTTTTCTTTAATTTTGTCGTTGGTGCTGTTGTATTTCGAATTTGGCGCAACTGAATAGGCTAGTTTCGAACTGTAGAAGAACAGAAGAACCAAGTCGAGGTTCAGGGGAATAATTTGCATTTTCGTTTGTTTTTGACAAAAGAAAATGCAAATTATTCCCCTCAACCTCGACTTGGTTCTTTTGTTCTTCTACAATTCGAAACTAGCCTATTAAATTCCAGTGCCGTGAAGACGGCCTTCTTAATAGCAAGTAACGTTTTCCGGTGGTTCACATTTGTTTGTTTCCGCGTTAAACTTGTTATCTCCCGGGCAGGACCTTCGGTATGGCAGTCCATTGATACACTTTACATATCCGTGACAGTTTTGCGGGTCCTTGTAGTTCTCATCCCACCTACAGGCACCTACAGAATTCAAACCAGAAAAGATGTTAAAGAGGGAAATAAAAATTGTGTTTTGACTAAAAAAAGTGATAAAAGTGTGGGAGAAAGACGACGAGATCCGGCAGTAATTCAAACGGAGGGCACTGCTCCCTTTTTTTTTTTTTTTTTATCTACTTGAGTGGCCCAAACTCCACACACAATAAATTGTATTTAATCTAATCTTTTCTTCAGTCTTTCTCTCTCTTTTAATTTCCTCTCTTTTTCTATATAATCACGATTGTACAATCGTTTCGAATGCTGCTTAGCTTCTACTTTTATATTATATGTTCAGTTTAAATTGTTAATTCTCTTAACATTTGTGTGCTGCCCCCTGTATTTTGTATGAGTTAATTATAAATAGATGTTGGCTTAAAGAATTGACTTGACTTCAGTGCCCAATTGTTCAAAGCACGAGTAGGCTATATCCATTCCTTTGAAGTTGGTTAATGTGAACTGCTTTTCTAGTAAAATTACTAATCTATCACGATTTATTTTCAATCGAATTTTGTCTTCAGTTTCAGTTCACTTTTACTCCCCGGGGGTTTTACTCACGAGATATACTAGACTGTTCTTACTTCTAAAATACGTTTCACAGTGAGATCCGAAGTCCATGATGCTTTTGCACTGACACCGATGTACTCCATCCTTCTGTTTCACGCATTGTCCAGAACCTTCGCAAGGGATGTGTCTGGAGCAATGATTCAGGCAAGGCTGGCTTACTGATTAAAGAAGAAAGAAAAACAAGCCAGGTATTAGAGGACGATTTTGAAATGTGTCGAAAGAAAGGGTTTTTGTCTCAACACAAATAGACTTCACTGGTATACGAAGTTCCATCTAAAGCGATTGCTGATCAAAATCTCCGACTAAGTTAAAGGAGATAAATGATGAACAAAAGTTCAAAAATACTGCGTGGCACTAATACGGATGAAAGTGTTAAAAACAAAAGGTAGTGAAGTGCCAAAAAGTAGTTTGAAAGACAAACCATACGTTTCGGGCTTAGCCCTTCATCAGTGGTGTGAAAACGATTTAAAGTTGCGCACGACAACAACCAATTCGTGAGGAGAGACAACGGTTGATTTTTAAAAAAAGCACACGCAATAATTTGTGCGCGCGCGTGTAAGTCTCAAAGGAAAGAAAAGTTAATGTTCAGGCCGCGTGGCCGGGTAGTTCCCATCTTGAAGATTGTTTCGGGGAAACGGTTCATAATCCACTGGATCACTCAAATCGTATAATTTCTGGTTTTATTCGATCTATGAAGGAACGTATTACATGATCAGCTTATATGATTTACCATAAAACGCGGACAGCAGCGATTAATTTCAATAGACCTTTGATCACTGACTACTTACTTCTGTGGAGATATCCAGCAGATTAACTTCGAGAAACACAGGTTAGCAGTTCAATCGGATAACAGGTCAGCAACATACGAACAGGTCAGCAAGCGAACGAGTTAGCGGAACTCCTAGAATCACCCTTTTTTGCGCGTAGCACGATCTTCTAAGGTTACTAATCCTTAAGTGTCAATCACGGACTTAGATTACAACTAAATCAAATTGTCAATCAATGAACAATTAGCAGAATCTAATTATCTGCTTTGTCAACAAAACATTCTCCACCCCGATGAGGGCGTAGTCCTTATCTTACACACTGTCTCTTTAAACTGTATCCGAACACTGTCTCTTCAATCATCTCCCGCAGGGTAAATCACAGCAACTTTACTAATGGGACGACTGTAAACTCCCGTCGACGTCTTGACTTTAACATTTCGTACTCGACCGTCAGATCCTGGAAAAACTTCTAAAATTCTGCCCATGGACCACTTGCCTCGAACCGCATTGCTATCTGCTACCGTGACAACGTCGTTGACTTTCACGTTTCGTCGTTCCACTTGCCACTGCTTTCTGGGTACAAGAGACGGGAAAACATCCCTACTCCACCGCTTCCAAAACGACTCCACGATTTTCTGCACAAATTCAACTCTGTGACGGGGATTTCGTGTTTCTTTAAACGGGCCCTGTGGGACTTCGGATGACGCTCTTCCGAGGAGTATGTCATTGGGACAGATATACGCGCCGTCGTCAGGGTCATTGGGAACCCTGCCGATTGGCCGTTGGTTAACGAGATTGGCCACCTCCAGAAATACCGTGTACAACTCGAATGGAGTTAGCACTTGATTGCCAATCGCTTTCTTTAAGGCGTTCTTGCAAGTCTTTACAAGCGCCTCTGCGCAGCCATTTTGATGAGGAGCAGCGGGTGTCGTGAACTTCCAGTGCATTCCCTTTTCTGCGCAAAACTCCTGGATGCGCTCTGGATTCAAACCTCGTACCATCTCACGCAGCTCTCTTTCAGCTCCGACAAACTGCGAACCGTTGTCACTGATCATCACCGCCGGTTGACCACGTATCGCAAAAAATCTGCGGAGAACTTGCAGAAACTCCATGGTGGAACAGTCGACGGCCATTTCCACATGTACTGCCCTTGTGTTCAAGCATGTAAATATGACGCCGTAGTGCTTAGCTGTCTTATTTCGTCCGACCTTGACGTTGTACGGCCCAAAGTAATCACATGCTGTGTGGTAGAACGGTGGGGTGCATGGAGCTAGGCGAAGTGCTGGTAAATCTGCCATTAACTGTGTTTCGGTCTTGTGCGCCATTTCTTTACAGAACCCACATTTGAACTTGACTGACTTGCTCAACTTCGTTCCCTTTAGGATCCAGTACTTGGTTCTAATCTTGGCTGCCGTGGCGGCTACTCCGCTATGCCCATATTCATGCGCATGCCTCGTTATTAACATTGAGATCCAATGATCACCTGGAAGAAGCGCGGGATGCCTGGTTTCATACGACACAACTGCTTGGTCAATTCTTCCTCCAACTCTGACCACACCCTGTCCGTCAGCAAAGGGGCTCAGAGTCCTGAATTCTCCTTTCTTGATTCGACTGTGCAAGGACTTCTGGGATTCCTTGATCCAAAAACGTTCAGCATTTTGTAATTCCTCGGGTGAAAGCGGTCCCTCTCTTCCTTCTTGATTCTGTCTTCTTAATCGCATCTTGTTAGCTAGCCTCTGTATACGGGCTGTTACTCGTACCAGTTTTCTCCAACTTGAGAAAGTCTTCGGGTCAATGGCATCATCGATCTTCTTCACTTCGCAAACTATCTTCAATTGTCGGCGTTCCAGATCTTCCTCTGAAGCAGGTTTAACGGCTTCTTGCGGCCAAAGTTCCTCTGATTTTTGCAAAAACTCTGGTCCATTGCTCCATCTTCCCGTCAGGTCTCGCACTTTTATTCCTCTAGACACATCATCAGCAACATTCTCTTCACCAGGGATGTGTTTCCATTGACTCGGGTTGGAATTGCTTTGGACTTCCCCCACTCGTGATGAAACAAAAGGCTTGAAATGGCGTGAAGGACTCTGTATCCAGGCGAGGACAATTGCGCTGTCTGTGAAAAACTTGACGGCCTTGAAACTTATCCTGGATTCTTCTTGAATAGTTTTAGCTAAACGAGAGGCCAGAACCGCCGCTTGTAACTCTAGCCGTGGTATGCTTAGCTGCTTTAAGGGTGCCACTCTTGACTTAGCAGCAATAAGCCTGACGTGGTACTTGTCATCACTGATTCTCTGTCGGCTGTAGGCGCAGGCTCCAAAGGCATCTTGGGATGCGTCAGAAAATACGCACAGCATGGGCGGCTCTTCGGCGTCGGTACTTGTTAAACTTCTTGGAAATTCGACGTCATTCAACTCCTTCATCTCTTTAAACAATTCTCCCCACTTTTCACGTACAGCTGGTGGGGGTTCTTCGTCCCAGTCAACTCCAATTTGCCATAGTTCTTGCAATCCGATCTTTGCTCTGATAAGGAAAGCGGCAGCGAGACCAAGTGGGTCATAAATTCGAGCGACCTGACTGAGCAACACCCTCTTCGTTAGCTTTACTTCGCGTGGTAATTGTCCACCTCCACCTATGCGATATATGACGTCAGAGTCGACCTTGAAAGGGAGTGTGTCAGCTTGTTTGTTCCATCTCATTCCCAAGACTTTCCCTGCAACGTCACTTTGAAATATTGACATTTCTGTGGGCTTCTCGTCGGGACCTTGGTCTTCCAGTGGCTTGTTTGAAGTCCAGCCTTTAACCTTAAACCCGCCTGTCTCCAAAACAGCGTCAAGATCATTTGCCAATTGTTTTGCTTCGGCTACTGTGTCGACAGAGTCACAGATGTCATCCATGTATGTGTTCTTCAACAGAACCTCTGCTGCTTGTGGATAAACAGCCTTGTTTTCTTGCGCGGTTTTTCTTAGTGCCGTTTGGGCCATTGCTGGAGCAGGCTTGTCGCCGAACGTCAGCACTGTTTTGACGTAAACATCCGGTTCTCGGTGGGTGTCCAAATTTCGCCATAGAAATCGGTGGACATGCTGATCTTGTACTGGTATCAATATTCGGTGATACATCTTGGAAATGTCTCCTAGTAAGGCAACTTCTCTTTCTCTGAACCTCAGGAACACACCAAATAAACTGTTTAGCAGGTCTGGGCCCTTCATCCAGTAATCGTTGAGCTTGTGACCTTGAAAGACGGATGAAGAATTGAATACTATTCGCACGGGCGTACTTTTATTTTCCGGTCTCAAGACTGCATGGTGTGGAATATAATGAACTGGACCCTTAAAAGTTTCCATATCTTCCTGTGACAGTTTTTTGCAGAAATTCATTTCCAGCATTTCCGTCATTTGCTTATCATATGACTCGCCTTGATCTGTACTGGACTTGAGACGGCGCTCTGTTGCTTCTAGTCGTTTTAATGCCAGCGATTTGTTGTCTGGAAGGAGATTTGGATCCCTTTTCCACGGATATGAAATCCTCCACTGCGCTCCAACTTTCTCGCAGGAATTCTCGATGATTTTTGCTTCTTCTCTCTCTGACTGAGTCAGCTTGTCGGCTGCACAAATACAGGGCTTCACTGTTACTCCCATCGCTTCTGTGGTCCAAAAATCAGAGAGGTTAACAGGATTGGTGTAAGTTACAAGAAAGACGCTGCTGGTTTCTTGACCTTTTCCCGGCGTGGATCCAAAAACCACCCATCCTAGAGGGGAGTTTCTGGCTACCAAATATCCTGCCAGCTTCGTCTCACCAGTGTGTAGGTGGGCGTAGTCTATTCCGATAAGTAGATCCACTGGTCCCGTACCTCGGTTAATCTTCTCCCTGGTGAGGCGTTTAATCTCAGTAACATCTTTCTTTGTCATTTCCGCCACGTCATCGCTGATTCGCGGTATTCCAACGGCTTTTACAACGAAGTTTCTTTTGTTGTCCACAGAGGTGACTGGTACCTTAAACTCCTTAGTCGTCATTTCTTCTTCTTCGCCGCCTATCTTGGTAATCGTGATTGAAACATCTTTTCCCTGCAGACCAAGGCTCTCTGCTGTCTCCAAACGAATTAAACTAATCTGGGCTCCAGAGTCAAGAAGTATGTTGCCTCGCTTGTAAAGTCCTCCTTGTCCTCCGATGTCAGCGGAAACAATAGGTAGCAATGCATCCTGGCTATCTGTGATTGATGAAATGCTCACTTTCACATCGTGGTTCCTGTGTAAAAGGGGATGGTGGAAGTCTGTGCATGGTACGCCATTCTCGGAAATTGTACATTGTTTCCTTCTTGTGCAGTTTGAGATTCGGTGTTCTCTCCCAGCCCTTTTCAGACAACTAAAACAGGCGTGGTTCTCTTTGGCGGTTTGAAGTCGTTCAGCGATGCTTAGAGAGGCAAACTTGGGGCATTGGTCGGGCCAGTGGGCGGAGGTTCGACAAAGCCAACATTTGTGCCAATTTGGGCTGCTTTTGTTGCCGCTGTCGGTTCGTACATGGTGTACCGATCGCTGACTGATTGCATCTCTCCTCAGTGGTGCTGTCGCACGCATTCGAGACTTCATTTCCATTGTCATCCAATCCATTAGCCCCTTAAGCGTTGCGTGCTTCCCATCGCGCTCTAAATCCCGCGACCAAACCTTTCTGTCATCGGCACACATTTTCCGTTCTATTATGGATAGCATATGGCTATTGTCCATGTCACTCGGGATTCCTACTTCTTTCAATGTGTTGTAGGAGCGTTTAACTAAATGAACTAAATCGCAGAACCTCGAATCCTCTCCATCTTGCAATGCCCGAAATTTTACGATGTCTTGTGTCACCGTGTCAGAAACAAATCTTGGATCCCCATAAATTGCGTCAAGATACTCCCACGCGGCATCATAATCGCATCCGATTCCCTTAATTAGATCAAGCGGTTTGCCTTGAAGACAAGCACGCAAAAACGTGATTGAGTCTCTTTTGCTGTACCGGGATTCAATGGCATGTTTGAAATCAGCTCTAAAAATTGCATATTCCCTTACGTCGCCGGTAAATTTCGGCATTTTTGGTTTTTCCATTTTGAAGCCACACGCGCTGCTTTGACTCTCTAAAACATTATTAACGCCGGAACTTGTGGCTTGTAAACCATTAGCGACACCATTGTTTCCTAGCTCAACATCTGCATTATCTTGGACAGTGGATACACTATTGTTCTGTTCTGTGACAACCGAATTTTCATCACCTGAAGTGCTGGTTCCAGCCGATTGCATATTTGGAATTCCTGTTGAGGTGCTGGTTCCTGCCGATTGCATATTTGGAATTCCACTGTCGCTAGTTTCTTCCACATTGACAACTGTTTTAACTTCACTGCTCTCTAGAGCACCCTTTCCCTTTGAAATTAGAGTTTCTAAGTAAATCTTAGCTCGCATCTCATAGTCCATAAATGTTTCTTGACATTCTCCCATCCAACCCTCTGCGACCTCGAATTGTTGGTCATCATCTATTAACTTGGAGTATTCCACGTGTTTGATCTCCAAATCGTCATACGCTAATTGAACCTTATTTAGAGCTTCTCGTACCTCTGACGCTGGTCTCTCCCTGTCTATCAGGCTGGTTAGCATTTTACCACATCTTGTGAGCGACGACTTCGCCGTCCTCCGGCTTGTCTTTGCTTCTTTCAAAGCGGTGTCGGCCATAACTTGCTTTCAAGCTATCTTGGTCATGCGATGCGTGTTCATCTGTCCCTCGGGTCAACAGGTAACCAAGAAATCGAATGAAATGTTTCGGGGAAACGGTTCATAATCCACTGGATCACTCAAATCGTATAATTTCTGGTTTTATTCGATCTATGAAGGAACGTATTACATGATCAGCTTATATGATTTACCATAAAACGCGGACAGCAGCGATTAATTTCAATAGACCTTTGATCACTGACTACTTACTTCTGTGGAGATATCCAGCAGATTAACTTCGAGAAACACAGGTTAGCAGTTCAATCGGATAACAGGTCAGCAACATACGAACAGGTCAGCAAGCGAACGAGTTAGCGGAACTCCTAGAATCACCCTTTTTTGCGCGTAGCACGATCTTCTAAGGTTACTAATCCTTAAGTGTCAATCACGGACTTAGATTACAACTAAATCAAATTGTCAATCAATGAATCAATTAGCAGAATCTAATTATCTGCTTTGTCAACAAAACAAAGATAAATCGCATTTCCAAGCGTTTCCGGTGGATGTTATTGCCGGAGCATAGCTTGATACCACGAATCTCAGCGTCAGACAAAGCGTGGTTCAATCCATTAAAGTGCTCAGCAACAGGAAAACGGTAGATTTGTTCTCAATGCTTCTGAGGTGTTCCCCGAAACGTTCTCTAAGGGTTCGACCGGTTTCTCCGATGTAGAGGGCTGAACAACGACGGCATGAGATGCAGTAAATCAAGTTGCTGGACTGACAGCTGAAATGTTCTTTGATCTTGATAGAACAATTAGGACCGTTAACAGTTGTGGAGGAGGTAACGTGTTGGCAAGTACGGCATCTTGGGTGGTCGCAAGGAACAGTACCAGCAGGAACTGCGGATTGACTTCCAACAGTGGTGTGCACCAACGCGTTCCTTATGTTGCGATCCCGACGATATGCTACAAGAGGGGCATCAGTAAACATCCGTCTGGTTTCTGGATCGTTGTAAAGAATGTCGAAGTTGTGAACCAGGATCTTTTTGATTTTCTCATTGAGTGGGTGATATGTCAGTACCAGTGGTATCCTCCCAGCTTGGCTGTTGTCCTCGTTATGGCTGTAGATGGTGTCAAGTCGGTTGATGTTGTTGAAGAAGTTAAAGGCGACTCGTGAAATCCGCCTTATCGGGAAGATATTGCTGAATTATATGTTCAGTGAAAAAGCTTGCATATTCTGTACCTTTATTAGTAAAAACCTATCGATTACAGCCCAAATGCGAGATTTAGTGACAGTACGACTTTCACACTTTTAAAGTCAGTCACTCTCCCTCCATTCTGTGACTCAAGGAGTTTCGTGCCAAAATATTCCCACGCTCGGACTTTCTTAAGACCTTTGCTCCCTTTTATAGAGAAGTTACTGACTCGAGTTAAAATGTTAAAATGGATCGAATATGCAGAGGAATGCAGTCATTCAAGAGAAAATCAGGAGGCACCAAGCATTTAAAAGAATTAAAGGAAATTACAGCACAGACTGGCGCCATATCAGCCCTCATTTCTTTCTAGGCGCTCGATGAATGACGTAGTTTGACTTAACGACAGCATTGTGTGCGCAGTGGAGATGCGCAAAAGCAGTGAGCACGAATATGAGAGTGGGATGCTTGTGCCTGATGAGCAACTGTACTCTTAACGCACATCATGACGCTTCTTACCTTTTTCACCCTGTGGTGTGTTGCAATAGGGTCCTATCCAATCGGGCGTACAGAAACAACGATTCAAGCCATCAGCGTCTTTCAGGCATGACCCACCGTTTTGGCAGGGATAATACTTGTCGCACCGGTTATAACAGAAACCAACTAGTGAAAAGAAAACATAGCAAAAAACACTCAATTTCAAATTTCACTTTAAAAAACGCTCCTCCTTCAACCGTACGCTGCGTGATCGCAACGGAAAGTACAAACCACTGAATTTTTAAACCAACATTTTAACCAATATTTGTGGACCTTAACACCTAAGTCCTATCTATCTACTTCTGATGCGGGGTCTCCAAATTATCTAACAGGCAGTAAACTTACTTGTGCACCTCGCAACGTTGCATTCTTTTGACTCGTACTCAGGTCCGGTGCACGGGGAATTTAGGCAATGGCGGATCCTTGTTTGGGTACCTCCACCACAAGAGACCGTACAGGGACCCCATTGTTTCCAGCCCGACCAACCTACATCCAATGTTAAAGGAAACGTTACTTAATTAACAGCCCACCGAATTTTTGTTAAATTCTAATATGTTTTCGATTGAATGTTTTGTTTGATTTCCACTAGTTTCATCTTTCATATTATATAGAGAAAATTAAGTACGATCAATCTGAATCACTGCCATAGGATAGTGCTTGAGATTTTGTTTTCCTGGATTTTATCGTACAAAATCATAGTAGTCATTTGATTACATTTATAGTTTTGAAATAAATCGTCTCCACGTAATTTATTATCATCTTGTTTCGTACCTTACGCGCTACAAGGTGCGATAGGACCAGCGATGAATAATAATGATGATGATAATGATGATGATGATTGACAGAAACGATGCGCTAATTTCATTTCAACAGTATCAAAGGCGCATTGTAAAAATATCATCCAACCAAAATAAAATTTAAGGAATAAAACTACGAACTGCATGAACAATAGATTAAGTTAAAATCAATCTCCCCCTCCCCTCCCCCCCACCCAAAAAAAGTCTTTTTTAAGATAACACTAAATGGCTAAGAATACATACAATTTAACTGCGTGTTATAAGATTGATTGTAAATATAGAGTGGTTTTCAATTGAGCGGTCGAAAGTAATTCTCCTCTGCTTTTGTTTTGCTTTTATTCACTTTGTGATTGGTTGAAAAACTAGCGCTACTTTCTCAACCAATCCAAATCAAAACCAAAACAATGGCGACTTGCAAGAGCGCAATTTCCCGCGCCTGGTGCCAGCTACAAGTAGTTAATTAGAGTTTTGATTGGCTAGAATAATTGCTTTTGGTTTGGGTTTACGACACTCAATCGAAACCTGCTCTAAATCAAATGGTTAAACTTACATGTTCTAATAGCTCTTGCAAAAAGAAGCAGAAAAAGTACTTGGTGGATTACCATGAGTCCTAAAGGAAATCGAGAAAAAATTATGTGAAAAAAACACATGCGATGCACAAGTTGACTGTTAATGTTCCTTCAACCCGTAAATTGACACAATGATCTTCTCGATGATTCTTTTAGCAATCTGCCATAAGCTAACCTGTCGGATGATCAGCTCAGTTCAGTAAGAACCCCGGAAGTAAGATGGTAAGATCATGCTGGCTGGGTACTCAACATCTACGTCTATTCTCCTTCGCGTCCACACGTAAAAACTCTAATGGGGAGTAGACCCACGCAAATATAGTAGATCTGCGTACGGCTAACGTTAACGAAAAACGTTCATACTTCTTTAAAATTCAACTTTTATATAAAGAAAAAAAATAGTGACTGCCACGCAAAATTTGGTTTGTTATTCTACACATGGTAAGACTGTCCAAATATGGTCATGGTGCACTTAATATTCCTTTTGGGCACACAACAAATATCCTCCGTTATTTAATATTGAACGCTTTGTGACAATTTCCACAATATGGTCATGACGCTCTCAATATTCGTGGCGCGCACTCAGCAGATATCCTGCGCTACCTCGTTCCCAGGGTTCTCTCTCTTCCTCCCTCGAGGGAGGAAGAAAGAGGACCCTGGGAACGAGGTTGATATCCTGCGATATACGTAATTACGTTTGTCGCGGAAAAAATGGCGGCTTTTGGAGTTTTTCTGCAACCAACTCAGTAAATCTGTGCTTTTCTTATTAATGTGTTGAATAATCAGGCACCGCGCAGGGGGAGGGACTGGGGGACTATGCCCCCCCCCCCCCCACTTTTCAACAGTAAAAAGCAAGTAATACTAACAAAATCGAAGTTACTTTTCTTTTTAACGTTTTACCGAAAACTGCTTGTTCTTGTTTTAAAACACCACCTTTTTTGTTGCTGAAAGTATATAAGTTTCACTACACCATGTTAGTTTTAAATACATTTCCACCCATTTTAAAGCACTTTAATTTATGATGCGCCCGGACCTTCCTAGTTGACTCACACTAAGACGCTCGAAGTGAGACCCCCCCCGTTTGCAAACTTGCTAGGCGGGCCCTGATAATAAAACAATTATCCTCCTCCATCTTGCGGAATATCACCTGATTTTCGCCACCTCGGCCTACGGCCTCGTCGGCTAAGTATCAGGGGATTCGCAGGATAATTGTTAAGTATATACGTAATTTCGTGAGCTGGGTAGAACATTGATGCTAAAACGTTTCATTTGCTTTTCAGCAATAAACTCAGTCAACTGTGTTTTGTTATCAATGTGTTGGATAGCAATTATCCTACTCAATCTTGCGGAATGTCCACTGAATTTAGCTAACTCAACCCACAGCCAAGTCGCCTAAGTATCAAGCATGAGATATCAAGAGTGGTTTTGCGATTTTGTTAAATAATCTGCTCCATTATTGTCAACAATGAATCTTGATTTTTTTTCTTCAAAAAGTCCTGATTTGTTGATCTGTGTGCTTTATAGAGCGTGGCAGCTAGCCTCCTAAGTATATGCATGCAAATGAAATGCAGAAAAAAAAAAGAGAGACTACGTCCATGGGTGTATTTAAAACAGTTAAAACAGTTTTTTTTTTATTTCTGGTAATAGATTATGGCGGTTGTATATGAAACGTAGACAACACCGTTTCCCGTTTTTCTCTTGTCAGTGTCTAATCATTTGTATTGTAAGTTAAACATTTCGAAAGTCACCAGAAGAATGCTGCGTTAGTGGTAGGAAAGTTTGGACGATAAAAGCCAATTTAAATGAACATGTTAGCAAAGTATCATTGCCCATGACTGAGTTTCTACACAGCTCAATTATCTGAATAAATTATTCTGTAACCCACCAAAACAAGGCAAGTTTGCTTCACTAAAGCGTTTCGTAGCAAATGCTCGGATACCAACGAAGTTGTCTCTTTTGTTCTCCGCTTTTGATGGAATTTCCCAACTACTAAAATACTACATGTGCTTGCTATACGCATCACTGAGAACAATCTTGAAATTAGCGAATAAATTCAAATACAACTAGTATGTCTTTTGTATTCCACCCACGTTACACATGAACGATCGATTGCAGTGAGAGGAGCGCTTTGTTAACTGTATTTTCACAGCGAGAATGAAAGTAAAAACAACGATTATTCTGTCAATCAAAATTGATTCTTTTAACTCGATGTATTTTCTATCAACCAAAATTGATTCTTTTAACTCGTCACGTCAGAAAACGTAGTTCCTTTAAACACTGAAAGGAGAACCTACAAGTTAATAAGTCGTTGTTACGGTTGACTTCGTATTTCCCAAAAACATCTTTCTGTCACGAAATTCGGAAAGATCTACTGGCTTTTCAAGGAGTAAATGAACCACTAAAACCGGTTTCCATTTACCTAAATCAATTCTCAGGTTTGCTCCTAAACAACAAACTTACCAGACGAAGTAAGTGACGCTGCTAATGGCTGGTAACTTTCACAGTGCCGGTAAATTGCGCAGTGCATTTTGGTAACTAGCCAGCAATGCATTCTGGTGAAAAGCCATCGAGGCAAAACCGACTTGCAAACAGTTGTTTAGACAGGTATGTACAATGTGACTTAGGCTTGTTATTGACACTGGGGTGGCCAAAAGTATACTGGGACGCAGAAATGCAACCTGACTAAACCATAGACTATGTACAGCATTCGCGTACTGGCTAGGTATTCAAGAGTCCCTCAATCTGTTTATGTTGCATATCTTGGAAGCTCTCACCAATATTTATGCCAAAGAACTTACTATTCCCTATAGCTTGGAATTTGCTTTCACACAATATTAGGGCGATACGAGCCCGGGGGGGGAGGGGTACTGCCTTATATGAGCTATATAGGTATGTGCGGCCCAAAGGGTATGGTTTTTGAGCCGTTTTGGTCTGAAATAGGGTACCAATTTTAACCATTTTGGTCTGAAATAGGGTATGGTTTGTGCGCTCTTGTCTTGAATTCGGTATGTTTCTTAGAAGAAGCTACTTCTTCATCTTTAGCCGATAAGACCATCCACAAAAGCCCTTCTTTCTTGTCTTTTAATTATGTTTACACCAACTGTGTACGTGAATAGGAATTAAATTTTTGGTCGGGTCTGAAATAGGGTAGGGAAAATCACAGAAATAGGGTCTGAAATAGGGTAAGGGTTTCAGGAAGCGGGCCGCACACCCCCACCCAATTTTTGCTGCGAGTACCCCCTTCCCCCCCCCCGGGGATACGAGTTCTATGCTTTGTTTTATTAGTGTAATTTGTTAGCATTTTAAGTAATTCCACTCCAGCTTTAGCCATTTAGGACTACAATTTGGATGAATCAAAGATTACTTACAGCGTTTACCCAGATTTTCGTGTGCTCCTCAAAACACCATTCTTATCCCAGAAGCTCTCTCAGGAATGAAGAGATAACAGGACGTCAACCTGGATAAACCGGAGAGGATATATAGAGGATATTACACGCCCGCGCGTGGATATGAATTTTATCTTCGAGTGGTCAACTCGATATCTCACGAGTGAGCGCAGCGAACGAGTGAGATATCGAGTTGACCACGAGAAGATAAAATTCATATCCATAAGCGGGCATGTAATATTCTGTTTATTATATAAACACCAGTGAAATACCAAACCATTTTACTTTAATATTTTCAATGGTCTTAAAGTAGAACGTGTCGTTACTAAACATGGAAGAAGTACATGGACGAAAACCAAATTCATTTGATAAAGTCTAAAATGATGGCCCCTAGAATTCTAGATTCCGAGGAAAGCCAGTTGTAAACAACAATATTTTTTACCACTTCTAGACGTCAAAAACTAACAGTTACTCTCGTCTAATGTAATAAAGACAAAGCGCGAGAAAATCGTTCAAAGCCAAAAGAGCAAAAACAAAGTACTTTATAAGATGTAATTACAAATATTAGAAACAAAAGAAAGCGTAAAGGTTTCTCAAATTCATTTTGTAACTGATTTACCGTTCAACTCACTGTTCACATGTTCATGGTTCAATTTTCCTGACTGCTCCCACTGTCTGACTCAATGCACAACACACGGCGAAACTATAACGACGGTGATCTCTTCACATGTGAAGATAACATGTTATCTTCACATGTGAAGATATGAAGTTTTCGCGGGAAAGCTCACTTGGTATTTCACTGGTGTTTATATAATAAATATATATATCTGATGCATATTAAATAATCTTCATGCTACGTATCCAGGAAGCTCTTGTGCATGCAGTAATAATAACACTTCAACCTGGCTGAACCACAAAGCATATGAAAACACTTGCCAAGGTTTCATGAGATTCACAAAGCCGATATTGATCACGCAATATATTCCAAATGATTTGAACATATTACGATTGCTTTTTAAACAGGCAGACTAAACACGCTACATAAATTATTTGGATACGTGCAAAAAGGAAGAATTCCCTATTTCATGAAATGTTAATATTCATGGAGTTTTCAAGGAGTGAAAACATTTTTGGTGACACCAATAATTGGAAGACCTCAAGGATGTGTTGTTCTCTAAAGATCCAGTCTGCCACTATTTTCTTCAGTAGTGCATGGCAAGTGGAAGAAAAGGGTATTCCATGTAGATGTTTACAGATTACAGCTATGGACGCCGACAAACGAATACTCGGAATAGCCGGACAGCAATCATGTTTGTTTCGGCCCCATTCTCAATGCTTTCGGAATAAACGGACTCCTGCTCTCAGTAGCAAAATGAACAGATGAACAGAATGACAGAAAAAAACAGTTAACTCCTAGAAAATCGAGTGAGACCCGCCAAGCCCGTGAATCATCGTAAATTGGGTTTAGATGCTCGGTCCAGAGTTTTCCGCGCGCTGGACTGTAAGTCGCCTCTGCCAAAGTGTATCATTCCGTTTTGAGAATATCCGTTATTTTGGAAATCCATATTTCCTCTTACTATCTCGTTCCTCAACCCGAATAGACATTATCAGAGTAGAACCAAAACTACGCACGCACCCGAATAAAAGAAATGACTAACCACGGCTAACTAAGTAATGCAAAATAATAAGTGATCATCTTGGTGTTTAAAGTTGAAAATCCTATAGACAGCCATGGTACTTTGCCTTCCTTTCATCTCATTTTAGATCTCATTTATCGCAAGAGAAATTGGCAAAAGCCGACGAACCAAGCACACCTAGAAACTATAAAAGCAACGAGCAGCGCACTTTGCGGAGTGATGACTGGGATAATCCCTACTTGACTATTGAATTGCATTTAACGCGTACACAATGCGACGTTCAAATTAGGCTTACAAAGTGCCGTTATTCAGTAAAGGAAAACTCTGATTGTGTCCTATATTCAACCCGGGGTTTTTCACTGCTTATATTAAAGCCAGTTGTTGCTAGCAGCTTGGCCGAATTGCCTCACTTACCATTTTATTGTACAGGATACCGAAACACAAAGTGTTGATTAAAAGAAAGGGACTCGTTCCTTTCGGAAAAGGTGTCCAAACTATAGGGAACATTTAGTTATCGTAATTTTCTCTACTGTTGCTTATATTTACCTTACCAGCTAGTTATCTTTTCCTTGGCTTCAGAGTCTGGTGACAATAATTAATTCAGCTAACGAAGGAGCTGATTGAGCAAACCTAAATTTTAATATTCAATAGGTACATTTTAAGAAACACTGTTCAGTTTTCTTGACAACCGACCACGCGATAGCCACAAAGGACATTTTTGACAGGGTTGGGAAGCTAAACGTGGAACATTAATGGAGAAAATTATTATTCTCTTTTATCAAAACTAAATCCCGTAAAAATGTGTTACTCATAAAAATTCCGAAATGGATGACAGTCTTGTTCAGCTAATAAAAGACTTTTTTTTTCTGCCACTACAGCGTAGAGAAAACACCTTGGGCCAGTTATTCAAATGAAGTTTTAACTTATACTCTTACACCTGCTTATAAATGGGTCATTTCACGTAGACAAGTGTTCAGCTAATTTCTGTAATGCACGTTCTTGCACATAATTTTTTACAGTAAACAACGTTTAGACTTAAAAGTTGGCCGGGCTCATGCAATTTAATTAGAGCGTTTGTTAAACACTGCCTAAGGATCGTTTAAATAACCGGCGCTTAAATTTCCATCGATTTATCTGTTTGTGCACAGGCAGGGAAAACATAACGATAAAAACCGACTTTACGGTGTCATTTTGCCCCTGAAACTCACCCGTGAAACAGTTTTATCGAAATCATTCCATTTTACGTCCGCTCGCTGTCTTTCTGTTTCCTCTCCGCGCTCGGTATTTATTTTCCGATGTTTACTTCTCCTTCGGCGAATAATTTGTAAGTATGCGTAAGTGTGCACATAATGTCAGTTCGTATATTATCAAGCGAAGCAGTTGCCTTTTTACAACAAACAGAGATGCTAGCACGTTCAGTCAACAGACGTACATTCAATGCTTAGCCAGTGAAATGGAAGACCAGGAATATTGTATTGACCGGATCTACTCTATAAGAAGGCAGTCAAACTGAGAAGTGAGTTCCATATTGTTTCGTTATGATTATGTTATATGCAATTTTTATTATAATTTGTGAGGGAGAGTGTCAACGTAGATTCTCTGGTCTCTGTATCCTGGCCAAAATTCCTTGGCACACTTTCCTTAGTAAGGCGCACACACAAAATACAAGTTTGTAACCATACATTTGTGCCACAGTAGATCTCATCTTCCTTAACCTTCACATATGGATCTCCTTTTCCCCCTGGACAACGTTACGCTGGGTACGAGAGGAGGGGTGGGGGTAGTGTGGCTCTTTAAGGCTCCAGCAAGCGCTCACAACATTATTGGCCAACAACACCCACCACTGCTGGGTCCATAATGTTGGGCGCATTTGAACACCGTGTTGAGTGTTGTCGCGAGTTACTGGACACCCAGCAGGCTGTTGAAACGCACCCAACATGTTGAACACACATTTCCAATGTTTGGCCGACATGGTTGAATCAGTTGTTGACCTACAACGTTTGGAGAGTTTGCACGGGCCTCTAGTGTTGAGGTTTCTGTAAGTGTTTCAAGAATAGTAGCGTTGATTGTAGCTCCTCGCGCGTCTTTGGCGCTTCTTCCTCGAGCGTCTGCTGTGCAAACTATTGGAGCGTGGCAAAAATCAAAGCCGTAAGACAACCGTAGACATTTATGAGACTGCAGGAGTGCCTATATGAATGGAAAACAAATTCGCTGCTTACAAGAAAGGTGTAAAAGTGAACAGTTTCCAGCGTTATAAGGAAACTACTGACATTGACAACAGGAAATAAGAAACAAAATGAAATTACAAATTACTCCCAAATTACCAATAAGGCCCTTTTATCAAAACGTCCGAAGAGTTTTCAGTCCCGGGAATTTACAAAACAGTTTCTTGTTTCTCACCGATGGGTGGTAGGTTTTCTAGCAAGGTAACCCGATGTATTTATTAATCTTGTAATTTTCTTAACTTTTTTCCCCTTCAAATTTGTTCTAAATCGAATTTATGCGCGTGAAATAGCTTATCGGGCACGACAGGTTTTCCGGAGTTTTGAGAAACGCTCGCCTCTGTCCTGCTTGTAACCGGCTCACAAAGAAGTAAGTCGGTTTTCAAGAGTGTTACTCTCTTATCTCTTTTAACAACTACGGAGCCTTCTTTCTTCTTCCAAGGAAAAAATGCCAACGTACTCAGTACCCGGGTAAGTATCTGTGACTTCTTTAGCACACGAACCTGTGGGTCATGTGACCAAATGAAACACTCTATTAGATTCCTTGCACCATATACCTGGTCAAAGCTGAACTTTAAATTACACCAGAAGACACCAGCTTCAGTTCGTTTAAACGTAAAATACAAATGCATGATATTTCTGGATTGCTGGTAAATAACAATCAGCACTGCAATCTATGTAAACTTAATTGTGATTACTTTTTTTAACTTTTTTTTTTACACACTTTTATTTACACGACCCCGCAAGCTCTCAGTTTATTCCTTATCGTGTTTAAATAAAGGTCCAAAAAAAGTCTTTTTTAAGATAACACTAAATGGCTAAGAATACATACAATTTAACTGCGTGTTATAAGATTGATTGTAAATATAGAGTGGTTTTCAATTGAGCGGTCGAAAGTAATTCTCCTCTGCTTTTGTTTTCCTTTGATTCACTTTGTGATTGGTTGAAAAACTAGCGCTACTTTCTCAACCAATGCGAATCAAAGCCAAAACAATGACGACTTGCAAGAGCGCAATTTCCCGCGCTTGGTGCCAGCTCCAAGCAGTTGATTCGAGTTTTGATTGGCTAGAATAATTGCTTTTGGTTTGGATTTACGACACTCAATCGAAAACTGCTCTAAATCAAATGGTTAAACTTACATGTTCTAATAGCTCTTGCAAAAAGAAGCAGAAAAAGTACTTGGTGGATTACCATGAGTCCTAAAGGAAATCAATAAAAAATTATGTGAAAAAAACACATGCGATGCACAAGTTGACTGTTAATGTTCCTTCAACCCGTAAATTGACACAATGATCTTCTCGATGATTCTTTTAGCAATCTGCCATAAGCTAACCTGTCGGATGATCAGCTCAGTTCAGTAAGAACCCCGGAAGTAAGATGGTAAGATCATGCTGGCTGGGTACTCAACATCTACGTCTATTCTCCTTCGCGTCCACACGTAAAAACTCTAATGGGGAGTAGACCCACGCAAATATAGTAGATCTGCGTACGGCTAACGTTAACGAAAAACGCTCATAATTCTTAAAATTCAACTTTTATATAAAAAAAAAAGATAGTGACTGCCACGCTAAATTTGGTTTGTTATTCTACACATGGTAAGACTGTCCAAATATGGTCATGGTGCACTTAATATTCCTTTTGGGCATACAACAAATATCCTCCGTTATTTAATATTGAACGCTTTGTGACAATTTGCAAATATGGTCATGACGCTCTCAATATTCGTGGCGCGCACTCAGCAGATATCCTGCGCAACCTCGTTCCCAGGGTCCTCAATCTTCCTCCCCTCGAGGAAGGAAGAAAGAGGACCCTGGGAACGAGGTTGATATCCTGCGATATACGTAATTACGTTTGTCGCGGAAAAAATGGCGGCTTTTGGAGTTTTTCTGCAACCAACTCAGTAAATCTGCGCTTTTCTTATTAATGTGTTGAATAATCAGGCACCGCGCAGGGGGAGCCCCCCCCCCCCCCCCCTACTTTTCGACAGTAAAAAGCAAGTAATACTAACAAAATCGAAGTTACTTTTCTTTTTAACGTTTTACCGAAAACTGCTTGTTTTTGTTTTAAACCACTTCTTTTTTCGTTGCTGAAAGTATATAAGATTCACCACACCATGTTAGTTTTAAATGTATTTCCAGCCATTTCAGAGGACTTTAATTTAAAAATTTTCCGGGGAAGGATGCGCCCGGACCTTCCGATCCTAGTTGACTCACGCTAAGACGCTTGAAGTGAGAACCCCCGCTTGCTGCTCCACTATGGTCAACAATGAATCATGATTTTTTTCTTCAAAAAGTCCCGATCTGTTCGTGCTTTATAGAGCGTGGCAGCTGGCCATGCAAATGAAATGCAGAAAAAAAAAGAGACTACGTGCATGGGTGTATTTAAAACAGTTAACAGTTTTTGTATATGAAACGTAAACAACACCGTTTCCCGTTTTTCTCTTGTCAGTGTCTAATCATTTGTATTGTAAGTTAAACATTTCGGAAGTCACCAGAAGAATGCTGCGTTAGTGGTAGGAAAGTTTGGACGATAAAACCCAATTTAAATGAAGATGTTAGCAAAGCATCATTGCCCATGACTGAGTTTCTACACAGCTCGATTACCTGAATAAATTATTCTGTAACTCACCAAAACAAGACAAATTTGCTTCACTAAAGCGTTTCGTAGCAAATGCTCGGATACCACTGAAGTTGTCTTGTCTCTTTTGTTTTCCGCTTTTGATTGAATGTCCCAACTACTAAAATACTACATGCGCGTGCTATACTCATCACTGAAAACAATCTTGAAATTAGCGAATAAATTCAAATACAGCTAGCTGTCTTTTGTATTCAACCCACGTTACACATGAACGATCGATTGCAGTGAGAGGAGCGCTTTGTTAACTGTATTTTCACAGCGAAAATGAAAGAAAAACAACGATTATTCTATCAATCAAAATTGATTCTCTTAACTCGATGTATTTTCTATCAATCAAAATAGATTCTTTCAACTCGTCACGTCAGAAAACGTAGTTCCTTTAAACAGTGAAAGGAGAACCTACAAGTTAATAAGTCGTTGTTACGGTTGACTTCGTATTTCCCAAAAACATCTTTCTATCACGAAATTCGGAAAGATCTACTGGCTTTTAAAGGAGTAAATGACCTACTAAAATCGGTTGCCATTTACCTAAATCAATTTTCAGGTTTGCTCCTAAACAACAAACTTACCAGAGGAAGTAAGTGATGCTGCTTATGGCTGGTAACTTTCACAGTGCCGTCTGGTAAATTGCGCAGTGCATTTTGGTAACTAGCCAGCAATGCATTCTGGTGAAAAGCCATCGAGGCAAAACCGACTTGCAAACAGTTGTTTAGACAGGTATGTACAATGTGACTTAGGCTTGTTATTGACACTGGGGTGGCCAAAAGCAACCTGACTAAACCAGAGACTATGTACAGCATTCGCGTACTGGCTAGGTATACAAGAGTCCCTCAATCTGTTTATGTTGCATATCTTGGAAGCTCTCACCAATATTTATGCCAAAGAACTTACTATTCCCTTTAGCTTGGAATTTGCTTTCACACAATATTAGGGCGATACGAGCCCGGGGGGGGGGGTACTGCCTTATATGAGCTATATAGGTATGTGCGGCCCCAAAGGGTATGGTTTTTGAGCCGTTTTGGTCTGAAATAGGGTATCAATTTTAACCATTTTGGTCTGAAATAGGGTATCAATTTTAACCATTTTGGTCTGAAATAGGGTATGGTTTGTGCGCTCTTGTCTTGAATTCGGTATGTTTCTTAGAAGAAGCTACTTCTTCATCTTTAGCCGATAAGATCATCCACAAAAGCCCTTCTTTTTTGTCTTTTAATTATGTTTACACCAACCGTGTACGTGAAATAGGTGTGAAATAAGGTAGTAAATTTTTGGCCGGGTCTGAAATAGGGTAGGGAAAATCACAGTTTTGGTCTGAAATAGGGTAAGGGTTTCAGGAAGCGGGCCGCACACCCCCACCCAATTCCCCCCCCCCCCCCCGGGGATACGAGTTCTATGCTTTGTTTTATTAGTGTAATTTGTTAGCATTTTAAGTAATTCCACTCCAGCTTTAGCCATTTAGGGCTACAATTTGGATGAATCAAAGACGACTAACAGCGTTTACCCAGATTTTCGTGTGCTCCTCAAAACACCATACTTATCCCAGAGGCTCTCTCAGGAATGAAGTGATAACAGGACGTCAACCTGGATAAACCGGAGAGGATATATATATCTGGTGCATATTAAATAATCTTCATGCTACGTATTCGAGAAGCTCTCGGGCATGCAGTGATAGCAACACCTCAACCTGGCTGAGCCACAGAGCATATCATGACAACACTTGCCAAGGTTTCATGAGCTTCACAAAACCGACCACGATATATATTCCAAATGATTTGAACATATTACGATTGCTTCTTTCCCTAAACAGGCAGACTAAACAAGCTACACAAATCATTTGGATACGTGCAAAAAGGGAAAAGTCCCTATTTCATGAAATGTTAATATTCATCAAATTTTCAAGGAGTGATAAACCATCAAGCATGTCATGTACTAATACAACAAATTAGATTCCTTCAGATTTCCTGAAAATATTTTTTGTGACACCAATAATTGGAAGACCTCGAGGATGTGTTGTTCTGTAAAGATCCAGTCTGCCACTATTTTCTTCACTAGTGCATGGCAAGTGGAAAAAAAATGGGTATTCCATGTAGATGTTGAAAGATTACAGCTATGGACGCCGACAAACGAATACTCGGAATAGCCGAACAGCAGTCATGTTTGTTTCGGCCCCACTCTCAATGCTTTCGGAATAAACGGACTCTTGCTCTCAGTAGCAAAAAGAACAAATGAACAGAATCAGAGGAATGCAGTTAACTCCTAGAAAATCGAATGAGGCCCGCCAAGCCCGTGATTCACCGTAAATTGGGTTTAGATGCTCAGTCCAGACTTTTTCGCTCGCTGGACTTAAGTCGCCTCTACCAAAGCGTAATATATATATTTAGCCAAGCCTAAAAGCGGAGCTCCAAAAGCATTCTTTTTCTACTGGCATTTACATATAGTCTGCTTGTCATATCACCCATCTGACCTCACTCAAGCTACAGATCCAATGCTGTAGAAAATAGTTTGGAAAGGTGATCTGAGCCAGTGGCACAGTGGATTTGGACCCCACGTGGATTTGCACCCTCCAGTCCAGATCTGCTTGTGGATCAGATTTGGACCCCCTAGTCCAGAACTGCTAGCAGATATGAATCCCCTTTTACGAATTTGGACCCCCACCCCTCCTAAAAACAAGCGTTCTATTGAGTAAGGTAATAAAAATTCCTTTCCAAACTGAGTTTGGAGATGTTAAAAAAGCAAAATAAAAATATTGAGGGAGGTTTTTTTTTAAATAATCTTTAATACCTTGTGTAAAAAAGAACCTGCAAAGCTAGTTTTCATCTATAAATTTTTAAAACAAAACATTTCTTAACATCTTAGAGCAATACCTAAGGACAGGTCTGTTTCCCCGTTCAACTGTAGGCAACTTAGTTACATACTTAGCTACTTAGGTATGGTTTAGAGCCACTAGAAATTGGTGGAGAAGCCTGGTGATTGCTCCTTGGAATCAGTATCACATCAGATATATAGTGATTCAGATCATCACTTCATAATGAATGCAATTTCAATTATCAACAGCCTCCCATGAGACAGTCAGAAATCGGAAATTGTGTATCCTCTGGATATATGTATGCCTCACAAAAATTATGAAAGAAAGATACATGGAAATCAATAAAAATATTTAGATGCCATGAATTAAGACCAAGATATTTATTTTGATCAATTCCTTCTTGACCTTACTATCACAAAAAAAAACTGCTTGCTAACATTAAGCTCATCACTCAATGCACCTACAGTGTTTTCAAAAAGAAATCCAGCTGCTCTTCTGGCCAGTTAAGTGCAAGACCAAACAACTTGATAATAATATATTGGGCATTTGGTTGATACCACTATCAAGGTGATTCATCAAAGCGAAAGTGCTGGAAATCCGTTAGCCATCTTAACTTGATCTTAACATACTTCATCAAACATCAGAGATTCCATTAAACATTAATGCCAAATGTCATCCAAACATCCCACAAGATTGGTGTGACCAGCTACTAATAAAATTAATTGAAAGACTGTATGCAGGAGGAGGAAGTCCAAAGGATGTGTACATTGATGAGAAAGAGCTTACTTTAAGTTTAATTTTAAGTTTTAAGTTTAATAATACTTTGTCATGTGAATACAACTAATTTGATACAAAACAAAAAAGTGCATGACTGGAGAATAATTGGGAGAAACTAAATTCCCATACAAAGAATATTATCTAATATTACACATTCTAAAAACTAAGAGGTGAAATTTAAACGTGGCCCAAAGCTAACCTAATCAAATTAAATCAAATACTTGTCTCTTACAAGTCACCCCTGATTTGAGATTGAGACTAAAAATCATGAAGTAATCCAAAGCAAACCTAATTAAATTACATACTTGTCACTCACAAGCTACATCTGATTTAAAATTGACACTAATAATGTAATAGATAGGACTTAAAACTGCTTAAAGAAGGTGCATGCATGATGTTCGATGGAACACCATTCCAGTCTGTTATGTAGCAATTAAAAAAAGAAAAGCTGAAGGCCATATATATATTTAGCCATGCCAAGCCTAGAATCGGAGCTGCACACTCTCACCGAGCAACTTCGCAAGAGTTTATTTGGGCCAGTTTAATTTGTGTCCAAAACAATTGAGCAGCAGCAGGGAAAACGAAGAGTTTTCGATAGTAAACGTTTGCAAAAAAGAAAAAAAAAAAGACGGACATTCTTGAGTCTAACTACTTTGAGATGAAAGCGTAAAGGGATTCAAAGCGGATCAAAAAAAAAACAAAACAAAACAAAAACACTGCAAGCGAACAAAGTACGATGCCGGCGAGTGTTTGCTCGAAGAAGGAGAAAGTGGAGAATTAAACAAGACTAGCTAGTAATTAAAATAGCTTGTAATGATAAAGCTAGGAAAATCGGTATTTATTTTGACATAAATGCCCCTAGAAAAAAAAGTAAAGGGTACAAACTCTTCGTTTACAGCAGTCAACAGGAATTGACCGCGGTTCAGAAACAATATAACAACAAACATAAGACTTATTACAAGAAAGCAAAGCACAATATGAATAATATTTCTTCGAAGATTCTTGGAGAAGGTGCAGAAATTGGACAGCTAACAAAACTATCTTGTATTAAGCTAGAAAATTTCCTTAGCAGATTTGACATAAATGTCCGTAGAAAAGACAAAAAAGAGGTCCGTACCTGATCGTTTAAAGCAGTCAACAGGAATCACTGAGACAGCAATCACTCGGAATGCGACAGAGCTGAATAATAGAGCCATTTCCCACAAAATCTTTCCTTGGCTTACACAAAACACTTAAGTGCTTTGATGGTTTTACTGTTACTTCCCATGTCTTTCGAAGAACCTTCTTCAATTAATGATTCTCAGTGGCAAAACTTCATCCAGATAACGAAGAAATCGCTTGCCAAACCAAACGAGCATTTCTCTCGCAGACCCGTCCACTTTAAAATTTATCAAAACCAGCCAGCCAGTCAACCCATTTCGCTGTTTTTAACATCCAAATGCTGATTCTTACCGGTTCAAACAAACGACATGTTTAAAGACGGCGAAACTTAATTGTTGTTTACAGGCTGCTTTCGACGAAGATCTCTTAAAGACTTGACGAAGTGAAGCGCGCTGGGTTTTGACTGTTTTGGCAGCATTTTGACAACTTAATGTCAGATTATGAGAAGTGCACATGCACAAGCATTTGATCGGATTTTTTATTTTTACTCGAGCTCGAGTCTCCCCCTTTAATGCTTAATTTTACGAGGACTCATTGCGATTACGTGTTGATAAGATAAGGGCAAAAGTTTCTTAACGCTACTGTGAGGAACCAAGGTCGAAAAACAGTCAGCCAAGCCGAGTAAAAACACTCGTTCGCTTGCAAAGAAAACAACGTAACAAAACAAACAAACAATTCAACTACTTCTTTGCGTCCAAAACGAGTACAGATGATTGTTATTTATATCCATTCGAGAGAAAAATACAAGTTTCATTCCTGAACAAAAGTAACAACGATTAAACCAAATGTTAAGCTTCTATTTATTTAATTTACCTCACTGTCCTGTGTTGTAGAGGTTTCTACCACTTGAAAATGCGTAAGCTTCAGTAAAGTAAAAACAAGAATCCGCAAAAATAGCAAACGGTTTGTCCAAAGAAAGAGCTTCTTCCACAGAGTTTGAGCTACTCATTCCTCCCATTAATACCGGTGAACTGTTAAGTGACTTTTCTTGGTGAGATGCAAGATGCCGCGGTGAAGTGAAAGCCCTTGAAGCGTTGAATTATACTGTTTTCAACCGCACAATCTTTGAAGCTTTTCCTGAGAAAAATCTTCCGTCCTTCCTTTCATCACTTGAAAATTCACCTTCCGGAGTATCTTTTGACAAGGTCTTGATCTTTATGCTTTTTACGCGAAAGACAAACTTCGATCGAAGAAGATGAAGTTGTTTTGCTCAAAATAAAGAAACCAACTGAATGTGAAATTACCAGCCGCAGAAAGCGCGCGAAAAATTTTAACGGCCTCGATTTGGTTTGGGTGTCCCACACTTGGCTTGAGCCTGCGATCCAATCGAAAGCAAGTACCTGGTCAGCGGTCAACTTCAAAAAAAACAGCTGACCTCGATGAGGTCTTAACTTGAGCCCGCGATATGGTCACGTTACACTGGTCAGCGGATACCTTGTTTTGACAGGTGTCAATTGGCTATAAGATGGATGTCAAGTATCAAAGATGTACGCTGTAAGGCTATGTCTACACTATGCCGGATAGCATTTTATGCCGTTGTGAAAAATACTACGGCGTGGTGTGAACGGCAGTGGCCCAAAACCGCCTCTATCTTTCCACTAGAATCCAAATTTTGCTCCTCGTTGTTGATTTCCGTTTCGGTTCGATTCTCTGTTCACACTACACCAGAAAGTGTCACGAAAACCTATCCGATATGTGACGATTCACTTTCAAGACCGCAGCGGCCCAGCATCGCTCCGACGCAAAAATCGTGTCGAAATCATCGTTTTGAATGTGAACAAAAGCCCTATCCGGTATGGTTTTCGTGCCGGCACAAGAGCTATCCGGTATAGTGTAGACATAGCCTAAAGTAGCTGGTCAGCTGGGCCAGGTGGAGTATGGCCGCCATGTTGGATTATTATGATTATTATTAGGATATTATTAATTATTGGGCGACTCCGTCGTCGTCGTCGTCGTCGTCGTCGTCGTCGTGCGTTCGCGCCCACGAGCAATACCGCTAGCCATTTTTTCCATGAGAAAAGCAGTTGACAGGTTTCTATAGGTATGGTGCTCCGCTTGACGGCCCTTCGGGCCGTCGGAGCTCCGCTATCATTCCGTTTTGCGAATATCCGTTATTTTGGAAAGTCATGTTTCCTCTTACTCTCCCGTCCCTCAATCCGAATAAACATTATCAGAGTAGAACCAAAACAACGCACGCACCCGAATAAAAGAAATGACTAATCACGGCTAATTACAGCGGTGATTATATTGCCGTGAACACCTAAAATATGTCTGGAATGTTAATTGTGTTGTAACCAATCACAGGCGAGATCTTCAAACCACAGAAACCACAGGCAACGAACGGTCACGGAACAAATTATTTTCGTTTCGTTTAACATGTTTAAGGATACAAGCTGTCTTATTAGGAATTTAAAACGCCACTGCTCCCCAAGATCAGTGCTGAGGACCGCATTCAGCACATCATTCGATTTTAGAAAGAAAAATTTAGAAGCCAACGCGACGCGACGACGACCGGCTTTCCATGTAACGAGATATTACATGGAGATAATAAAAAATGAACAATCGTGTATTCTTAGAAAAATAAATTTTCAGACATGCATTCAACAATATAAAGCCGTTGGGTTGTAACATGCGAGTTTACGGACATTTACGGAGATTCTTTTGGTAAGAAGAACTGCGATCGAAGATAATCATGTTTTTTTTTCTTTTGCGCGCAAAATGTGCTAATAATCGCATCCAAAGGGGACTTAAAATCTTCTTGGCTAAATTCCCTCATAACTAGTTTCCTACAGCATGTAATCCCCCTGATATCAAATGCATAAATGCCTTCAGAGAAAAAGCAAAATTATATTTTAGAAGGAATACCGAAAATTGGGCTGTTTACTTTGCGCGATGTGTCAATCAATCATTCCATAGATGTTGAATTTGGTCGGTGGTTTTCCAGTTTGCGATCTTGCGATCAAGGAACTTCTGCCGGCACAGTAGTTCGAAGGTTTAATCGTTAGCGCACGTAAATCCAATCCCCTTGTTCTACAAAAATATATTACTTTAGCGAGGATTATGTTATCAGAAACGAAAACATCGACAAGAACAACTCTCGAATTTCAACTTTATTATTAGCTACCAAAAAAAAGAATAATAAATTACCAAAATAGTAAATCTCCCTGACCTAACAAAAAAGTGTTAACGCTTGCTGCAATAGCCGCGAAGCGATGGGAATCAGAAAATTCTAGCGGCTTACCTTGCAACATTGTAACTTGCGATCAGGCGTAACTACCGATTTCGATCGTTACAAAAAGTTTGAAAATTCCCACGCCAAACCGTCGCGTGCGTCGGCCCGGCACTTCGGCTTTGTAATTTATTTCAAAATCGTTCAAACCTGTATTCTTCGCTATTATAGCACACACTGTAAACAAATAGGAAGGAAAAGCAATTGTTTACTTGTAAAGAGACTGAGGGTGCGTTTCTTTGGGAAAATCCAAATCCGGATTCTTGAATCCAAAAATGGATTTTGCGTTTCTTTACTAAAATCCGAAAAAGGATTATGAATCTAAAGAATCCACCCTCCGAGTGGATACATTAGATCAAATCTAAATCCGGATTTTTAGGATTCATGATCCGTGCGTTTCTTTGGGGAACAGATACAAAAAGTAGTACGTTTGGCAAGCGGTTGTCTTGTGGAAAATCCGCCATATTCTCGCTATTTTGTCAGCTGGGTCATGGCGAACGATCAAGGTGAGTTTATCGTGAAATTGAACCGAAATTATTCGCCCTGCTTGTGTTTTCATAATTTTTATGCATGTTGGGGTTGTCACGGCTAATGAAAAAAAAATCCATTTTCGGATTTCTCGTTTCTTTGGTGGTAAAGAATCCGCATGATCTCGGATCAAAAATCCAATCTTGGATTCTCCCAAAGAAACGCACCCTGAATGTTAGAACAAAACGAAAATAATTTGTTCCGTGACCGATAGGAAACCGTTCGTTGCCTGTGGTTTCTGTGGTTTGAAGATCTCGCCTGTGATTGGTTACAACACAATTAACATTCCAGACATATTTTAGGTGTTCACGGCAATACAATCACCGCTGTAAATAATGCAAAATAATAAGTAATCATCATGGTGTTTAAAGTTGAAAATCCTACGGACAGCCATTCTTTCTTCTTCCAAGGAAAAAATGTCAAGGTACTCAGTACCGCGTAAGTATCTGTGACTTCTTTAGCGCACGAACCTGTGGGTCGTGTGACCAAGGGAAACACTATTAGATTCCTTGGACCATATACCTGGTCAAAGCTGAACTGTAAATTAAGCTGGAAGAAACCAGCCTCAATTTATTAAACGTAAAATACGAATGCATGATATGTCAGGATTGCTAGTAAATAACAACCAGTGCTGAATTTTATGTTAACTTAATTGTGATTACGTATTTCATTTTAGCTTATCCTTTTTTTAGACCTTTTTAGTCACACGACCTCACAAGCTCTCAGCTTATTCTTTATCGTGTTTAAATAAAGATCTACTTAGTTACTAAATTATAACTTAATAGTTCGTATTGTAAATAGTTAGTTTCTTTAAAATGTAAATAGTTGCATTTTAACGAAATTATTCTCGGATTTAGATTTTAGTATTAGTCTTAAGATTTCAGACGATACTTAAATAAAGTTGTAATGGTATGGTATGTGTGATCGCGTGTTAGCAGCGACTGAGCGTACCTCGAATTTCGGACCTTAGTGGCACCCTTAAAACACTACGGGTTGGGAAAGATTGGCAGCAACCTCGCTCCCAGGACTTTTGCATTAGGAAAGGGAGGGCGCTCTACCGGAACGAGACTGAACATAGCAAATATTTATACCTTTTTTTCCCTTTGAAAACACACTGGCCTTAAGCATGGTAGTGATAGACTAGATAAAAAAAAAGAAGCAGGCATAACTTTGCAAGGAGGAGCTTTTATTGCTGTTAAACAGTGTCTTGAACGATCAACTCGTGACTCGAATTGGCCTAACACCTACACTGCACCCAACTATAGACTTTTTAAACTTATTTCAACCGCGAAAAAAACAAGATCTATTCATTACTCAACCCTAGGTTTATGTCAAAAATACTGATTCAAAGTTCATTGGGGTTGTAGCTAGCCGTTTGCTTCATCTCGACCAAAGGCGCCGGCTTCACTAGGCGTGGACATTCGGAGGCCAAAGGCACTCATCGCGTTTTTCGTTAAATATCAAGTGATCCGGGCAGTCTCTGTGGTAAGTCAGGCCATTGCTGCAGGTTATGAATCCATACGGATTGTTAGGATCCGTGTAATCTCCATTGGGCTTGTCCCGGCAGAAAACTAAAGGGAATACAACGGAGAATATTAACATCCTGCCGTATTTTTAATTAAAAATTATGAGTACGAGATTACCATAGCGTGATAGCTGATGAGTTCGCAGCCAGAATCAGTACAAATCTACAAGTCGTTTAAAACTAACTAAACAAGTAAATTATCTAAATCCTCCTCGCAGTCACTTCGAAAAAGCGAAGAAGCCACTGCCATTTTGTTTGTTGACAACCGCTACTCACTATCTATCACAGAATAAATAGAGAGTAGCGTAACCAGTCAGAGAACGGTATTCGTGATAGAACGCTAGCAGATTTAAACTAAAATTCCATAAAAAAAAAAAATACAGACAATCACATAACAGAACATTCTCCGTATCCATACATGTTCCTCGGTATTCCACCAAACCTCATCTCCAGGGGTTGCTGTGTTGGTAAACAAATAACCTTCCGGCCATTTTGCACTGGGATTATGTCGCACTGACTGCGTATTTTCTGTGAAAAGCTATAGACCCTCGTGTCTACATCAAGAAAATAGAAGGATTGAGACGAGTGGTTGCACATGATGGACGCACTTTTTTAAGCTCTGAGATAAAGCAGGAGAATGCCGGGGATTTGGCCGATTAGTGGAACTATACGTCAGAGGAGTGATCTTAGTAGTGCCAGCATCGAAGAATCTACAAACTCGCCAAACGCGAAACGATTTCACAAAGAACACTCAGCGACAATCCTGGGGGATGGGGTACTAAAAAAATCAACACGGAGAGGCTCCGCTCCGAGGTCCGACCCCTTACCTACTTATATAACATTTTTTGACAGAAAAGGTACCCCTTTCATATTGGAAAATGGTACCCATTTCACAAGAAGTCTTCTTGCCATTTTCATGTAGCGTTTGAAAATTAAAAGAGTATAGTCATAAGGTATGCGTGTTCGGAATATTTTAATGAAAGGCCCTTTTAAATACCTAATTGACAGATTTCCCTATCCTTTCATATACCTGAAGCGCGAAAAAAGTATCCCTTTCGGGCGGAGCCTCCGTGTATAGGCCATTATAGGGAGTACCCCTCCCTCCCCCCCGGGGGGGGCGACAATGGAGAACATTCTACGTGGTGGTCAACCTGACAAAGAACAAATACCAGACTCAACATTGGCAACGATTTGAGAAGGGCTCAAGAGAATTGAAACAAACACCAACTTAATGCTTGAGGAGCAGAAAGCTATGAAAAGAAATTATGAAGATCTACGAGCTAGTCTCGAGTTCACACAAGCCAGGGCCGTAGCTAGTAACAGGCAAACCGAGGCACTTGCCTCAGTCATTTCTTTCGTTTTTGTCGTTTATAGTCATCATAAACACCCTAAATATACCTAGGAAGGTAATTTAACCACGGACATTGCCTCAGTCATAATTTTTCATTGACATTGCCTCAGTCATACTTTTTTTCTGGCTACGGCCCTGCAAGCCACGGTCGATTCTATAGTGAAAGGAAGTGAGGACCAAAAAAAAAACAAGATAAAAGCAGTGGACAAAAATTACGCCACTATACAGCAGAAAGTCGGAGATTTGGAAAATAACTAGAAAGCTTTCAGTAATGCATGACGATCTTGAACAATACACCAGGAAATTTAATTCGGAGATACATGTACATGGGATTCTAGAAGAAACCGAAGAAGATACGGAACAGATCATCTTAGACCTTGCGAAATGCTTGACCGTGGATCTGGAACCAGAGGACGTTAATATCTCCCACCGCATGAATAAAGGTAACATTCAGCCAAGGCCAATAATTGTCAGATTTTCCAATTATTACAGTAAAGAAAGAATACATCATAACCGTCCGAAGCTTCGCAGGGTTAACGTCCGAGAGTCCTCGAGAGATGCAGAAAGAGTGTATATAAATGAAAACTTGACGGCTCAGAGAGCCAGCCTATTCAAGAATGTACGAGATAAGAAGCGTCTCCATGAGGGATGACGAGTTTGGACTCTTGACGGAAGGATTGTCGTAGAAACGGATTCTGCAAGCAGCACAACAATAAAAATCCAATCTTGTAAAGATCTCGATATAAAATGATACAAAATGCATGGATGCAAATTTTTCTTTGGGGAAATGTTAGAATACTTTCAAGAACTTGTGAACATTTACAATGAAGACCATAGACGGAAATTTGTCTTGTGGAATAATAGAAAAATCCGTAAAGATCGATGGGGAAAACATGGTTTGAAAAAGGAATTTATTCAGTGCAAGATTTACTGAACAGACTGAATGAAGACGGAAAATTCTTGTCTCTCTCCAGGAATTTCAAGTTAAATTTGGTTTAAAAATTAACTTTTTGCAGTATTTTCAAATTTTTGCCTGAAGTCCTGTTTAAACCGGATGATACATTTACGTTAACTCAAAACCTTACACTTTCCTTAACCAAAATGAAGTGCAAACATTATTACAAACTCTTTAACGAAAACTGTACCACGGTGCCTACAGGTGTGCAAGCTTAGAAACAACCGTCTTACCAGACTCTTGTTGACTGGAGACCAACTTTCAAAAGATATACAAAATAACTAAAGACAATAAATTAAGGCAATTTTATTCAAACTTCTGCATAGGATAACTGTTACTAAGCGAGAGCTGAAAAGATTTAAAATTGCAGTCGACGATCAATGTATTCAATGCTCAAGTCATGACTCTATACTGCACACCTTCTTGGATGTCCTGTTGCATCCTCATTATACTCTGATGTATTGAAATGGTTCAATAATTTGAGTAATTTAAATCTTATTCCCCAAACTTTGTAATCAGATCCTTTTCCCCATAAAAGATGAAAAACGCATGTTGACGAACGCCCAAGAACGCAGACTAGATCCCTTCTTGGTATATACCAAATATTGCCTATACACTTGGAAAACGGGTTTTAAGACTCCCAACTCCGTAGAATTAAAGAGGAAAATTGAATGGCAATGGAAAATTGAAAATTCCTCTTCTGCTTGATACTAAACATTCGTGAACGTGTGATGGACACGAACGTTTCTGAAAGACGTGTCATATCTCTTCATATACATCTATATACAGGAAAATGTATACCTTTTATCGTAAACCAATACTTACAGGGGCAAGGCTGTGGTCTGCAGCTTCGTGATTCTATGCTCGGTCCAACGCAGTTCTTTCCACCATGCGAAGGTGGGGGATTGGTACAAGTGCGAAACCTCCATTGTATTCCCCGACCACAAGAGACGGAACAGCGGTACCAGGGAGTCCAGTCAGACCAACCTCCATCCACTGAAACAAAACCAATTGAGAGTGAAATGACATGTAATCAGGGCGACATGGTCTAAATTATTGATAAGATATTGATATTGATAAGATATTGATAGTATCAAGAGATCTTTAATCCGCAGTTTAAATACATGATTTTCATATATTCCTACTCATTTATTCGTCACTCACGGGTTTATTAGAATCCAACCAAGCAGCCAGCTCCCAGATAGCTTGTTGTCTCAGTTGGTAGAGCACTGCACCGGTATCGCAGAGGTCGTGGGTTCGACTCCCGTACAAGCCTGAATTTTTTTTCAGGCTTTACTTTCACTACTGCTTACAGTAAGTAGTGTTCATAGCTGCGAAGATCACTCACATTTTCAGTATCTAAAGAATCGCCTACCATTATGAGAAGTGTTTTCATGTAGTATAAAATCGTGCACGGCGGAAACTACTCGGTTGAAGTCAACATACATATTGTCCTGAAGCCGCTGTTTCACGTTGAAACTCAGTTTTAGCTGAAACTTGTGTGCAACGGCGCTGAACAGGCGTTGCAACGTGTAACATGGTCGGTTTCGTGAAACTTTTTCGAACTTTCGTTGCGAGACAAGTTTCACGAAAAGTAGAACCGCTTCCTACTTCTACAACGGTCGCAACGATCGCACTGGTGATAAAAACAATAGTTTCACCGTGTAACACCACTTCGTGAAACTGGTCTCGCTCGCCGTTGCACACAAGTTTCACAGCTAAAAGTTTCACCGTATAGTAGTGGCTTGACTGTTTGTTGTACTAATTGTGCGGAGAATTTGTTCAAATGATTTGCTTATATTATGTTCAATTATTGCTGATCATTTTTCGTATATTTTTAGGTTTGATTATAAGGGAGAATTAGATACCAGTTACTATTTGCTCATAATTTTTAAGTGATCACGTCCGTCGTCTTCAGTTTCCGATCATGTGACAATGGCCTGATTGTAGTGGCCCCAGTAATCACGTGAATTACACGATATGCTATAAATGAGCTTTGTTTCTCGAGTGTGTTTGGTGTTAGTGAAAATATTGCGTTTTCTTACACGTTTAAGCTCGGTCTCTGCGTGTTCTCTCCGCTCGACAATATTATGAAGATTCATGCAATAACGTTCATTCTTGATCAGATTACTTCCGCTTTTCGTTGAGGAGTGTTAGAAAAGCGGTACATTTGCCATCGTAATCAATTTAAAGGGACACTGTCACGCAATTTAGATCTGAACAGAAACATGTGTTTGCAACAGTCAAATATTTAAAAAAGTTTCCAGTTTTCCTATGAAGTACCCGGTTAGCTCAGTGGTAGAGCACCGGACTACTGTGCGGAAGGTCGCGGGTTTAAACCCCGACCGGACCAACACTCAGGGTCTTTAAATAATTGAGGAGAAAGTGCTGCCTTTGTAATTACATCTGCAAACGGTTAGACTTTCTTGTCTTCTCGGATAAGGACGATAAACCGTAGGTCCCGTCTCACAACACTTGTTCCTAATAATCTGTGTGACGTTAAAGAACCCACACACTGTTCGAAAAGAGTAGGGGACGTAGTTCCCGGTGTGGTGGACTACCTTTCATCTGTCTTGACATTCGTGTGTGGGTTGGTTGGGTGGGTGAGATCAAGTATGGACTGATAGCGGCTGCCAGAGGCGCCTTTACAGGCTGACGTCCGATCTTACCCTTGTCAGGTTAAAGCCTAAAGTTAGGTTAACTTTTTCAAGTTTCTTCATTGTGTCCAAAAAAATCGCCATAAAATAATGCTAGTTTCATTTGCATCCACGAAATAATTTGAAATGTTCTTCCTCACAATTTGAACAAACTCATAACAAGAATGGACGTGACAGTACCCTGTTCACAAATTGTTCTGAAACAGTTTTAAGTTCTAACTATGCAGATGAAGGGGTTGTCTTCCCATCAAAACGAAAGCCTTTGGGCGGTATTGTACGTCAAAATCACGTTACAGATCTGTCAGTGAAGTATGGCCACCCAAATCAGTGCTATGAACTTTCCACGTTCGCCGTAATTTTCGTATTCAGACCGTGGAAGTGATTATAACACACAACTGCTGAGCACTGAATTATGTTGAAAACGGCGGATCTACTAGCTCTTGAGACTTGGTGAGAATATTAAACGAGTGAGATACGTTCAAATGAAAGGAAATACATTCCTGTACTGCTTTCTATCATGCTGTTCAAGGTGGTAGCCGTTTTCAGACCTTGAATTAAATCCGTCATTGAAATGGTATTAGAGGCTTTAACATTAATGAGATAGCTAAAAAAAAGATTGGTGGAAAAGTTATGCTTTTATTTATACCTGGGAAGCAGTCGACGTTTTGTTCGCATCGATCTGTTCTCTCGTTAAACTTCAAGCCAGCTGGGCAGGGCATTTTATATGGAATCCCGTTGGAGCAGGAGATAAATCCATAGCAATTGTCGGGATCGCTGTAGTCTCCATTGGGTTTGCCATCACAAAAACCTCCTAAAAACAAAAAAGAAAAACACCATAAGATATCCGCCAAGCATAATTGATTACTGGGTACATTGATCCACTCCTCATCTACCATCAACCTGCTTTATTAAAAAGCATATGTCTGGTTTTCAAACACTGTAGTTTAAAAATAGCTCTTCTTATTTTGCCTATTACTCCCTTACAAATGGAACAAGCCCTCCACGTTCTCTGATATGTTTGCCACACAGCAAACTGTGTACGTGCAGCATGTTGTGTGCAAAGATTAGCCGATGGGCAGAGCTGAGGTCTTTAGGAAGCCACTGAAATTTGGAATGTTGCACTGTCACTTAATGGCAAAACACAAACACGAAAAGTACCAAGTGTATACTCTAAACCGTCAAACGCAATCGAAAGCGTGTTTTGTGCAATAGTGAATGTTGAAGCTTCTTTTATAAAATAAGCAAAAGGTAACCCCAGTCCAAACCTGCTGTGAGTTCCACGAATCCCATCAGCACGGTGCTTGCAATCAATACAAGAAAAATGGAGTTTAGGGCCATATTCTACGCTGTACAAGAACAAAGCAAATGATATTAGATTATTAGATTGTAGCGTTTCAATGCGAACCAAAATAAGGGCCCGTTTATATGGTCTGGGGTACCCGAGACAACCCTCTCTCCCCCCCCCCCCCCCCCGAGACAACTTTACCGAGCGTTTATATGATAATTGCGTGACCGAGACAAAGTTGATCCTACTTAGTTATTCAAAGCACGTCTCAAATTTACAAATCCTCATTTGCCCTTCTTTCTTTGTATTTGGTCGCTCTTTGATTGAATATCGTCAATATTGATTGAAAATTTCCTTCCTAGGTTCATTTTTGATTCGATACTTCTTTTTATAAAAGGACCAGTGAGCCATCAGCCAATTCGAAGTTTGTAACGTGTCACATAACTTAGCTTCGTACTTAGCTCCGAATCAGTTTCTTCCCCGCTCTATCTGATCACTGTGGGTAATGCTGGCTTTTAAAATGTAATTCCTTGAAATAAATTTGCGTTTTTAACTCAAAAATTGGACCGAAATAACTTTTTTTCGCATACGCGCATATTTAATTTTCGGCCGTCTCGTCCCGGGTAGGCGAGACAAAGTGTTTACATGAGAAAAAGTTGTCCCGCTTGCCAGGGTTACCCTACCTGCCGAGACGAGAAAATTCGCCTACTGAGTTGTCTCGCCCACCCGAGTTGTCTCGCCCATCTCATGTAAACGGTTGGTAGAACTTTTCAAATAAGTGGAAAAATAGCTCGCCCAGGGTAACTCGGGGGAGGGTTGTCTCGGTTACCCGACACCATATAAACAGGCCCTAAGTCTCATTTCTTCCAGTTTGCACAAGCGTTATTTCTTCTCTTCGAGATATGTGGAAGACGAAAATGAAACGTTTGTTCTTCGCCTGGGATAAAGTTTAAAATATGCTTCTCTTAAAGGGGGCGGTTCCCCAACCATCCAAAGCGTGAGGTCAGCCAGGTCACCCGGGCTTGAAACAGCAAAAGTGAAACTAAATTAAATGGATCCTTCCCCAGCGTTTTCGATTTCGATATAAGCTGTGAAGCAAAATTAATCAATTTAATCGACGTCGCTGCAATGCTGTCTTAAAATTAGTAAAGTGGCCAACTTTGCGATCATTTCTAAAAGTTTTCCGAGTCTTGCAGACTCTAGAGTTGCTGTCTAAAGAACTTGAGGACTAAAAGATCAAATGATTTTCCTTCGCCATCAACGGGGACATGACTCTCAGTTTGCCGATCATGCATATTACTTCGATGAACTTCGCTACCTTAGAAAGAAGAGTCATTGTCTACCAAGTCTCAAGAATGAAGCGGAAACGCGCTGCGTAAACTGAATGACACGCATACTCCGTAACAGAAGCACGACGCAATTCTTGAGTGATTATACTCGTACAGCAGTTTCTCCCTGAGATATTACAATTTCTTGAGTGTCTCAGCCAATAATGATTCCTACTAAAAACGTTTGCACCGTTAATACAATAGGAGAATGATGAGGGAGACGCCTGTTGGTAGACTGGCCTATTATTAGACTGGCAAAGAGTTTGCATGTTGTCACGCAAAAAAGAAAATTTGGGATATAATTATAAAAGTGTCAAAAGAACGATTGCAAACCGTGCATTGTTGTTTTCAGATCATCAAAAAGCATCGACCTACCTTTCTTCGTAGTCACTCTTGATTTCTCTGATAAAGCTCCAGAAGCGACAGGTGTCACAGATGCAGCGAAGTGAATGATCTCACGACCCGATCAATTCTTATGTAGGTGCATGATCAGTGTAAGGCTTATCAGCTTACACAAGATTATTATTTTCCGCAGAGGTGTGGTCTCTAAAAACAGTGTTATGTTTCAGTTGTTATTCGATGTCCCAGACTACTACATAACGCCCATTCTTTGGCACTCTTTAAAGCAATACATATGAATAGAGATTCACATTTTTTTCGCAACTTTTCTGAGAATACACCAAACAAAATCGAGAGCAAAATATCAATTTTGGGAATAATTTCCTTGCCTCTCAGAAAAAAAAACCTTGATCTCGAACTAATTATCTACAATGAACTCATAACCCTTATTAACCCTTGGAATTCCAAAGACAACCAAATTGAGGCGTTGAATTTTCCAAAGTATCTTGAAATGTTTTCAGAAGAGACTAAATATATACGACAGGCATCGACTGCTGAATATCCTTTATTTAAATCACCACATTTTTGGATTTCGTCGTTGTTTGGGAAATGCTACATGATTCAATGCACGGACGTATGACAGGATTTAATACAAGCACGTGAGAAAGTTCTTCCAAAAAGATCATATGACCGACTAACACAAGTCATATGACATTTCGTTGAAACTGAAAGTGGTAAGACTATCGGTTATTCTTAGGCAATGTATAATATCGAGTTCTTTCTTAGAAATGTTGAAACAATCATCGCTTAACACTTAACTTTAGGTTCTCACATACTTAGAATGAGTGAGAAAGGGGGAAGAAAATCCGCTAGGGTTCCAGGGCTCTCCTTTCTTTTCTTGTTTGTTTGTTTGTTTTTTGTTTTTGTTGTTGTTGTTTTTTTTGATGTTGTTGTTGTTGTTGTTGTTTTGTTTTTGTTTTTTTTTGTTTTGTTTTTTTCCCTCTTCCCAGTTTGTTTTGCTACAACCAACTACTCTTGGACTTTGAAACAAGCTGAAGCTATCATGACTTTTCATCATACTAAACAAGTATGGGGTGAGGTGTTTACTGGTGGAGTCAGGGTAGTTATCACCGTTTAAGAGGTAGATGTTACTAGGCCTCCAGAGCCCCTACCTCCGAATATAATAGACCTCATCTTGGTAAATGCATAAACTCCTGGAGAAAACACACAGAGAGAGGGGCTCGCGTTTCCATGAATTGATCTAAATATCTATTTTTGGTGGCCTTAGTGGCCTTAGTGCGAAGAATAACACGTATTACCGAAACGGAAGCTTGTAAAATCCAAGTTGCAATTGCTGACATTTGTGCCGGTTATGACAGTATAGCTCAGCGATGCTCGTTTGCTTAACTTTTGGTTCCAGCCATAACAGAGTTATGCCGGCTTCCGGACAATGTCGTCCGGTGCTGACTCGTCAACAAAGCAGTGGGTTCTAAAACGATGATGATACGCAGGCAGTCAATAATTTGCTTTGGTTTTTGCACAAGACATTTGTCTGTGACTGTCATTATCATACCACAAAACGAGCAGAATGAGTAAGATGGTGGGCATAACTTTTGATGTAATTAGTTTCTGATAACTCTCTCAGGATCGGAAAGGGGAGCACCAGGGACCGTCGAGATCATCTTAACGTGGTAGGACTAAAACATGTGGCCAAGTTCAAGTGGTAAAATTCATACATTATCCAGGCTCATCTGGGACCCTAAAAAATCAATACCCAAACAATTTGGTCGGATCCTACCTGCCCCTTCCCCTCCGCGGTCCCTGAGCAAGTACGCTTGATGGATGAAACCACGGCTTCAGATCTTACTCACAGCAGCTGGTGCTGAGTAGCTTCTGTTAAGTAAGGCCACTTATGCTGCAGGTTCCGATGACTCGACTCGATTAACTCAGCTACACTCGGGTGGACAAATTGTATTATCATTTAAATAAAGTTGTTGTTGTTGCTTTTATGACGTATCATTGTAAATGGGTGTGTTTCAAACTTTGCTGAAGTGCCTTTAAATAGGCCGTGATATTAAACGGAAAATAAAAGTCGAGTGTTCACCTTAGACCTGCAAATAAGAGGAGGTTAACATCTTTATTGACAAGGCGTTTTTCCTTTCTACGAATCAAGAGCTGCCGAAGACTAACTCTCCATCTCAGTATTCAGATTGTTCTAGATAATTTGACCTTTTGTAGATTGTTTCTTTTTTCCCAGCAAGGAGCATATATAAAACTAGCTTAGAAGCCTACGAGAAATTTCTGGCTGGCTTTCCAAGGTAAGTAACTTGAGCTCATATACCCATAATGGAATGAAATAAGAAACTTTCTGACCACTTCATTGTTCCATGAGGTGTCGCTAGTATCGTCAATAACCTTTATCCAAGCTGTTTTCAGTGATTCGTTACGTAATTTCAAAACCCCACATTTTAAGCCGCCCCGTTTGTTTTCGGCGACAGCAGTTTTTGCAGGTGTAGCTTTGCATTATTTACCATATTGTTAACTTCGCCATAGGTACCTGGTGTCCTGAAATTCTTCGATAGTTTTAGAATTACCACTTACGCTACCAATTTTTTTGGCGTTTCTTCTCAAGATCCTTGTTCCCCGATGACTTGCTTCTTAGAGAGGTGCTTAAAAAACCTCCACATGTGCAGATTGGCCTCTTAGATGTTGTGGGTTTGAGAAGCGCTTTCCTTTTGCATGGAATACCCGGTTGTTCCGGTGGTAAATCAAATGGAACAGACTTTTCCAATGGAAATGTTTCGAAAAATTAATAAAAGGAATTTCTCTTTTTCTCGTTTTCACCTGAATGATCGAAAAATCCTGTACCATCTGAGGCGCCCCACTACTCCATGCTCCTTGATGAATTAACGCGCGGTTTGGTGTTGTTTTGGTCAATACCCAGTCTCTTAAGGTGGAACGGTACCCTAAACTAACTTTCTCTCCAAAATCAAACTCATGCAGACGAAACCACCATATTGCAACTCGTTGTTATGAAAGATGACAAACACAATGATGTTTGAGTCGTAACAGAACAAACTTTCGTCACATGTCTTTAATAGTGCTTCCTCGGTAACAATAAATGAGCAAAAATACTTAGTCAGTGAGACAAGAAACAGTTTTTTACAAATTATCTTTGTATTGATCTATGATATGAACCTAAGCTCGTGGACTGACTCTTGTTTTTTGCAGAGAGAAAAATCTTCAAAGTTTCACTTTGCCAAAAATGGGTATTTTCTGTCAATACCTACCACCAATCTTTCGAATGTTATGAAAGAACAATTCAACAAATTGGTTTTATTCTGGTTCATTGCATAGAAGGTTTGTCCACCTCAAATTTGATCCCCAAAAATCTGGTAAAAGTAAAATCATTGAAAGTAAATAATACAGTGTTGCCGTCTACAAATTCCATTCAAATTTCAAATTAAACCTGCATAGGGTCACGAACAAAAATTGCTGTGGTCAGGTTTTGCCATCTTTTCCAGCAATATCAATGCAAAAGTGTTTGTTACCCATGAGGCAGGAGGGAAAAAATCAAACAGGCATGACAATGCACTTCTCCAGCAAAGTAATAGCATAGAAATGGGCGGTAAACAACTCTGACCAGGCTTCAATCTTGCACCAAGGGTTGTCCAGGCACCTTCAACTTTTAATGAAACTTCCACCTGTGTAGATTGGAGCCTGGTGAGACAACGCTCATTTGCTTTTAGGCCCCTTGTCCACGAACAACAACTGACTGTCAGAAGATTGAAGGGGACGTTGAAACAAAGTTTGTTGCATTCGCAGTGCCAATAAGCGGTTCTTTGGAATTGGCAAGGTTTAAGCCTTCTCAGCCCTTGAAGATGAGCTCCGGCACCAGAAAACGACCCAAAACACAGTAATTTAGGGAAATTTTAACACCTTTTTACTGTGTTTTTATGACGTGTAATGGTTGCAGCTGTTGTCAGGAAGCAAATTAAGTAGAAAATTTTTCTGTGTTAAGCAATTGGGCAACCATTACACTTCATCAAATCCAAAATGGCCGCGACCGAGAAATTTAAAAGTGAAAATAGGCGATAATGACATCGACTTTTTAAATGTTTTATCCATGTTTTAAAACAAAATTTGAAATCTTGTAATTATTTCCTTCAATTTAGCGCCAATTTGTTGTAAGAGTGGATGTCCCCTTTAATGTCGTAAAAGGAGATGTCGCTGGTTTGATTACACCTTACTACTGTATGGCATAACCTTCTTGAGGTTTTTAAATTTTCACGATTTTCTAGCTGAAAATTTAACTTGCAGAAACTCTGAAGCACAGAATCTCATTCAGTCGCGAATCTACGAAACGATATCAAGCTACAAGCAGTTGAAAAATGGTACACACTCTAAATAAAAAACTCACTCATCTCCTAAAACTCTCCCTTGACAGTTTGTGCATGACAGGTAAGACTCCCCTCCCCCTTCTCCCTTGATAGTTTGTGCATGACAGGTAAGACTCCCCTCCCCCTTCTCCCTTGATAGTTTGTGCATGACAGGTAAGACTCCCCTCCCCCTTCTCCCTTGACAGTTTGTGCATGACAGGTAAGACTCCCCTCCCCCTTCTCCCTTGACAGTTTGTGCATGACAGGTAAGACTCCCCTCCCCTTCTCCCTTGATAGTTTGTGCATGACAGGTAAGACTCCCCTCCCCCTTCTCCCTTGACAGTTTGTGCATGACAGGTAAGACTCCCCTCCCCCTTCTCCCTTGACAGTTTGTGCATGACAGGTAAGACTCCCCTCCCCCTTCTCCCTTGATAGTTTGTGCATGGCAAGCAAGACTCTCCTTCTCCCTCTCCCTTAACCAATATTGTTGGACCACATTTTCTGCATGGTCTCGTATTTGTACCAACAATGATAAGAGCACTGAGAGAGAGCAGAAGTTTGCGTGATCAGAAGGGACCTCTTGTCAGTCGGAATTAAGTGTAGTGTCTCGAACACTTTTGGAACTGGTTGTAGCTGGCCTTACTTCGCATTTTTGAAGACGTCTTTCCTACCGAAAAAGATCAAAGGGCTCTTATGATGAGCCAACTCATGGCTCGTATTAGTTTAATAATATTAGTCATCTGTGCAAAAGAGAACAACAATTTAAAACTTTATCTAGAGGGAGGCCACCGGACAAAGGACAATTTCACTATACTTTACGGCATTGAAAGCTGGTTTTAAATTGCCGATTAATTCCTTAACTACTGTCGCAAGTACACGACAGTGTGACATGTCATGTTGCGCTCGAAAACCGTAACATGAAAAACAAAAGCAAATATTAGGCTTAAAGCTTACGTATATTTGAGGTGTGATGTACACCATGAATGTTTACGAGACAAACGCGACAGTCTTTCCAGACATTTTATGAATACAATCGGAAACAATGCATGAATAGTTCAGCGGCTGATCCAGAGGGGAGGGTGGATTAGGTGGCTAGACACGCCCCTTTAAAATAGCCCACCCAAAAAATATAATACGTGGGTCCCAAAAAATATAGAAAAACGCGGGTCTCCAATTCGTCCTTCCTAAATCGCCTTGTCTTAGGAAAAATGTAAGACAACTTAAAATAAATTAATGTAAAGTTTCGTGGCCGATTGGTATCAGCCACCCCCACCCCCGATTACAAAATCCTGGATCCGCCCATGAAGTCTTGTTATCTGTCTGTCTTAATTCTGAACAAAATCATCACTTGTAAGTACCCCTTTTTCTGCATATCTTTTCTTGGGTTTTCTTTTTGGTGTCTTGGTTATTTTTTCATTTCGCTTTTATATTGATAGCGTATGTTGTTTATAATGGTTGATTATTAGCAGCATTTAATGACTCAGGTATGAGGTCTGATAAAATTGTACGCCATGAGACTGAGTGGCCGACGTTCCCAAGTGGCAGCGGTATCTGGAGGTGCCCGGTTTGAATCCCAGTTTATCATCATCATCATCATCATCATCATCATCATCATCATCATCATCATTATTATTATTATTATCATTTTTGTTTTTATTTTTTTTTTCCAAAGACTAAGAACTATGAATAAAGCATAAGTATAATTAAATTAATATAAAGTTTGCAAGCCATAAATGAGTGAGAGAGTGAGTGACTGAGAACCGAAGGCGTTTGTGGGGAGGAGGTTATATACGAGTCCCCTAAAAACGACTGCGTGGGAGGCTAAAGCACCAGCGCACTGTTCACATAAAACCCAAAGAAAAAAGACTTTTTCTTGTTTTTACGTCGATACACTGTCACTTGAAGACCAACAGAAGTTCCTTCCCTCTCTCACCCACTTGGCAGTCCGAGCGCGAGATCGTATGCTAGCCACTAACAAAACTGCATGTTGTGCTTGCTTGGTTTCGCTTCTGCAGTCTATCGACTCCGCAGCCCTCTCTTATCATATAAGCATGGTTTCCGTTTTACTTCATGTTTTGGTTGCAAGTGGGGTGCCGATTGGCGCAGGTTGTTGAGTATAAGATTCGACCAGGGTCACGTATAACGGAAGCGTAAAGAACCATCTAATGTACAATTTCCTCCATGCGCTGCCTTCTAGTGTAAAACAACAGAATTTATATCCCTTCGTTCCAGTATCACTTCACAGTCCGATTCAAAAACGTGGTAGGGCATACTAGTCCTTTTCTTGCCAAAGTACCACCTTACAGGTTAGTGAAGTGCTAACGACTGTGCGGCGCGGTCTCTGCCAACCAATCACTGACCGAACTAATACAAACCAACAATCATGGAGAAAAGTAGTTGAGACACTCCCCGAAAACAAACCTTTTTCGTTAAAAGAGCTGAGTTTTCCAATCACCAAATTCTCAGATTAGGACCCCCTCCCCACTTTTCATTTCAATGTTGAAACCACGTTCCAGTGTCCACGGAGCGTGTTCAGCATTGAAAAGGGGGAGAGGGAGGTTTGACTATCGTGGCCTGGGACCAGACTCCGCAGTGGGGTAACGAGCGAAAAGAAGGAAATTAAAGAGACGATTTGAGCGCAAGTGCGAGATTGGTGATCTAGTTCCTCTCAATGCTTCAGATAATCAGTTGTAACCAACTGGTCTTGGTTGTAACTGGTTCTGTGGTGGTTATAGTACCATGTATAGTTCCCTACTAATCGATACTAAAGTCCATTTTCAGCTATCCGAAAAGACTGACAGTAAATCATACGTCATTGTTCCCTGTCTATCATTCGGCGTTTCCTCCGCGTCCTTAACCGGTTCGTTTATAGTTCTTGCAAAGAGATGATGAGTCTATGAGCATGCAACATAGAAATTAAGATACCTTCAGAAGTTCCTTTGGTGTAGGGCAAAAATTGCTGTAAGGACAGTTGTCGGGCCCGGTGTGGGGTTAGTGTTCGTTACGTTATGGTCTCTAATGTTGCATCTAACAAAGTCGCACTAAACCGTCACGCGAGGCACAAACTAACTTGAGTTGCACTCGTCACCAGGACACTGCCTATAAAAGGGATAGCTCCTCCCCCTCTTTGTCACGCAATTTCTATTTGAACGACTTTATTCAATATGGCGGACCCAGTGAGCAAGAAGAAGGGAAGCCAGTAACATAGAAGAAGGATATATAACGGGGTGTGTGGCCATCATTCTCAGTCAAAGTTACTCAATTCTGGTCACTTAAGTTGGAAAACTTGAAGTTGAACTTTCATTTTGTTTGAATGCAATAAATTTTGAATTTCTCGTACCAACAAATTTGAATTTGGCGCCCCCGACCGTTCCTCCAACCGCGCAAGTTGGATTCACAGCCTAGGCCCCACGCGCTCGTCTTTTCGTTTTGTTGAGCCTTCAGTTCCTTGTTATGAGGTTTTTCTAAGGTGGGCATGCTCAAAAAGTTATTTTGATTGCGTGTTCGGGGAATTGTTCGGGGGTGTTTCGATTCATGGCGGAGGACGGTTGCGGAAGGTATGCTATGTTATCTTCGTTCGTCTTCCTCTTTGAATCGAGATCCTTTGCTCGCTATGCAATTGCTATTTTGATATATCCATCGTCATCGTTTGTCTTGTAAGTTTTTCGTTTCGCCATGGCTGATTCTACGGCAAAGAAAGCCAAAGTAATGGATCGTCCTGCGAGGATTAGATATAGCGTACAACTCGAAGTGGAACCTGGAAAGGAAAGTCGTTTGCAACGCGTCAAGTCGCAACTAGAGCAGGTGAAAAGTTTCCTCCATATCACGACCCGAACACCGATGGGGAATCTTATTATGATGGAGAAATTGTTGCAGGTTTTCCAAGATTTTGCGCTAAATGGAATGCCAATGATTGCTTCTTCGAGTCAAGAACAGGACGGCAGCAAATCCAGCTCATGTGATGTCGCGATCCAAACAGACATTCTTCCTCCTTATGTCTTGGCTAGTGGGGAAAACACGACTGGCTGTTTTGATATTCATACGCCCAGTAAACCGCTGGAAGATTATTTTATTGCTTCAAATGACGCCGTACAGCGCCTTGTTGCAGCTATGGCTCGTTACGACGGGAATTGTCCTCTGTGTGGTTTTAGTTTAGATCTACCATCTTTTTCAGTCAACCAACAGGGACATGCGGCAAGGATCAGCATCTCTTGCATCGCTGGTCATTCCGTTAGATGGTATTCAAGCAGCACTATTGCTGGAAAATTTACCGCCAATTTGAGGTCTTGTATATGTTTTGTATTTTTTATATAAGTTGTTCAATTGTTCTTTACGCTTTTTGGTAAGTTATTTGCAGGTAGTCTGTTGCAAATATTCAACAGTTTTCCTTGCTTTTTTAGGATGGTTCATGGTTTTACTTGTTCGGGTCTAACAGAGACCCAGTATGTAAATTCCTGCAAGGCATCTCGCATTGGCCATGTGGAACAGCAATATATATCTACTGGTAATGTCATTTGTACTTATTTGTGCACTGCAAGTAGAATTTTGCTGATAACCCAATGTTCGACCAACCATCACAGTCGAATGTAATTTTTTTTTATGGAGTGATATACCATCTCCACTACCTTCCAGTTGACTGTTTTGCTTGTGCGTTGTTGTTTCTCTACACTAGGCATAAACTGGGAAATACCTGTAATCATACCATCAACTACTTATTTGTTCTTTTTTTGGAATTGTTAGTTCATTCTTCTTTCGGGTACAAAGATGCAGTAAAATGTGTGTATGAAAGGAAGTTACTGGAGGCCCGGACAGAGGCACAGCAAGATCCTCAGTATCTACTACGTGGAGATGTTAGTAGATAATTTTGTCAAAATTTGGTTCTCAGTGTGTTTGTCCAGCACACAGCTCTATTGATGCATACAGAAGCTGTAGTAGCAGAACACTAAATTCCCAACACTTGTTGCTTATGAAACACCTTTTATAACATTAGGGAAATTATGTCTAATAAAAAAAGTTTGGTTGGTACTTTTATAAAGTTCATATTGGCACAAATTTTTGTACATATGGACATTTTCATATCATTAGAAATAATTGTTATATGTACTATAATGTTATAATATGTAATTAAGTGACATAAATAAAAACAAGGTGCAACAACTCCATGTATTGTTGTACGTATTACCTTTTTTGTTCTTATTCACCATCCTCTCAATAACATGTTTCATTTATAACTGCTTTAGGTCATAATAACTGATGCAAGGCATGATTCTAGTCGTGGAGCCCAACATACAACAGTTTCAGCAGGTAAGCTAATTTTCTTTTGTAACCTGAGTTGATTGAAATCTTTGATTGCCTTGTTAGGTCTAGTTATTAGTCAATTAATTATGTATGCTTATTTCATTATTTATTTCTTTTTTGGTTCCATTTGTAGTAACAAAAAGGTTGTATACAGTCTAAACTGGTCAAGAGAGGACATGAGTGCAGCAGCATCACAGGAAGTACCCATGACCAAACAAATTATAGATTGTTTATCAACTCTTGGTGAGACTCAAAATTGTTTATTTCCCCTTCCAGAGAGGGTATTGCTATTAATTTTAAAATATTTGTTACCAATACCATAATTGAAAAGGTACATGGAACAAGCCCTAAGTGACTCTTGATCTAATGTGAAAGTCTCCCTCAGGTACTAAACCATATACAAAGTGATTTGAAAGGGGAAGGTGGCTGTTTATTTCTGTCAATTTCGAATAGACTGGATGAATGGAAAAGCCATGTTGCATAGCCAGTTTGTTTTGAAGGATGTTATTTAACGACTGGCTTTTTCATATTTGCATACTTGCTTTTGTAGCCACCATTATCAACCTTTTCACAGTAAAGAGAGATTGCTTTTCTTTCTTTTCAAAATGTAGGTCATCGGGTTGGTGAAGTGGCGCATGACTATGTGCCAGCCTTGAAACAGTGGCTTAGTACTAAAGGGATAAAAAATTCCTATGACAGCTGGCATGGTATGTTATTACATTACTGGTTTACAAGAAGAATAAACAGTCATACCGAGTGCATCAAATTGTTATTTTCTCTGTATAAATTTTGTTTGCATAGGTGGAAAGGGAGTGAAGAAAGCTATAAAAAAGGTAGCTAGTGGTCTTGTTTGGGATGCAGAGAAAAGTTGGTTTGCCGAATTGTCAGATAAAGGTAAGACAATGGTGGAGTAGTACTTGTTGAACACTAATGGCTCACCATTAAAATTATCCCTAGCTATTGGGAAGTGCACTATTGTTTATTGTTTTCAATATAATGAGAGTTCAAGGGAAATCTTTTTCAGTGAAATGTACAAAGACTCACTTCTACTATGCAATGAAAAATTGCAATGGTGATGCCAACACTCTGAAGAACTACATTACCAACATTGTGGATCATTACCAGGTATCACAATTCAGTTTCTCAGTACAGAGCAAATTACTCCCAGGAGCATTATTTTAGTCTCATATGCACAATGACTGATTTAACATATTCATTTTATGATTAAGGGTACTTCACTTCTTATACAGGGAAACCATACCAGATGCCATCAAGACTCTCGCTGTAAAGAAGATGGCTATGTTTGCAGCAAGAAACCTCTTGTTAGTGAAAGAGCTATTGCTGCATACAGGAAAGCTGTGGAGGGCACAACAATCTTCAAAAATCCTGAAGATTATTGTTTGGTAATACTCATTAGCAGTCAGGGTATAGCATTCCATTGCATGAATATGATAAACCTGGAACTGAAGCAAAAAGTGAAAATGTGAAGCCTTTGTTGCTCTAGGAGTACCATACAGCTAGATCTGTGTTTGGATGGGGGACATTGTTTGGAAAGGGGAGCAAGGGTGGCACTGAGTGGTGGGAGCACTCACCTTCCCCCATTTGGCCTGGGCTGAAGCTGTTGCATGAGCACCAGCTATGTAGGTCAAGTTTGTTGTTTTGAGTCTGCCCTTTTCTCAAAAACAATTCAAGTTGGTCTGGAATGCACAATCACTTTGAAACAAAATTATTCTCCACAGCTCCTAGTGGTTTAATTTGTGTGTAAAGAAAATACATTTGCAAATTAAAAGTTTGACAAGGTTAGGAAATTATCAATAACTTTATATGTTACTGATGCCAATAATTATTGATGTTGTCATGGCACGTTTAATTTTTTCCCTTAGTGTCGTGACACATACTGGATTGAATCACTGCACATGGTGATGCTAATTTATGCTTCAAAGCGCATTCATTTCAGTCGGGCAGACACATACGAAATGCGAATACAGTTGGCCATTCTTGATTGGGTAATGTCATTTCATCATGATTACACTGTTTGTATTTGAATTTACAATAGTACAGCAAAGTGCTGGTATACATGAGTTTATATTACAGTCCCACAGGACCTCTCTCTTAGTGCTAACATCTGTTCAGAATATGTGTTACATAAGTACAGTATCTAAAGGAGTGGTTGATGATGTCTTTGACAAGTGAATGTCCTATACGTCACTTAGAGAACAGTATGCAAAACGATGATATAAGGTTTTTTTTGTGGGGCGTATTTCAAAGAGTAGAGTTTACTCACTGAAGTGCTCAAATGGAGAATGTTCATTTTAACAGAATGAAAATGTGCAGCGTGAGGCATCCTCCTTGCAGTACTACCAAACAAGCCGTCGCCAGACAGGATTGCTCCGCACAGGGTCCTTACAGAAAAGACCTTCAAGTTCAAGGAAGACATCTGGGAATCATTTTTCTTGTCTTTGTAGCGAATGTTATGTTTATTTCCAGATACTATTTTTTCTAGTAGTGCCTTTAGCTTCTTGAGAAAGTAAACTGTAAAGCATGCTTGAACTTTCTGTAGTTCATATTGAAGTCTTGCTCGGCGACTCTGTGTAAACAGATTTTGGGAGAAGTGGTAAAAGACTACTCATATATGGTGATCGATGTGTCGGTAGATTGGCTATATTCACACAGCTACGTGTATACTGGTCATACTGGGTAGCAAATTTAACAGGGGAAATGGACAAGGGTTACATTTTCAGTGCAGGTACCATTATGAGAAGAGCCGTCTATCATTGTTCATATTCAACGTTAGATTTAGGATGGCCCAATTATAAAGGTTCGCCAGGCTTCGACCTATTTTTGGACGGAAAAGCTGCCACAAAATAGAAGAGGTCTCAAAATTGGCTACGGAAAATTCGATGATTGGTTGCAGGGACCCACGAAAGAACTCAAAAAAACTACGTTACTCTAAGGTCATCTATTAGTGAAGCAAAATTTCTTGGCATATGTTGCATAATTAACGACGATGGCCTTGGTAGGGTACATTAGGGGGATTTGGCCAACGATCACGAACGTCCTTTACAACGCAATGCGGCATAACCTCCCTCACGTCATCAATCATACACCCGAGCTCTTGTTTCCTTGCGAGGTATGTCGGGTTTTCCCACAGTCCACAGTCCCTAAGTGTCCGCCAAAACCATTTATAATCTTTGCGGCGTTTTGTGTGGTTCGTGATTCTTGCCGCACCGCGGCCCATCGGCTTAAAGGCCGAGAGGGTGATACACGGCGTTCGCAAGCAGAAGACACAGGTCGGGAAAGGGATTTCATGTTCGCCGACGGGTTCAGCTGTTGGCTGCTCTTCTCGCGGCTGTGCGCATTCGCTCGACGTGGTATCGTTTCTTTGGAAGAGGCGAATTGGTGTTGGTGGTGAGGGGTCTACATCTCTTGGCACAGCGAAACGTTTCCTGCCTGGGAAGAAAAGTAGAAAACGGCATTTTGTTTTCTTACGGGCGAGCAGGAAAAACATTTGATGACATGTCTGAATAACCCGTGCAAGTATGTGTACTGAAGGAATATGCAGGGAAATTTTTACGGGCGATGTATCTTTCCTGTGAGTATCAAACTTAGTTTGCGGTAATGGGGATGTTTCCTTGGTCGTTGTTTTGCCATATTCTGATGAGAAAATTCTAAAATGAGGGAGTTTTCATGCATTCGGCAAAGCGAATGAGTAATTAGGTTTCGGCAGTCTAAGATGACCTAAGGTATCAAGTAGCTGCATCAAGTTACTTGCAAAGTGATAATCGTTGCAAACGTGGCGCGCTTTTCGAAAAGAAATTGAAAGAAAACTGAAACTTAAAGAAGGGAAAAACTCAGAATCGTTTCTTTACCAAAGGTTTAGGAAAATCCCATAGCACACTAAGTGTGATGAGTATAGAATAGGGAGATAATCAGACGATGAAATAAAATTTAACGAAACATGAAGCGGCATTATTACGATTGAAACAAATTTCTTACCGTCTTTAGCTTGAACCCGTCTTATGGAAACCACTTCACAGGTCTCTTGCTGGCTTAGAAGACGGAGAATTGCGTCCTGTTGATGTTCCGGTATCTCAACAGTTAACTACAAATAAATGAACCAAAGAGGTTTTCAAAACATGCTAAAAAGGAGGCTAAATGAATCTTTCGAACAAAAGTATAACTCGTCTCAGACGTGAAATGACGGTTTTACTCACACTGATGCGTTTTGCGGCAGTGCCAGCTAAAGATCCAATCCAAGCATCTTTCTCGAATTTTGTTCTTTCCTGGTTCAGTTATAAAATCACTTATAAAATCTTTGGGTCGCGGTGACTTTGGCGTGAGCCGTAAACCTTATACTGCGATGTTGACGGGTCGACATCTAGAATGAAATGACTGACGGCTCGCCCAGTCCAACGTTCCTTATATAGGCAGTGTCCGTGTTTAACATTATTGCCGTTGCTTTGTGAGAAGTAAGATGATTGGTCAAGTAGTCTGTCAGTATCGGTTGCTTTTATAGAATTCGCCATCCGTAGTCTGTTGTTGTCACGGGTAACCAAGTAATCCAGAAAGCATTTTGTAATTTACTTCGATCTGCTTCCTAAACTGTATACGCGGGCGTTCTATGTGTTCAGGTTGAAACGTTACAATCGTCGATGTCGTTTTGTATACAGTTGTAGACGTGGCGCAGCCAGAGCGTTAACGTTCGTTCGTAAGTTGCAAGGGCTTATTCCTCAATGCTTGGCAATGACGATAGCTGCTCGTTCAACGGCGGCAACTGGTGAGTCCATAGCTGTTCCGTGCAACATTCGGAAGTAGAAAAGAAATATAATAAATATTGCTGTTGGCTTCTATGAACAATATGAGAATTATGTCAATTATCTTCGTTATAATTTAGTTTTTCGTGTTCACTTTATTCATTCCCAAATTTAGGACAAAGCAGTCATGATATAGGCGAAAAGGACAACGCTCAGAGGATAACGCTGGGTTAGAAACAATTTCTAAAGAGAAGAGATATTGTCAGATGTCTTTCAAATGTGTAGGATTATATATATATCAGTGACAGTAACATAACAAGAGCACTTACTGTTTACCGTGACCAAGATGGCCACCCGGCGGGTATAAAAATAGCTTTTTTGTAACTATGGCTTTTACTTCTTTATTATTATTATTTCTTCTTCTTTTTAACATTTATATACTCGTAGTACATTTAAGATAATCGTCAATAATAACCCAGACGCTTCAGCTGTAATCTCATTTCAGTTTCCTAACATGAGACTCATCTTCGCTCAAATTTAATTACAATTTTAGGTTCGTCAAAGGACAACGATGGCTGAGATTACATTTCCAGAGACGAGGGATATTAGCAAATATCTTTTTAAATGTTTGGATTATAATATCAAACGAAGAAGACATGCAAACGATGAAACATCTATGTAGAAGTTTGACTCAGTTCATGACGTTCCCACGTACTTAATTCTCTATAGCCGTCAGTTTTATTGCGGTTAAATATCGAGAAAGACACATTATTACACGAGAAAACTACTCCACACTATTTACAGGGGCACCCAACGACAAGTTTCGGTAGATATCTGTTCGGTGGAGGGTAATTCGCCTTGGGCTTTCGGCGTCGATTAAAGAATGCACTCGGATTTTCGTAACTAAAACGTGGCCTAAAAGATTCGATATTGGGAAATAATAGTCCCTGAGGTTTTCGGAAAGGTCATAATTGTTGTTTTTGGCAGTCAAAAAAGTCAGCTAGCATTTTCGGAAAGAAAATAGTTCCCTACAAAGCTCGTGGAAAGTTAATTTCAGCTTGCATTTTCTCAAAGGAAGATGTTGTTCCCTAACATTTTCGGGCAATTAAAATTTCAGCTAGGGAATCCGAACAGATGAACGTCTTCTAGCTTATGAAAACATCACTTTAAACAGACTTCAAACACCATAAGGTACTTAAAAATACCTTTCTACAGCTTTTGGTTGATTTGGCTCGTTGGGTGCCCCTGTATTTAACGCAAGTTCGTGACCACTTTAAAACTACAAATAGAAACTCAGATATGTTTCATGTATTTTCTCGGCTCCACTAGCCTTTGTGTGCTATCAATACTGCCGAGCGTAAATAAAGGTTTTTAGTTGTTTTTTTAGTTAGTTTTAGTTTGTTTAAACATCTACAGGGCCCAGTTGTTCGAAAGCAGATTAACTTAATCCAGGATTAGCGTAAACTTTGGTTGCAGTTGTTAACTTTAGGATGAAAGTTTCTTTTGCTGCTTCTGGTTTTTCAGGATTGACGTCCTCAATCCAAAATTGTGCAGAATATCAGGGTTGATCAATGTTTGTGGATAGAGAAATAAACTCCTTGGTTAAGTTTTAATCTTGGATTAGGGTTAATCGGCTTTCGAACAACCGGGCCCAGAATACTAAGCATTCCTTTTCTTTAAGTTACAACGAATGATCAAGACGGCACTATCTACCATCTCAGAATAAAAGAAGCTTTGCACATCCCATGGAAAACCACCCCCTTAAATCAAGAATTTCCACATTTAAATCAAGAATTTCCACATTTAAGCCTATATACTTATGGAACCATGCAAACACAGTTTGCCACTCAGCTTTCGACACACGTCTTACCAATTATTTTAAGACCTTATGTTTGGGTTCGCCGTCTAGGATTTAAACCCACGAGCTTCCGCGGTTCAGAACTCTGGTGCTATTGCTAACTGAGCCAACTGGGCCACCGTATCGATGATCACCCCTAATATAATAATAATAATAACTAATAATAATAATAACTGTCTGTGCTAATCGTCCTCGCAAAGTACAGCAAGGACGCAGCTCAACAAGGTCGAACCGAAAGCATATACAAGGCGCCTCTGGCAGCCGCTATACGGTCCATGTATGACCTTGGAGCACAGCCTACAGCCAGCTCAAATACGCCGTATGTTGGTTTTTGCTGAGGGAGGAAACCGGAGTACCCGGAGAAAAACCCTCGGAGCAGGGTCGAGAACCAACACAAACTCAGCCCACTTATGACGTCACCACCGGGAATCGAACCCGGTGCCACATTGGTGGAAGGCGAGTGCTCTCACCACTACGCCATCCCTGCTCCCCAATCCTAGCGTATTTAGCAGCACGTCCCTTCAATAAATGAATGTCTGGAAACTGAGAAATTATATTTGGCCCCATGTAGAGGTGCTTATACTAATAAGGAATCTGCAGACGCAGCTTACTCATTGCGCATTTTCATTTGTCACACAGATTACGGTTGTCAATTTATACGTGATGTACCTACAATGTAGCCATGTTACTCACAAGCTGAAACAACAAATGTTGGCCATATTTTCTCGTAACAGACTGGTTGTCTGTGGTTTCGTCACACTGGTGCTTCTATCTGTTGCATTGACGTTTCTCACCGTTTCTAGTGGCTACGACTTGAAGGCAATTTACAAGGCAAAGAATGGTAGCAATCCAGACACGTACCTGGGAAAATTCACTCATTTTTCGTCGCGTAACTTCATGCAGAAGCCACCACCTAGAAAGCAATCCGTCAAAAGGGTCAACGTTATCATTTTGTCCCTACCAAGATCAGGATCTTCATTTTTGGGCGAGGTGTTCAACCATCATCCAAGAGTTTTGTATTTCTTTGAGCCATTGCATTCCATTCAACGGAAATTCAGCCAGAATTCTTTATTTCAGTTTTATTTCTCTTTAACTTCTTACAGAAGGGTAGTTTCTAAATTTCTCAAAGATGTGATGGTTTGTGACTTTTCCGATGGTCAGCGGTTTACAATGAGCATGAACGAAAATGATCGCCATAGAAGCCGCGCATTGATGTCTTCACCGTTTTGCATCGAAAAGAGAAATTCTTTGCTTGTGACAAAATTAATTCAAGCGACCTTGAGACTGTTTGTAAAAACAACTACAATGTTACTGTGTTGAAAATTCTTACACCAAGAATACCAGCTGGTCAGTGGGATAACCAACTTTTGCCACGCTCCTCTCAGAGAAATTTGAGCGAATTAAGAATAATTCATTTGGTGCGAGATCCAAGAGCTGTCGTTAATTCTCTGATGTCGTTAAATTTTTTTACGAGACCATGGGAGAAGAAACGTAGCCGAGTATGGCATATCGAGAGGATTTGCCGTCAGATGGAGTCAGACGCCACTGCAGGAATGTTGACAGCAAAGTCATTAGGAGCTCGATACAAGGCCATTCGGTTTGAAGATCTTGCTGGCCAACCCTGTCAGTGGTCAGTGAACTCTTTCAGTTTGTGGGACTTGAAATGTTGGACAACATCAAGCAATGGCTGAACGAGGCTACACATTCAGTACAAGGACTCTCAGGAGCCTATGGCACCAGACGAAATTCTGAAATAGTTATTTCTAAATGGAGACTAGAAATGAAAACGTCTACAGTGCGAACGATTGAAAGTATTGTGGAAAAGTTATGGGTCAGTTTGGTTATAAACTTACTGGTGTTCCGGTGGATAGGCAGTTGAATTTGAATATTTCTTTGATCGATTAAATTCGCTTTCCAGTACAATCTAAATAACCTGCTGGCAGTTTTACACGTTTGGAAAGTTGTAGGACGTCAAATTTCCACTTACCAATAACTAGTGCATAACCTTACGATAACGCTAGCTGAAAGTTTAAATCGCGAACATTTTTACAGCTTTTATCGTACATAACCCGGAATTTCTGAGATGAAATCAGCTTTTCAAATGCTCCAGCGGTCCTCATTTCGCAACTTTAAAGACATATTTTTCGTGCAATACAAAAGGCAATGATTAGGAGTGTCATTTTGTGTAAGTTGACATTTTCCCAAGTTAGTTTAATTTCTCCTATTCTTCATCATCATCTGAGGTAGCTAACGCCTTTTAAGCAGATGTTCCACCGAAACAAACAGCTGCCTGCCAGTGACATTTTAGTCTTATAGCGATTTTCAATTGGGTGTCGTAAAACCAAAACCAAAGCAATTACTCTGGGGTCGGTTCCTGAAAGGTGTAATTACTCTATTCCAGGGATAAATCTGCCTTATTCCAAAAGGTATTCCTGGAATAAGGCAGATTTATGCCTGAAATAGAGTTATTACACCTTTTAGGAACCGGCCCCTGGTCAATTACAACACAAACAAGTAGCGTAATGCACCAATACGAAAACGAAGAAATTCACAGTGCAACCGGCACCAAGCGCGGAAAAATGCACGGGTGCAAGTCACGATTGGTTTTGAGTCTGCCCTGAGAAAGTTCCGTGTAACAGCGAAGTAAAGCAACACTAAAGGAAACGGGAAGTACTTTCGACACTCAACTGAAAAGGTCTCTAAATGTCCATACATCCTAGTAGATTCTATCAACTCCTGGTTAAGCTAGGTATGTCTATGAATTATTATCGTTAGAGTGGTTAAGAATCTCGTTTTTGGCAAAAGACAAGAATTATATTGCATGGTTTCCACTATACGCACTGATTCTTTTCGATTCCTTCGAGAAAACGTAAGCCTGAGCCTGATGTTTGCCGTTTTCCGCAAACCTAATACAAAATTCCTTTATTATCATAAGCACCATAACCACGGCTAACAAAATTGGGCGTTGTCGAAAGATAGGTGTACTGGTAACGAAAATTAAATATTGTTCCACATTCCGGGTGAAAGTGAATGCAAAATGTGTGCTTAAGTCTCCAGGATGCTTGTTTATTAACTATTGGATTGCCGTAACGAGATGATCACTGAAGTTGGAGGGCTGGGTTGATGAGGTGAAAGGGCAGGAAACAAACAAATGAAGACAGTAAGACAGAAACCGTGCGAGTCGCTTTTCGCAGTCGCGGCGTCTTCCTCGCACGACAATACCTCGGACACGCTGTTAGGTTTATGGTTGGAGTTGGCGTCATAAAGATACCTCCAAAAGTAGACTGTGTCTGCAAATTAGCCCTTAGTGATTCATGAGATTAATTTCAGTATTTATTAAAATCTAATTTATTTATTTATTGATATTCATTTATAACCATTTAGGAAATACATCCATGGAGGTACAACAAGAGGACACGAAATCCCTTACAAAGGTCAACCTTCAGTGGTCAGAGAGCGAAACAACGGAATAGGACAGACACTAGGGGTGGTCACTGCCAGAGTTTTGTTACGTCCCTAGTGGTTCTTTTACGTCCCACAGAGTCTGATTAAGTTAAAATATCGTGAGACGGAACCTTTGGTTTATCGTCCTTCTTCGAGAAGACTAGAAAGTCTAACCGTTTGTAGATATCATTAGAAAGGCAGCACTTTCCCCTCAATTTATTTAAAGACCCTGAGTGTTGGTCCAGCCGGGGTTTGAACCTGCGACCTTCCGCACGGTAGTCCGGTGCTCTACAACTGAGCTAACCGGTCGGCGGTAAAACTTGTTTTCTTTCTCTTGAATGTGTGTTCTTGGAGTGTCCTTCATCATCAAGCAGCTGTTAAATGGAGTTAGCCTGTATAAAAAGGTGACATTATGAAGGTAATTTCATCTGGTTTTGCTCCTTTGTTAATTTGCTAGGTTGTCTGGAGATAGTATTAAACATTTGCACTCACCATCCCTTATTCATTCGTTCATTCATTCATTCATTCATTCATTCATTCATTCATTCATTCATTCATTCATTCGTTCGTTCGTTCGTTCGTTCGTTCGAATTCCTATGTTCATTCATTTATGTCATTAAAGACGATGGTTGGCCTGCATAGAAGATGCTCAGTTGAGTAAAAATAACGAGAGCAAAATCAAATTGTCATTACTACCAATATTTATTCATTCTCGTCAAGACATAACGCTTAATCAAAGACTCTTGTTTAAAGCTGCTCATCGATCTGCTATTCTCGTGTTTCAGTTTGAACAGAGCACAAGAACATAAGCATGCTGCCCGGATGGGGCGGCGTTGCTGGAGAAGCGGATATCCCTTCCAAGAGCGTGTTCGTTGGTAGCACGGATTACCAGGCCATAGTTTGGTTGTCCGTTTCTCCAGCCCTTTACCGCATCAGTGATGTCAAATTCCACAAACCCCCTGGGTCTGTAAGGGAAGATGGTAACTGCTTGAGATTGAGGTTCAGCTTCGGCGTCGATGTTATCCAGTCCCAGATATTGGGTGCTCCATGTGTGACTGGAGTCTCTTCTGCTGCTGGTGGCTTGAGCCTCGTTCCACGATTTTTTCACCACGTGTACCTGGAAGTGAAAAAAAAAAGTGGAAAAAAAAGTGGAAAAAAAAAAAGGAGAGAGCTAGAACCGTTGGGTATAAACCCTGGATCCAGCCAGTTTATCATATAACCATTTTCGCATAAGATCGCTGAGTGCACGAGGTAAACGATACCCAATGGGTTCTTAATGTGTTCGACCGGCTTTAAAATGTGGAGGTGCATGGTCGCTTGTTCCCTTATCGCATTTCTCTCACCAAAATCCCTCCTTCTATTACGCATCCCCCTTGAAATGGTAAGATGTAAATAGAAAGACACTTCATCCACAACCGATCCCATTGGGAATATTTAAAATTGTGACCTATTTGTTGTTATAGCACTCTACTGACTCTAAGAAAGTACAGTTCCGTTGAGATATCTAGTTCGACCCGCACATTAACTCAGACGACCAATGCTAAAACTCGAGGAGGCTTTAAAATTGTTCACTGCATCTTTGCAAAGGGATGCAAAACAAATTTGCATGACGTCTCGCACCACAAAGTAAAGCGTGATTCTCAATAAAAATGCGCACCTGCATAGGTCGGGGTAGGAAGGGAGTTTGTTGGATGGAAAGCCAGCTCGCTTTGTGGGCATATACATAGTACAGGTACATCTTGGCATTTTTTATCTTGTTCGATGGGCAGGAGCTTGGAAGGTTTTCAAACTGAACCAGGGAGCGTTTGTTGGGATAGTGTGGGTGCTGCGACACTATGAGATACTGCAAATAGTTGAAGTTGGAGGATGGCCTTTCCAGCGTGACATCTTGTGTTACATCAAGCCTGTACACTATTCCCGCCCCAGTGTTGTAAAGTGTTACTCCATGCGCTGGAGGAGCGAGCAACGTAACCAACACCACAATTACCACACCAATTAATTGCTTCATCTTCTGAGTGAATGAAGAAAATTCAAGTGAGTTTTCAAATGAATAATCAAACACCCTTGAGCAAAATAAGTGGAAGTCTACTTCTAAATAATTGTCAACACGTTGTAAAGGAATCGATAGCTGTGGCTATACATCAGGCTCAATACGGCACGTCTTTTTGTCGTCCCCCTGCCAAAAACACCAAAATGTTCCAAGTTCAATTTCTTTCGTATGTGCAGTGACAACTAATCGAACGTGCTCATTATATTACGAGAGATTATGGACTCTGCGCGCAGTTTTACCTGTGAAATCCTGTTTTGCAAATACCACTGACGGGCGTCTTAGAAAGGAATGTTCGATAAACGAAAAAGTCTTGGCAACCGGGTGTTTTTTTCCCGTTTTGTTGTTGTTGTTGTTCATATAAAAATCGGGTATTTTCGCTTAAAAAACTCGATTTTAAAACATCCACTTTATACGACCACAGTCGGATGATGTAAAACTATCAAACTACAATTCAATTGAAAACCCTACACTAAGCGAGACGATTACGCGAAATCTAAATGGACTAAAATTATTACATAACAGAAAACTTAAGACAACAGGAACCGCTGGACGAAATAATCCAACAAAATAAAAGAAAATACAACAAGAAGAATTGAAGCGTTTTACCGATTGTCCTCCCTTAAAGTGGCTTACAGCATGGGTAAAAGGAACAGATAGATAGATCTTTCAAATATACTGGCAGCGCACCTCAGAAAAAAGACTATCAAATAAACTTTGAAAAGCAAATAGGATCTTCTTCGCAATTTCTACATCTTCGAGAATTTGTCTGAATGTTGATATATCTGTATGACGAGGAGTTAAACACAATAAGCAGTGGGCGAAACCAGAGTTACAAATACAATTTCTCAACGTTACAAATACAATTTCTCAGCAATAAATTAACGCGCTCCACAGAGAACGTGAAAGGGGGGGGGGGGGAGACGGGATGGGGAGAGAAGCGGGGAGGGAGGGTGAGAAACTTAGACAAACTCAGACTGGGGCACTCGACGAGAACATTTAAGCAATATACTTAAAGTGTTTTTTGGCTTCTCCAGCTCGTTCTATCTCCGTTTGAAAAGGTATATTTGTGAGCTTAAGGATTATTAAGCTTTTAAAGAGACACTAACCTCAAATCCCTTCTCTTTTCCTCCTACCAAAGTAGTCACTTGTGATCGAGGGAACACGTCTGATGCTCTGAAGCATACTCAAGTTCTTTTTATATCTTCTCTTCTTCAAACATGACACTGTCATTTGATAGCGTGGGTCAGTCCGGGGATTATTAAGCTTCATTCTGTCAAGTAGGATTACTCAGTTGTGTTCTCTCACAAGAGAGATTTTCCTAAAAGATCCATTTGTCAAATGCAGCTGGTCAATGACCGACACTGAAACCCTGATTGCATCTAGCTGCTTTTCTAACGTGTTGTCATGTTGTTTCAAAACGTAAAAGACGTGCCACAGTTCTGTTGACTCAGGGGCTACCGCGTTGGTGCTACCAGCCTCAAATAGAGTTTTGTTTTCAGCTTCGTTAACCTGTGACTCAAAGAACGCCATTTTCTGTCCAAGAAATAAAACTGCGCAGTATCGGGGAGTACAGTTTTGGCAGTCTTCTCTGAACCAATATTTATAATTTCTAAGCCCTTTCACCCGTTAAAATGTCGGGCGTTGTTTTATTTGCTTCACTGAGAATTATGTCGTCTTTGGCAAACAGCAATTATCAACCGATGCTAATGCAAAACTTTATTTGAACAGTTGTGACAAGAAGAATAAACTGTTAATTAGCTAAATGACTGGTTTGGCTTTTCTGCCACAGCACGTAAACTTACCAACTTCACTGGATGAAATTTTTATTTTTTTAAATTTGTTTTTTATTTAAAAAAAAAAACTTCGCTTTCTAAACAAACTAAACAAAACATGACGACGTACACAAAAAATAAACAAATACTGGGTTAAGGCAGGGTGTCCACAACAGCTGACGCCAATTACTGTGGGCCCAAGAAAAATTGAATAAATGGAAATTTTTTCTCTGAGATTAACGCAGCGATGAAAATTTATTATTTTCACCGGTTATTGCAAAAACTGAATACGTTCAGGATTCCGATCTTTTGGAATCTTCTGATGAAATTATTTAGTCGGTTCTCTTGATGATAGTGACCTGCAATCAGGCCTTCTCTTTTTCTTTTGTACGTGGGCAGGGGGGGGGGGGGGGGATGCCTACCACTGATCGCAGGTTAGATGATGAATAAACTTCGTTTCCTTTTTAGAAGTACCTTTAAAAATTGGCTGCTCTTGCAGAATAAAGAGGCAGAGAATGGCGACACATTATTTACCAACCAAGCCAACCTCTCTTCTTTAATGGACCGATGACAATGATAAACTGATGCACAAATAGAACTTTAATATAATATTTGTACAGTTGTCTTACCTCAGGGAAGAAGAGCTAACACTTTTTAATGGTAACGATCAGTTCTTCTTTGGCATTTTGGATTTATGTCATATTCAATCGGATTGAATACAAATATATTCTGTTGTGCTTTCATATTATCGACAGACACGTCGATACCTAATAAGCCCGTAATATCGTTTAAAAACTTTTCAGTTCGTGAACAGAGTGAGATGGTAAGGTTCCAACCCTGTCACGCACAAATTGGGAAAAAGAATTCCAAGTTCTCCTAACAGAAGCGAGCCCGTGTGATCTTCCGATTGCTAGCTCGGATGATCAACCACTGAGCTACAAGAGATTCGTGGCCGGGAGCGTGGCCATTTGAACTAAAATTGGCCATGTTCTAAACGAGTAAGGGCCTGCGAAGGAGGTTTTAAAATTGCTCGACTGGAAAAAAAAATTGTTTCCACTGCATGAAAGAGCATCTCAAAAGTGGTCACCTAACCAACTTTGACGCTGTTCTGAAATAGAGACATTTGTATGGGATTTTTTTTTAAGTTTTAAACGCATATTATCTGGCGGCTTTTCAACCAAACGTAGTCAAACTTGCTGAAACTGCTTATTTTGAGATACCCTTTCATATGAGAATCGATTTAGTTCAATTTCATTGATTTTCAATGAATTTGGATTCGTTCCCAGACCCTTACTCGTTTAGAACATGGCCAATTATATGTCCATGAGACAAACGTCCTGCATACCGCTAGGATCCGAATGTCGATAGGTGGAATATTTGCGGTTATTTTAATTCGTGTATGAAGAACCGCGAGATCTCCAAAACTTTGATCCAACTAGCAACAAAATTGGGGAGCACTTTCTTTCCTCGCCCACAACCTGTGAGGTGGGAGGCAGTTAAGGGTAGTTTGTGTGTGTGTGTGTGTGTGTGTGTGTGTGTGTGTGTGTGTGTGTGTGTGTGTGTGTGTGTGTGTGTTTGTGTTGGGTTCCGGAGAGGCCTTCAAGCCGTGACCCTGTTTAAGACAAAGTCCGTTCATTTCGCCACCCTTTCTAAGATAAGGGACCTTTATTCGTGACCCTCATCTGGCCTGCTTGTGTTCTGCGTGTCTTTGTCTACCTTGTTTTTCATTTTACAGAAAGCTTTTTTTTGTAACTGGCATAAAAGAAAAAAAACTTGTTAGTACCACACATGAAGACCGCGCACCGCCAGCGTTCACCCTGTTCCGACTCTATTCGAGGCTGCAGGTCCAGACAGACACCCTCGCTGTTCAAGACCCAAGACCCCAAAAACGAACCATGGACGCGATTACGAATTGTTTTGCCTTTTTAGATAGCTTATGATCCCATATTTCATTTTCAGTCGTTTCTCTCCTTTTTGTGGCAAGGATTCACCATTTGTAGGGGTTCAAACATTACTTCCCACCGTGACCTGAAATTTGAGACATTTTACGCGCGACCAAAAGTTCTCAGTGACGTCATTCGTGTGTAATGTTCAAACGAGAAACATATCTGAGAAGGCGAAAAAGCTTAAAAGCTTAAACCTGGAATGTTTTGCGCAGCTGGCGGTCACGGCAGTGAATCTTTGTAATTCTCCAACATTTTTTATACCACGGAACTCACAACAGCAGAGTGACGCACTCGACTGTCCACACACGAATGATGTCATGAATGTTCACCAGACTCCAGATCTTTGTCTAGAATTTTAGTGAGAAAGGCGCAATTTTCACCGCATTTTAAAGTACGTTCCTGCTACTTTTAGTAAATTTGAAATTTCGATTCATGTGCACTTTAATAACTCCTAACCAGTGAGCTTACAGAAAAGGTCACTGTACTTAGCTACTTCTTGTTTATCTTGACGGGTATCACACTCGCTTCCGCATATACCGGAGCTCCAAAGGAACGCCTATCACAAAAACCCCCAAAACAATAGTGATACAATGTGCTCCGGTGCCATATGCCCGGTGCATGCAGAAGCACCCGAGAAAGTACATAGGCAGTTTGGTATTAATTGCCAACTCTACGCCTGGATGAAGAATTATCTTTCAAACAGAAAGCAATTTACGGTGATAAATGGCAGAAAATCTTCGAAAACGCAGGTCAGGTGTGGAGTTCCACAGGGTTCGGTTTTAGGCCCTTCTTTGCTACGTTGTTTATCTACCCTTGTCGATTACATCTGGAAATAAGTTTATGTATGCTGACGACACTACGGTTTTCTACATTGGTTCCACGCAAGACGCCACTTGTAATTTGCTAAACGGTACACTTAAAGAACTTTTCACCTGGGGCCGGTTCCTGAAAGGTGTAATAACTCTATATTCTAGGGATAAATCTGCCTTATTCCAGGAATACCTTTTGGAACAAGGCAGATTTATGTCCCTGGAATAGAGTTATTACACCTTTCAGTAACCGGCCCCTGGTGTACAATCAATCGCCTAGCTCCACATCCTGGCAAATGCGAGGTGATGTTACTCTCCAAAGCTTGGCTAATGGGTCGCTGCCTGCCATTTATATTGGAGAGTCTATCATAGATTACAAGGCCAAGACCAGGCTTCTGGGTGTTACCTTGAATCAGAATCCGAGTTGGATATCTCATCTGCAAGAAGTCGTTAAGAATCTCGCAAATAAATTGAGCCCGTTGAACAAATCCAGGTTTCTATACCCAGTCATGTGTGCGAGTCGTTTTATTTGAAGGTTATCCAGCCGTCCATTACGTACGTGATGGTCCGTGATGCCAGTGTGGGGCAGCGTTTCTCTTGGTCAGACGGAGTTATTCAAATAATTGGAAAGACAACACTGCCGTGCTGCCAGGATCATATTTGGTCTTCCGTCGGATATGCCAACAACTGACGTCTTAAGTGGAACACCTAGGTAGGTAGGTAGGTAGGTAGGTAGGTAGGTAGGTAACTTTATTTCAACTCGGATTGAGGCTGGTTAGGCCCCTAGCAATACATGCTAATATGCCGAGAAAAGTATAAAAATATCAAAAATTACATGATCAATTAATGAGTAACATTCTAACTATATCAACAAATAAACAATTCTTAACACGTGAATATAAACTTTCTTTAATTAAGCTTTTTTACAAAGGTCACTATAGTGTGCTTCCACGCGCTTTAGCTGAACAATTGATAATCCACAACAAAAGATCTGTGTCACTGAAGAACGAAGCACGGGTTAATAACTCCGAGGTTTACGTCAAATTACGTTAAAAAAACTCCATTGCTTGTAGAGGGACTGTCTTCTCGAACGCCATAAGTCGTTCAAATAGTTCTATCTTAGATTGCACAAGCATGAAATCTTTTCTGAAAAAAGTCATTGAATGTTGCACTTTTAACGAGTTTAATTTCAACGTTTTATCCCCACAAACAATCAATAACAGATTAGAAAATTTTCTATATTGCTAATTGTCTTCTTGTGTATTTTATGATTAAACGATTTCATTTCCCCAGAATTAAATTTTAGCATGTTCTTAAATTGTTATTTGTAATTTTTGCACACGACCTCACAAGCTTGTTGCTTTGAATATCATTTATAAAAAAAGGTTGTATTGTATTGTATTATGAAACAAGCAAATCCTCAGCTAGTCTCCTACGCAGCCGTTCTCAGGGTGGGGGGCACTAAAAATATTTTAATACGGGGAGGCTCTGCCCCGAGTTCCGACCCCTTATCCTTTGATATACCATTTTTGACAGAAAAGGTACCCTTTCCTAGACCTAAAACAGGGGGACTTCTTGTCATTTTCATGTAGCGGTTAATCAATTAAAAGAGTACAGTCATAAGGTACGCGTTGTTTGAAATATTTTAATGAAAGGCTCTTCAAAATACCTAAATGTGACAGATTTCCCTACTCTTTCACGTACTTCGACTCGTGAAATCCCTACCCTTTCATACACCTGAAGAGTGAAAAAGGTACCCCTTTCGGGTGGAGCCTCCCCGTATAGGCCATTGCAGGGAGTACCCCACACCCCCACCCCGGGGGCCGTTTTTTGGGTCGTCACGCAACGCTCCTCGCCACGAAAAGAGGAGCGTTGGCTACGTTGCGAGACGACCCAAAGAACGGCTGCGTAGGAGACTGATCCTCAGCAGGGGCACGAAAAATGGAAGAAGCCACGGCGGAGTCAACTGTCAAAAGCCAGCGGAATCACGATAAAATTAAAAATCGCAGACGTTCAGTCTCATTTCAGTCTGGTACTACTGAGCTCGTGGTGTTACAGATTGTTTGGAAACTTTTGTCAGTTAAAGGTCAAAAATAGTTTTATTAATGTACTTTATCCCACTTTTTCTCTGAGAGCAAGATGATTCACATTTTAGTGTATTTCAGTCAAACACGCCGGCTTGGTTAGGGACAAGAATCGGCAAAATACGGCAACCAAGAAAGGAGAGACTTCAAAATTTAACACCAGTAAGTGCCACGTCCTAAGAATATCGAGGAAGCAAAATCCTGTCGTCTCTAACTACGTCCTCATGAGAAAAGTATTAGATTCGGTCACCCACCACCCCTATCTAGGCGTAGAATTGTCTAGAAACCTCTATTGGAGCCATCATGTAAATAACAAAGTAATGAAAGCCGATCGATCGCTCGGGTTTCTCCGACGAAACCTGAGCAGTTGCCCCGAGGGAGTGAAAGAGGCACTGAGCTTAGAAAGCCCTTGTGCGGCCCACGTGGAATACGCCAGTTCAGCTTGGGACCCACACTTGAAAAAGCACGTCAAACAAATAGAGGGGGGTCAAAGAAGAGCCGCACGCTTCGTTAAAATAGGCAGCTTTAGCAACGAGGACGGCGACGGCAACGAAAACGTCATTTCAAAATATAACTTCTGGTCACTGTAACTCTTTCGTGATTATTGCAATTTGTTTAACTGGGAAAATGCTGACTAACTATCCAGGAACTAAATTAACATGCACGACGTCAAAGTAAGGAAAAAGAAAGAAAAATTTACCGTCATGTGCTCACGTTCTCGAGGGAACCTAAAATTAGGTCATTTCACGTTGTTGCTTTGCAGATGACGGCAAAGAAATGTACCAAAATGTAAAACGCACGTGCAGAGCAATTGTTTGTGCTCATTAAATCCATTGTTTAGTGGCGTTCTCGTTGCCGTTGCCGTCCTCTTTGCTAAAGCTCCCTTTTAAAAAATCTGTCATACGCGGAAACCTAGAACAGTTACAAACCTATTGAATGAGTTGCACTGGATACCACTGGAAGTACGGAGAACAATCTCGCGGCTAACCTTATTCCACAAAGCAATCTATGGTGATGGCGGCCTGGCTCTCCCAGACTATTTTATGAAGCGCAGAATTCATTTAAGGAACTCTAGCCAGAATAAGTTTATTGAACTACTGCCAAATACTGAGTCTTATAAGAATAGTTATTTTTGTAGGACTGTCAAGGACTGGAATGCGCTGCAAAGCGAAATTATTAACATTAAGTCCGCAGACCATTTTAAAAAAGTCTTACTTGAGCATTTTAATTAATGATGATTTTTAATATTGTATAATAATTAATGCTTTTATATTTTGATTCATTTTATCATTTGTTGGGAATTTTTTATTAAGGCTATCATTATTTTTAAGTTATTTTCTTTTATTAGTTAGACGTCTCGCGCGATGGTACCCCTTTTGCAGGACTTGAAATGTTTGAATAAAGGTTGAACATGATCTGCAAGAAAATTACATGTAAGTGCTTCTCATGACTTCTCATGACTTCTCATGACTTCTGAGAGCACAAGTGATATTAATCCTTAATTTTACAACATAAGGGGAAAATGTTCTTATCACTGTCGAGGCACGTTGAAAAACAGTTAGACAAGCAGAGTAAAAGAAAAAAAACATTCGCCTAACCTTTGAAAAATTTACTCGAGCTTATTTATTGCAAATTGCACTCGAAATCATGCGATTACCTACATGCCCTCCTTTGCTTAGCCAATCACAATGCAGGTTTTCTTCTGCTCTGTCATGCCGCGCGCGTGGGTAACCTGTGGCTCAATCCTAATAAGGCGAGACAGTGATGGACAACGTCACATGTCGCGCGCTGACCACGCACGTGGACGGGTACCAAGGTGGAGAAGCTTCAGTGAAATGTGCTGTGGAGTTTTAGGCCTTTCTTCTGGTAAGTTTGGTGGAGATTTTGTTGTCTTTACATTGCTATTCGTTATGAAAATGCTTTGTGCTTTAAACTTGCTAGTTCTGATTCGGCTAAAGAGTGTGCTTGTGCGATTTGGAACTTCGAGACAACACAGCAAAAAGCCAATGTTTGTTGCCGCTCCCCATTTGCAAGACGTATTGCAAGGAGCGTTCAGTTAAGCATTAGCGTGCTTTGTTTTGACTTATTCATCGATTAGACATTTTCAACATTGGTTAATATCCACTCGATCGAACTTTAGCCTGTTCTGAATTTGTAATCGAGCTGGTTTGATCAACAAGGTTGTAGTTGGAGCTGTGTCGAGTTCTTCAGTAAGCCAGAATAAGCTCAAGTTATTTAATCTTTATTATTTGCTGCCTTATTTTGAACGAAGGTTGCAACAGAAATACCCTGGGTGCCAGAGATTATATTTTTCGTTTGAAGGAAAAACATTTCGCCGCGTCAACGAGGCGTGAATGCGCCGAGAGGAAAATCAAAGGCTTCTTTGAGCCAACTCATTCATGGGTATACAGTAGCTGAATACAGTGAAATCTCCCCATAACGAAAGCTGTTGCCCCGGTAGAAAACCAAGCGCAAAACTTCTTCTGGATGTAGCACGTAATGTACAGTCAATTCCGAAAGTGCCCATCCCCCCCCCCCCCCGGCGAACACCCGGGCATTTGACCTTTTTGAAAAATTTTGAGCAAATGCCCCGCTGTGTTTCCAGTTTTGACGGTCAAATGCTCCACTGTCAGGGCCTCAAAAAGGGCAAACCAAGTGTAAATCTATAGCCAATCACTCGTTGCATGAAGCATTTTGGCACGCTCTCCGCTAATAATGAATATTTTATTCTAAAATTGCTTACCTTTTTCAAACCAAATCCGATAAATTGTGTGCCAAAACTCTTTTCCGATCTCTTTTGTTGGTACTCCAAACTTCGAATAAAGGCATATCAACTGTATATTTAGTAAACAACGCAAAACCTACGCGGAATCTTGAAGTGAAGGGAGCAAAGCGGCTCCCATGGTGAACGAATAAATATTTGCGTGCGAAACCTTTGCAAAACCCTTTAGCTGGTGACCACCGACCAATGTTTCGCCGAAAGTCAAATGCCCCACCGTGCGGGACAAATTTTGGATCAAATACCCGGAGTATGGCCCCACCGCATGACAATTGAGATTGTTATCAAAATGTCTCGTAAAACCAAGAACTATTTGTGTTTTAGAACACAGAACAAAGTCAATCAAATGGCGGCTTCATTCAAGAATCATGAATGATAGTGGTCCAACATACTTTTCCCAAGCTTTTGAAGGAAAAAATAATGTGCCCTTGAAAAACTTGTAGCTTAATGCTTTTGTGACATGAGATCCTGAACACATCTTGGCTTGCTGTCTGGCAGGGTCAATAGGGACCTTAATGAGATTGCCACTAAACAATAGGCTTAATGAGCAAAAACAATGGCTCTGCATGTGAGTTTTGCATTTTTGTACATTTCTTTGCTGTCCTCTGCAAAACAACAATGTGAAATGACCAAATTTTATGTTTTCTTGAGAACTTGAGCACATGACAACAAATTTGTTTCTCTTTCTCTACTTTGATGTCGTTCATAGTAATTTAGCTCCTGGAAAAGTTTGCCAACATTTTCCAAGTTAAACAAATTGGAATAATTGCAAAAGAGTTACAGAAACGAGAAGTTGTATTTTGAAATGACGTTTTTGTTGCTGTAGTAATCGTCGTTGCTTAAGGTCCCTAGTATTGTTTACAAATGAGAAAGAAGACCTTGTTTACACTTTCAAGATTCTTTTCTAGTTGCAATCCCTTAACTGAATCAACACTAAATACCAGCTGCAAAAAAAGTATTTGGGTAGGTTGAGTCAGAAGAAAACAACACAAACTGAAATCTTTGATATTCTCGTGTGTTCAGTAACAAATGGCGGTTTTTGACTGCAGTATAAAAAACAAACCTTCTTCGTCCATCCATGCCTTCTTGTGTACAGAAACCTGCATTCTCCTGGGCACCTCAATGCATAGCTGATGAACGCCTTTGAATATCAGCATCTTTAACTTGCCGGAGAACAAGACATGCTGTTGGTTTCTCCATTTATGGACCATCGATTCCGATATGCCGTATTCGGGTGCAATTTCACGATTGTTGTTCATGGCTTCCGCTTCTGCTACGATCTTCAACCCAAAAGTAAGTTGCCACCCTTGTGCGTGACGCGAATCGCATCACGTGCTACATGATTCGTGTCGTGCGCTACGCGAATCGTGTCACATCCAAACCTGTCGCTCAGCATTTTAATCTCCCTAACCATTGTAAACAACACATGTCGATCTCCGGCCTTTCCCTACATCAAGGTACCACAGAAAGCCGTAAAAATCTCAAGCAAAAACTGATCTTTCAAATTGGCACTCTTAATCCCCACGGTATCAACGAGTGCTTTTCATTCAATTAATTTATTCCTGTTTTTCACGTTACCATGTTACCACCAATAGCGTAGCTCCATTTTCTGTATACAAACAATACACAACCCACAATTCCTCGATTCGCTCCGACGAAGGGCTAACGCTCGAAACGTCAGCTAATCGAATCCCTGTATGGTGGTCAATTTACATTATCAACCTCGTTGATAAACCAAATTTTCAAGTATACAAATAGTTGTCTTGGTCAATTTGCAGCAGAGAGCATTGAAACTTGGTAGGCTAATAGTTCTGGAGGCAACATACCTACAGCTACAGTTTCCATGGCAACTCACTTTTTTCCAGTCCCCCCAACCTGATTTCAATATTTTAGTGATTTTCAGCTCGAAAAACATTTAACAAGGCCACAAACTCAACCTAATATATTTATACGTGTGCAGGATCATGCAGATGAGTTACAGTACAGCTCAAAGGTAAGCGTCCACGTTAACGCGCTTCAAACAAGTTAGTTAGAAATGCATTAACGCGAGTCCGTTTATCTAACGCGCTTCAAAAGCGCGCTTGAAGCACAACTCATTAGTATGTATGAGCTGGCGTATTGTTCTTGGTTCATTGTTGATAACACGGCAACTTTTGTCATTTTTCAAAGCTTCAATAAAGAAATACAGTTCAGTCTAAATCAGGAAAATCGAAGAAGTTATCCGATTTCCAAGTAAACCATGATATTTTCATGTATTAAACCGGTGAGAAAGCGACTATAAAAAATTGCCCGGCGGCTTGCGTAAATGAAAGTCGTGACGTACTTAACTGTTCATAATTGTGATGCCATCGATTCTTTTATAGTTTATGAAGTAGGCCCTTTTTGCATACGGCTACCATGTTTTCAAGGATTTCAAGTACTTTTCATAAAGAGTCGAAATGGCTGCACCAAAAATGTAAACGCCGCCAAATTTTCAGCACAAATTTGCATAGATTTGAAGTGATAAATGAAGAGCGCGTGGTGTTATTTGATACGTGGCAAAACTCGAGTATTTCATACTGATTATAGTTTTGCTTAAAGTAAGGAGTTTGTTGCTTGTTTGGTCACTTTGGTGTAATTTGTTCACATATACATGTTTGTTTACCGAAGATGTCCAAAGTTTTGATGAAGTTGCCGAGTTATACTTTGAAGCGCGAGACAATGTTGACAATGAAGAGATCGAAGAATTCCCCGTGGGACGATGAGTCAGAGAGCGACGAAGAATCCAGTGACGATGATTCTATATGCATTGACAGCCTGGAAACAGACTTATCGGAGAAAGCGAAAATAACTTCATTCCGTCAATAATACGTGCAACTGTAAATTCGTTGAAAATAAGAAACCGTGTAGCGTTGGCCATCAATCAAATTGCACGTGAAGAATTCTGTAAATTTGCATATGCGCGAGAACTTTTCGAACATTCCGCAGTAGCAGATGCACGCGTAAATTTGCTCTGTCAGTTAAAAAGATTGTATTTCTTTGTTAGTTCTTTTTTACTGCTGATATTTTGTGGGTAATGAGTACAACTGTTTTGATGAAGTAACCTTCTCACCGCCGCCGCCTGTTGGCAGGGAAATAACTTTCAAAACAATTCCACGGAAGCGAGTTGGAGTGGTTTTCTTCGCTTCAGTTCGGGACGATTAAAAATGGATTTTTATACAAAAATAACTCTTAGCCAAAGTCATCAGTGAAAGCTCATTCAATGTTTGAGCGTTGAAAACGCCATTATGTTTCGAGGTTTGAAAAGTCTGGCCAAACAAGGGATACATCTGTTAACGTCAGAGTTTTGGAACTGGCACGAATTAAGCGAATGTTGTCGTCGAATAAACATGAAGAGAAATACAATTGTAGCATTTCCAGTCCTATTTCTGGCCGCAGTTTGCTTATTTTGGCTTATTTCTTTTGTTTGTGGAAACAATGTTGGAGAAAGGAAACTCAAGCTCTGAATAACAAAAGAGAAAGCGCGCTTCAATAACGCCCTTTCAAACGCGTTAACGCAAAAAACGTGCATGTGTTTTGCGTGTGCGTTGGTCAAATACCTTTGAGCTGTACTGTACCATTGGCATTGGCATATTTAAAAATAGTAAACAGCATTCTTCTTGTACAAGCTATTTGTTCATATTTGGAAATGGCTTAGATAGGAAAGATGTGAATTTTGTCATAGTAGTTAGCACTTTAAGCTTACTTAAGCTGAAGATTGGTGCATGTGTAGTTAACATTGGTATATGTTCAGGGAACAAAACTGTTCAATTTTTATTTTTTCCTCCATAAAAATGAACTTTTTACTGCGATATTTCAAGCCAAAAAAACTCAAAACGAGTGATAAGTTGCTGAGAAATTGGGAAAAACCTATTTGCACCAGATGTAAACATTGACAATGTGTTCATGCAAATATAGCCAACCAGAGTGATTTGTGTGGGAAATACTGGATGCAAAAAAGTTGCTTTGCTTCATGAAGGTTGTGCGCAAAGGAGGATTTTTCAGCTATCCCATAATGCACCGGGTATGAACTATATTATCAACTCGGATTGCTCACGTGACCCCTCATTTGCCATGGAGTTCATCGAAGAGAACGTGGCGAGGCTCTTGGCCTCGCCACTGCTGTACGTTCACTATCTAGATTTCAACAGTCAAAGTTACATCATTTCAGCAAATTTAGCTTGCTGCAGGTTCTTGACAGTTTTAGGGCACGTTAGTTTCCCAAAAGAGTTACGTGAACGGCGACTTTGCCTGTTTTTAAAACGCAAAAGCTGGAAGAGTTCGATGACAAGACTTCGCCGGCAGTTATTGAAGTGAAGTCAAGTTGTATTCACGAGGTTAGTAGCTTTAATGGTTACTTGTTCAATGTATACTCTTCACCGGTTTAGAATGTCAACATACAGAGCCGTTTTAGAATCATATGTAAGCTTAACCTTCGGCCGCTCGCTCAATCGATGAATCCTTTGTTCACGCAATTTTCACACGTATACATGTATTTTCGAATGTTGGTCGTTTCGCAAACGTCTCACAGAAGTATTAGTATTATCAACGTGTATTATCAACGTGTAACTTAAGCTAGTTGTATTACTTTGGAATCGTTAAATCGATAGTTTGTGTAGTTGTAGTAATTTAAGTTTGTAGCATTTCGAGTTAAGTTACCGTTATAGTTGAATCGCTCGACCTTCAACTCACGACTTTATTCACTTTGCTTTATTTAGCTGCAAAATGAAGAGGACCAAGATCGAGGTCGCCGTGTGGTTGTCGTCTTTGATTTTGAACTGATGGTGAACCAAACAAGCATTGCGAAAAATCTACCTCCGTATGACGACTATGAAAAGGAAAACAGCATCAAAGAAATGCCGTGGCTCGACATTGAATTGATCGACTGTAACTGCAGTCGTTATCCTCAGATGAGACAGGTTGCTTTGCGGGGCGGTTCAGCTCTTCCTGCTGTATCACAGTCTGCTTTGAGCGATTCATGTTCAGACACTGATGAACATGACTTCTCTGATCCCGTGGACTGTGAAGATCTTCCTGTTGATAACAATGCTGCTGCCGAAGATGAAGAGAGCGAGACACTTTACGCGGAATATTTTAAGCTGAAGGGTAGCACTTACCATGAGCATTTCCAGAAGGCTCTCAAACAATGCAAGCAACTTTTGATAACAAAAAGGTAGTTCCCGTTCAGATGACGATAGAGCCAACAAATGTCAAAGATGAGAATGCTATTGTGGTGCAAGCTGAACTACAACAAGTGTACCAACCCGTAGGGTACATTCCCTGTGACAAAGTTAAGAAAGCCATGGACGCTTTGATCAAACAAGAGGTCAGAACTGTGACTTTTAAAACTATCGAATGGAAATATATATATGGACTTGGAGAGTTTAGATATGTTTCATCCATTGTTGCAACAAAAGTTAACAAGTGGCTGAAGATTACCAATATAATGATATCTTCTAATAACTAAGAAGATAGCTAAGCACTTCATTACACTGATAATCTATATCTGGTGACTTTTTTCATGCCGTGAGTGTTGCAGGCATAGTCAGTCATTTAAATTCTGTATCCAGTCAACTCAATATCAGTCTTCAGTTGATTTTGATTAATACCAGCAATCAATAATGGCCAAACTCATAGAAAAATAATATCCGTAAACTTTATCACAAGACGATTACCATCGATTTTTATGGGCAATGAAAATTACTTGGTATCAATTATCAGTTTATCGATTGACCTGACCAGAATAACTTTGCTTGGTGTGTTGTAGTTTGAAAAACAGCTTTTCTTTCATAATTCTGTAGCTTTTTCTTTGGGCAAATGGGAGGCAAATTCCACATTCATGCAGTTGCACGAGTTCCTGAATTTGAATTAATTTGAAAATAAAACTTCAAGTCAATGGTTATAGGTAAACACTGGAATCCAGAATGAATGATTGTTGAGAGTTGGCTTGTTCAGGATAATTGTCATCATTACATTCTGCATACGTAGCACAAGGATGTGGATCCATGTACATTCATTGACATGTAGGCCTATTTTTTTCTTTGGCTGCTTTGAATTAAACTGTAATAGCAATGACCAGTACAGTATATATTTTGGTTGACTTTTAATCCTGGATAAATTGTTACAGGGTCTTAAAACAGCCGAGCCCTGTACTGTAATTAAAGAACACTTACACTAGAATTGTAGTTTCAAAATGTACAAAATTCGAAATCTTTCCTATATATAAGGTTCATAGTTTTATTCTCTGTCACGTAAAGGAGATTCTTCACATAACATGATACATGTATTTCACTTAATAGGTCCATTTTACAGTTGTGTGTTCAGTGAGCTGGCCTTTGAGTAGAAGTTAGCCTGAGACCAGGCTCTGCAGTGGGGTTAAGGACAGAAAAGAAGGAGCTTGGGGACTCAAACCCACTGCGGAACCTGGTCCCAAGCTGAGTAGAATTGAGGCTATGGGTGACCTTGTTTTGATACAAACCTCAATGGGTTCCTCCTGTCAATATTGTTATGCTAACTATTCCACATTTTGCATGAGAAAGACAAATGGGTTTGTATCAAAACAAGGTCACCCCCCCTCCCCCCTCACTTCTATTCAAAGGCCAGGTCACTGACCAATACAGTATATCTTTTGGTTGATTTTTAATCCTGGATAAATTGTTACAGGGTCTTAAAACAGCCAAGCCCTGTACTGTAATTAAAGAACACTTACACTAGAATTGTAGTTTCAAAATGTACAAAATTCAAAATCTTTCCTATATATAAGGTTCATAGTTTCATTCTCTGTCATGTAAAGGAGATTCTTCACATAACATGATGCATGTGTTTCACTTAAAAGGTCCATTTTACAGTTGTGTGTTCAGTGAACTGGCCTTTGAGTAGAAGTTAGCCTGAGACCAGGCTCCGCAGTGGGGTTAAGGAGCAAAAAGAAGGAACTTGGGGACTTAAACCCACTGCAGAGCCTGGTCCCAAGCTTTGTAGAATTGAGGCTATGGGTGACCTTGTTTTGATACAAACCTCAATGGGTTTCTCCTGTCAATATTGTTATGCTAACTATTCCACATTTTGCATGACAAATGCAGATGGGTTTGTATCACACCCCCCCCCCCTCCCCACCTCACTTCTATTCAAAGGCCAGGTCACTGACCAGTCACACAACTGTAAAAATGAAAAATGGGCCACTGTGTTATGATGATTATTATTATTACCGTATTTATTTGACTATAAGCCGAGCGATTTTTCCGTTAAATTAAACCACCGAGAGTAAATTTTCCACCAGAGAAGGGGGTTCGGCTTATAGCCGATAGTTTTCGGGGGAAAAAGTTCAAACACTCAAAGACAACAACAAAAATGAGAGCCAAAAACAAGTTTTCTGTGTTATCATTGACTTTTTTATATGTGGTGGCTCGTAAAGGAGCCATTTGCTAGTTTTGCTTCAAGGAAGCTTTCATCAGTCGTTGTTGACATCACACTTAACCTGTTTGTTGCTTCACATACCCTACTATAAGCTTGTTATCTCCACAGAAGTCGTCACATTTCCTGTGAATTAATTGGGTCTACTTTGTGATGTTATTTGTGGAAGAAATTGTTCAATAAACTTGAGCAAAACCATTCTGTTTCTGCTTTTGGGATCAAGCACAACCGAGCGTGACTCAAAGCACGTTGCTGGCTTGGTAACCTCTCTCTCACCTAGCCTGCCAGGTCATACAAGATGGCGGGTCGTTTACAACTTCGATCTTTTGTATTTTGGAAGTGTTTTGAGTTTTTTTGGCATAAAAAGGTTCCAAACATTTCCTAAAAGTTAAAAGGTTCGTTAAAATTCCTTCATGGTGAAGGTATGGCATTGAAGTTTTTAGATTTTCAACATAATTCTCACTGAAGTGTGGCACACGATCCATGCGTTTTTTTTTTTCTCCACGGAACTTCGGCATTCGATTTTCAAGTCTCGGCTTATAGCCAAGAGTTTTCTGGGTTTTTTTGGTGAACATCTGGTCACTACTCCACTTGCTAAGTTTAGGGTCTCGGCTTATAGCCGGGATCGGCTTATAGACGAATAAATACGGTATATACCTAAAATTGTTTGCTTTAATTATGCCAAAGCCTATTGTAGACTTGTGTCACGACTTATGTCCTACCACCCCAGAATGGCATGTTTTCTGCTTATCATTTATCATTTGAAGACTTGTTGGCTTGCGATAATAGTAACATAATTCTTGTCAAGTAAATTGAAAGCAGTAATCATGTTAGCTTCAGATCACCTTGAATAAACCAGTTTTACAATTAAATTTGATATTCCAATGTAAACAATACCAAAAAGGTAAATAACTTTTGACTAGCATTTTGGGCGAAAATGCCCTATGTAGATCCATCCATGGCAAACAGCATCGAACTCTTCATACTCTGAATTGAAGTGGATAAGAGAAACAGCCCATACATGCAAGACTAAACTATACTCTAGACAAGCTGTCCAAACAATACAAGCAGACACCCTTAGGACCACATTCAAGTGGAAAGGTGTCTGCTTTTGGGAGGTGTTTACTGAATGTCGGCCGAGTGCCTCAGTACTCCATCGTTTTCTCTGCTTCTTTGAGCTCTTTAGCTCTTTTAGTGGAGAGAAAAGAGGCTTTCCTCGTGGAAAAGGGGATTTCTTAACCTGCATGTGGTAATAACAAAGCCAAAGGGAATAGAGTATAAGTAGAAAATATGATACATCAGATATTGCACAAATAAAATTATTGACTCTTTAAATATTTCGAGCACAATATTATTTATTGCACATAAGGTCTTACATGCTGGAACAGCTTTCTACTATAAAAATGTTTACTTACAAACGAAAATGCAATGCAAGCATATTGTGTACTTGAACAGAAGATTTCAAACATATTTCAGTGCAAATGTCAAATCGATCAATAAGATCAAGTGCTTACAACGTTTGATGGACTCCTGGGAAAACTTAATCTTTTCGAACTTCGACTTGGAAACGAACCAGTGGATCGGCGGCGTTTATCTTCTGGTTTGAGAGGAGTATTGTCAGTCGTGACATGTGGCCTTTTGCCACTGTCAGAATCGCCTTCGCTTACTTCCATTTACTGATGTAAACATCCAGGGATTGATCACCTAAATCAAAAGAAAGGGGCAAATGATCGTTTGATATTACAAAAATTCTGAAATGTGAGCAAAACGGAACTATTCTTTCGCTTAGATTAAACCAAAAGTGATAATGTACACCATTGAAGCGAATTTCGAGCACGATTTGGCGCCAATTTTGACCAAAATTCAACGGACCTAAATTCCTATCAAACCTGGGGACTTAAGGGGACATTGTACTTAAAATGAAAGAGGTACTCTCTGAGCACTCTCAGGCGTAACTGTATGCTAATGTTCCCAGCATATAAAAAAACACGAGCGACAAATAAGTCAAGAGGTCAACGGCTTACAAGTGACAAAGCGGTTCAGTCATGCATACCACTTGGAACAAAGGGAACATTTCGTTGATGCACAGACAATTAAGCCGAAATCAAATGATATCTGGTAAAGCCTAAATGGTAATAGAAACCAACAAATGACTTCGCTTACCTTTACTTGCGATGAATACGAAGAAAACGACTTGTGATTATCGCTAAATTTCCACCGCGTGGGTTCCCCCTCCGAGAGAATTTGACACCGCTGATGCAATAATTTCGCGCGGAGGGTATAGGGATAGCTGAAAAATCCTCCTTAGTTGTGCGCCTTTATTTTTCGGCTATAGCGATGTTGCAAGAAAACATAGTCAAAGACAGAATATATGACATAATGATAAACTAATGTACTTTTTGAAGCACGAGTGTTTCCATGGAGATAAAATTATGTGGAAAATATCCAGAGTTAGTGTAAATTGATTGGCTGATTGTCTATAGAGCTGTTTTGGGGGCGGTGTTTGTTTGTGTATTGAAGATTTTTTCAAGTGCTGTTTTTGCAAAGTTATTAGTCTTAAAGGGGACAGTTTCGAGAGTTACAACTAAAGGGCGATTTGTTCGATTTTGATCAAATTTGGACAGTTGCTAGATTAACTTATCTCCAACAAAATTTGATACAGTAGAACCTCGATTATCTGGACTTGTTGGGACTGAGCTGAACAGTCCAGATAATCGAGAGTCCGGACAATGGAAAATATGAATATTAATGAGCTACAACTAAAAATGAATGACTGAACTATTGGAGCGTAAAATTTCACTTAGAAACAAAGAACACCTGAGCAAATCAGAGCTCAGTGAAATACATTGCCATAATATGGCACTCGTAAGCTCAAAATGTGTACAGATTTGTGTTTTGAAGCAAAACAAATTCAGTTTGAACTGGAGTTAATTTGAAGAGAAAAAGTTTTGCTGCAGATCTTAAATATGGCTAATTAATATTCATGAAAACGTGGGACCAGCTAAGATAGTCCGGATAATAAAAAAATCTGGATAATCAAGGTCAGGATGATCGAGGTTTGACTGTACTTCAAAACCATTTTTCAGTGAGAGGCATTTCCGTGTGGTCGCTGCATATTTTTTTTTCTAGCAAACTTGAAAATGCTCTGTAACCTTTGAATGCAATCGAATAAAGGAAAACCCCAACACTTTTTTTAGCTTCTGTGTTCCAGATTTTAAGAAAAATGTCAAATTTCTTAAATACAAAAATCACATTTAGTTGTAGCTTTCAAAAGATGATTTAGACCTTTGAGTTTAGACTCAACAGAGCATTCAGTAATTTACAATGAAATATTCTAATAGCTAGTTCAATTAGCTTTAATTTGATATAGGATTTATGGTATCGGGGCTGTAATCAAGAGCAGTTAGAGACACCCCTCTAGGTACATGGTAGTCTTAAGCTTAAGTTTACTTTTGTTTCAAAAGCAGAGAGTTCGTGCGAGTTACAGCAGATGTGAAAGAAGATATACGGCAGATGTTTTTCATAACAATTTAAACAACTTTTTGAGGTATGCAAATGAACATTACCATATCTCTGTTTGTGTTTGGTAATAATCCACATTAAACTGAGATTACTCCCAATAAAGACACTCGCAAAACAGATTAAAACAATTTTACATGCTTGGCTCCATTGAAACAAGGCATACGAAGACAAACATGCCCTGTGCAAGAATTTTCCATTTTTGAAATGGCAAACTATAGCTGAATAGATGAATAGAAAGCTATATGCTATTAGATGAATAGAACGGTAAACAAAAGTTAAGCATCAGTCATGAACAAGCCGAAATTATTGGCAGTTTGGTGTTCAGTGTAGGAAGAAGCTTGTATCCAAGGGAAGTGAATTATTTGGATACACAGCGAGATAGTAACCGCACTCACTTTGATGTCTCCACTTGGAAAGACCACGGAAAACCATGTGCATGTGCATCACACTGTGTATATAGTTTTCAAGTTAATTGGGTTGATCTCAACCTAGCCAAGTTTCGTTGCAAAAATGGTTTGACACAAAATTTCGAAACTTAGCATGCGCTGCCCTTCGCTGGTAACTGATCGATCTCGCATATTCCTTTCTTCTTAGCGGGCTTTTGCAAACCCTGGAAATTGACTATTGAAATTGACTATAGTTGCTTTACATTTCTCATCCCCTTTATACTCAGTTGCTCTTGTTTTTAATTTTATCACTCAAACTTGCTGTTGTTGCTTACTGTTTTCCTTGGTGTCGAATGCGAAGTATGCATGTATCATTGAACCTAAATCATGGTGAGATTTAGGAGAGGTAATCAAATGAGATTGGGAGGCTCAAAAAAGTGATTTAAAATACTTGTGGAACAAGGGGCTACTTGTAGCCTAATAACATTTTTGCTGTGAATTGAGGGCAAATACAGTGTACTTATGTAAAACAGCAATTTTAGGCTTGAATAATACCCAAAAATAATGGTGTAAACCTTGCATGACATCAATTAGTGATGTCATGGGCTCAAGAAAGTAGAAACAATGTATAACACAAAATAATAGATTCCACTTGTCAGTTAGTTTGTACTCAGATGATGCACTGAAGATGTCAAAATATGGCAATTACATTGGTCATGCTACTCACCTGTGGCTTGTGATTTACTCAGGGTTCCAGATAAGTTTGTAAAGCAGGGTGTCAACTAGGAATTCCATCGGGTCAAATTTCCAGTTCTCCCACTAAACCATTACAAACTTTCTACAAATTTGTTGAGTCATAAAGCTAACCTTGCAGGGTTTTTGACCCAAGACCCTCCTCTTATCTGGAACACTGGTACTTCTTTGTTCTCACCACATTTTTGTGTTATCAGAGTACACATGCATAACCAAATGGATCTACCGTATTTACCCGTGTATAATGTGCACTTTTCTCTGTTTTGGATGAAATTTGTGCTGCGAACCTTTGATTGCTATACTCATTTGCAGATGCATGAGGTCAACAAAGGATGTAAAAGACAATAAGCTAGATTTTAATAATAGATTTTTAAATAAACCGGCTAGATTAATTGCAAGCAGGTGCCAAGAATTTGCATACCATGAAACAAAGCATCCACTTATTTGCATATGTAACTCAATGTGCATTTTGTCAACTGAAGTTTGTTCAAAGTTATTTTTCTCAAAATGCAGCAGCTCAGAAGAAAGACGAAATAAATGAGTTATATTTTTCAGAGGCTATTGAAGGTTCAAAATATTTTGACCTTGAAAATTGTCGAGGTGCAGTAATTTGATAAGTTTGAACAAAATATTGTGATTTGTCAGTGGCAAGCAGCTCAATTAATTGATCTGTGCGACACTGCCAAATCACGATATTTTGTGAAAACCAAGTTCAATAATAGTTTTATCATTCGATCACCAAGCCTGTTTTTTGGGAAGCGTGAAACGATCTGCCATTTTTCACTGTGCACGAGCAGACCATTATTTGTAGGTAGTTATTTGTAGGTCACGTGGTAGGCTCTGGGCCAATGAAAAGGAAGGGAAAAAGTATCGAATGATAATTAACAATTATTCTACGAGGGCGTGCTGGATATGAAGTGTTAAATAACCAACAAGATGCATAGCGCCGAGTTGGTTATAATCATTTCATATCCAGCAAGCCCGAGTAGAATAATTGAAGGGCTTGGTGGAAAACTATGCTAAGTGGATTTTTAGGTGAACACGTTTTTTGGCCTGTGTTTTCTCGAAGACTAAGCGCAAAACAGCGAAAAAGAATACAGGGCAATGTTTACCACATAAAAACAAGCCTGTATGCAAAAAAGCAGCAATTTTGGACCAAAATAAAAAAAACCTCCCAAAAATCCACTTAGCATAGTTTTCCACCAAGGCCTTCAATTGTTTTATTAAAAACTCTATGGCGCATAATAAAATTGAGAATCTGAACAAAAAAAGTGGAAGAAAGGAACTTGGAGAAAGAGAAAGCCGAAAAAAGGAAACATTTGTCAATCACATGACTAAACAAAAAAGGGTGTGAAAACGTTTTGGCATGTTGCTACATTTCCGAGCGAAGTTAATTGAATGAATTCAATGAACTGTCTGAGAATAACGTTGAAGCTTCAGTTTAGGGTCCTTTTTGGAAAAAGTGCAGAGTTTATTTGCTCTGAATGGTTGTAAATGGTCAGTAGTTTGGTAAAAATATTCAATCATTGCTCAAGGAGGGTGGAATGGCTTTCATGTAGATGTTCCAGCCGAAGGAAACAAGTTTGTAATTCGTCAAAACAACAGCACCCTGGTGAATTTCATCAAAATGAAGACACAATTTCAATTTATTTTGATTGACTGGAACATTGTCTCACCAGACCTGGTCGGAAACAAGATGTATGAGGGATAAGTAAGACAAATGTCCAGTTTATGCTTCAAGAAATGGCTTTTAGAAATTTGTCTACAACTGTAGATGCATGGAACAAAAACTGGAACCGTGGCTGAACAGAATAACAAAAACAAGAACGGCGATTCTTCTCATTTTTTACAAAACATCAGTCATATCTGTATTGACGGAAAGTTTGATGCTGTTGATTGATACATTGCATTGAGTGCAGGTCAGAACGTTTTTAATGTGTGTTAAGTTTTTAAAAAGTGTCACCAATCACTGGAAAGATTTTCAATAGTGGATTATTCATTAAGGCTTATGGCTGCAAAGTTTAGCTGAAGTTCTTGTTTGTTCAGTTTGTTTTGAATAGACTTGTCTGTGAGCATAGTTACAGATTGCTGACGTCGACATTTGCTGTTGAATACATATTTTCAATTTCGTTAAGTTCGAAAACTCTTTCGGTACCTCAGTGAATAAAAGTGCGTTTTGCTATGACTGTAGCTAAAATCAACAGAAAAAAACGGAAAATTTTCTTAGTGCTGCAAGAAATCTTTTAACACAATCTCAGCACTGTTTCTTGTCGTTCAAAAACACTCGGCATTGAAAGTTGAATTCCATTTGTATTTTGTTTCCAGTTTTGAAATTTCTACTCGTTAATTCTGCTGCGAGACGACTAATGTTTTAATGGCTGTCGTTTTGAGGGAAAATTTTATTGAGCTTCTTGGTTTGCTGAAGCATTTATTGACCATATAAGGTGGTGCAGGTATACATGTATGAGCTGAGAGCCTTTGTCCGGCTAGCCAATGAAAATACCCAAAATCGGATATCCGTAGTTCAGTTTTTAATAAAGTGTAATATGCTCTAAGTCCAGAGGAGAGAATGGGATGTCTACCAAAGGTAGTGAAACTTCTTTTGTTTTATGAGTCAGAGCCTTGTTACATGAGGTCCAATAATGATTTGGTTCCCTTGTGGTTATTAATTGTTGTCAAGGTGCCTTCATTCAGGGAGTTGGCATGTGGGAACAGTTTTAAATCAACTCGGTGGCATGATGACTCATCTTAAATTACGTCATGTGAAAGGCATTGAACTCTTACAATCATTTGCAATAATGGAGCATTTTGACAACAGCAACAACTGCATGAAAAATAAAATGTCTTGCTTTGAGGATCACTTTTATTGCATTTTCTATAAGACAGATATTCTGTCATGTATGTGTATTATTCATGTCATAACTCTAACTCTAAAAGTGAATAATTCATGTACACAGAACCGTTATTGCCTTACTATTTTACTCATTTAAGGGAAACAAGGGTCTAAAATTTTTTACCAAAAATGAAAGTTCATATGGTGAAATAACTGATAATAACATTGATTTGACCTTGCATCAATTTCTTTGCCGGTAATAAAGGACAAAAAGGACAATGATTGCACAGCCTTGTGACAGACCCAGTTCTCTACTAGGAAACATTTTTGACTTCTGATACAGACCCAGTTCTCCACTGGGAAACATTTTTGTCTTCCAGTAAATGCACGAATTTTAGCTTCAGAGTTCTCGTCTCCTTGAAGGTATTTTGGCCAAAAAATCTATCTTTCTGAAAAATACGGGCACTGACAAACAAGATAGCAAAACATGGGCGAAAAATAAAACATGTTGATTTTGGCTGGCCAATGCCGGTAGTTCCCAGGGAAAAGATCATTATGCAACACATTTCACAGAAAATTCAATTAAGTGTACACGCTTGTACATCCAAGCTTTTTCTGGTGTAACATACATGTATGAATAATTTAAGCATTTTGCAACAATGATGAATGCATGGGTTAAATAACACATGTATGTGGGTGGAAGAACTGTGCTGAAACCAATTTATGAGACACCAGCAAACACTTCCTGCTAATGATTTGGTTTAGTTTAACTTAAGAAATGTTAAATATGGAACAAGGATTTGAATAAATTTAGTAGGTAAATGATAATAATTAAGTTAATTACTCATATTGCACTTTTAAACATACAATGATCAAAAGCTCATTACATCATGAATTCAAAAAATCATATGAGGTATTAAAAATATAATTAAATTAGAAAATACTATTAATTAAATTAAGGATTTAAACTGTTGAACTGTTTTTTTGATTTCCTTAACGAGAAGGGTAAAGCATTCCACAGTGTGGAGGCAGCAACAGTAAACAGGTGAATTTGTGATGGACATGTTGACCTTTTTATTGCTCTTCATTAATTGTCCTACATGGAGTGTCCATTATTGTGGGGGTTGATATTGGCAGCCATAGCATTGTTCTCTGCATATGTGTACTTTCAGTTTTTCACATGGCGTTTTTGGGTGGAGAATTATGGATAGAGTGCACCTTGTTTGTCCTATGAACTGTTGGTGGCATTAGTTACAGCCATTATTCTCTTCCACTGTTTGGTGTACTTTTCACACTGTGCACCTGTCTTGAGCTGGTTGTTACAACTTTGCATTCTGTTCAGGATGTACAAAGTGCTGACCATTAATTCTGAAGTATTTATCCTGTAAGTACCGGTATCTGTTCATAACTAGAGCACAATGAAAGCAGGTTTTTCTGCATAGGAAAGGTGTGTATGCTTTTTCGAGGACTGAATATATGGGAAATCGTTTAGGGAGAATTTCATGTCAGGTGTTGTCATAAAAGCATCTTTTGAAGATTGACTTGGTGAAATCTGTGGCCTTGGATTGATGTTATGGTGCTGTGTCAATCCATTAATGGACAATTCAAAATTGTAGGTTTTACAGACTGTTCACTCAACCCATCCTCCCAATTGTTATGAAGTCAAAAAGAAGAAAAAAAGTGCAGAAAGGCTGCCATGCTGACTGGGCTGAGGGTTGTTTTGGAGCTACAGCTGTAGCTTGATGCCATGTCTTCTGTTCTGAACACTGAGTTGTACATACATGTAATAATAATCTGTGCCATTGATTGGATAATTGGTCAGTTATTTGCCAATTTTCTTGGTGAAATCATCTTTGGTATATTTCTCTAGGGTTTTGAAGTGAAATGAGATGAAGAAGTTTACATATCCAGGTCCTTCAGATTCTGGTTTTGAGTGGTTATCTCATTTGAATCCTTGGTGTATTGGCCAGTGACAAAGTAGAATGTTAAGGCTACTATCTGTTGTGGTTGGCAATTATAGAAACTGTTGACTAAAATCTTCCAGCATGTTGTATTGTATCTTAAACAGTTTGGGTTCAAGATAATGGTAGAAGCTCATCATTGCTTCATAACTTGGTAAGAAAAATATACAAGCAGTAAAAAATATCACATGAAGAATGATCCTCGCAGTTGTGAACGCAATTAATGCAATTGCGAAAAGAAGCCCGAAAAAATTTCAGGACTTCAACGGGGTTTGAACCCGTGACCTCGCGATTACCGGTGCGATGCTCTAACCAACTGAGCTATGAAGCCACTGACGTTGGGAGCAGGTCAACTGTGGGTTCATATGATCCCGTGAAAGAAATGAGTGTGAATGATATATGAAATGAATCATATATGAACTGCGGAAATGAAATCAAATGAAGAATGATCCTCGCAGTTGTGAACGCAATTAATGCAATTGCGAAAAGAAGCCTGAAAAAAATTCAGGACTTCAACGGGGTTTGAACCCGTGACCTCGCGATTACCGGTGCGATGCTCTAACCAACTGAGCTATGAAGCCACTGACGTTGGGAGCAGGTCAACTGTGGGTTCATATGATCCCGTGAAAGAAATGAGTGTGAATGATATATGAAATGAATCATATATGAACTGCGGAAATGAAATGAAATGAAGAATGATCCTCGCAGTTGTGAATGCAATTACTGCAATTGCGAAAAGAAGCCTGAAAAAAATTCAGGACTTCAACGGGGTTTGAACCCGTGACCTCGCGATTACTGGTGCGATGCTCTAACCAACTGAGCTATAAAGCCACTGACGTTGGCAGCAGGTCAACTGTGGGTTCATATGATCCCGTGAAAGAAATGAGTGTGAATGATATATGAAATGAATCATATATGAACTGCGGAAATGAAATCAAATGAAGAATGATCCTCGCAGTTGTGAACGCAATTAATGCAATTGCGAAAAGAAGCCTGAAAAAAATTCAGGACTTCAACGGGGTTTGAACCCGTGACCTCGCGATTACCGGTGCGATGCTCTAACCAACTGAGCTATGAAGCCACTGACGTTGGCAGCAGGTCAACTGTGGGTTCATATGATCCCGTGAAAGAAATGAGTGTGAATGATATATGAAATGAATCATATGAACTGCAGAAATGAAATCAAATGAAGAATGATCCTCGCAGTTGTGAATGGGAACGGTTCTTTCACGGGATCATATGAACCCACAGTTGACCTGCTCCCAACGTCAGTGGCTTCATAGCTCAGTTGGTTAGAGCATCGCACCGGTAATCGCGAGGTCACGGGTTCAAACCCCGTTGAAGTCCTGAATTTTTTTCAGGCTTCTTTTCGCAATTGCATTAATTGGGTTCACAACTGCGAGGATCATTCTTCATTTGATTTCATTTCCGCAGTTGATATATGATTCATTTCAGATATCATTCACAGTAAAAAATAGTTGTGTACACTCTATTGAATCTTCCATGAAATATATCACCTTACATAAGATTAGATATTAAATAAATGAACTAAGTAATTGAACAGGTAAGATGATATATGTGATATGTAGGTGAATATGTGATGGACTAAGAAAAGGCATGCTGATTTTTTTGGGCTCTTAGTTGTCCTACATGGTATGTCAATTATTGCGGCTGTTGATATTGGTAGTGTTTGCTTTGTTCTCTGCACACATACTTTCAGTTTTTCACATGGCATTTGTGGGTGCTGAAAGATGGATAGCAGCTTGTTTGCCCTATGTACAGTTGGTGGCATTAGTTAGCTGCACCTGTCTTGAACTGGTTGTTACAACTTTGCATGCTGTTCAGAAGGTTCAGAATGCTGACCAGATATGAAGTTTATATGTTATCCTTTCCAAACTAGAGCACATGTAAACTGATGACATCGAGCAGATTTTTCTCCAAGTAGAAAAGGTGTGTATGGTATATTGAGGATTGCCATATATAGGGAATCTTTTACAGAAAAGCTCCTATCAGTTCTTCTAACCAAAGCGCCCTGGAAAGATTGATGTGGTGTAACCTGTGGCCTTCTATTGATGTTGTGCTGCTGTTTAAAACTCAAAATCTATTGGCCCTCGAATGGGTCATTCAAAATGTTGTGGACTTAACTGGCTGTTCATGCAACTCCTCCCAATTTCGTGGAGTCAAAAAGACAAAAAAGAGCTACAGCTGTACATGTAGTTGGCTAGCATGTCTTCTGTTTTGAACGTGGAGTTATGTACATGTAATAGTACATTTGTGAGATTGATTGGATAATCAGCAAGTCATTCCTCGATTTTAATGGTGAAATAATCTTTTGTATCTGTTTAAGGCTTTAAAGGGAAATGAGACAAAAACGTTGACATAGCCAGTCACTCCTGGATCTGGCTTGGAGTGGTTATCTCATTTGAATCCTTTGTGTATGTCCAGTGGCAAAGTACAATACTAGGGGCACTATCTACAGTGGGTGGAAATTATTGAAAGCATGTCCGCTAAAATCTGTCAGCAGGGAACGTTTGGAGAATGAAGTAAGAGTTAATACACAGATCATCTTTGACTTCTACCACAGTGTTGGGTGTTGTAGCATTTGTGACTAACCTGTGATGAGCATTCGCAAGTGGCCGTATGAGGTGTTTTTGATAATTTTTTTTTGGCATTCCTTTAACCCACACCTGCAGATGTCCAGCCTGGAATGGCTGTCAGGTTTTACCAAGTCAAAACCTGTCCTGGCCTTCCTATGTAGGTGTAAATTGCAGACAAGTGATTGCTCACTAGTGCCTTATACTACTGCAGTTAACAGATTCTACGATTGAAAATCATGCAAACCTCAACGGTGGTTGACAAAGGTCATTAGGAAATTCAAAGACGAGGCTTTGGGTATACCAGTGACTGTGTTTGTTGGATTAAGATAAAACGTTTTCTCTTATATGAAGAATACTAAAGGAGGTAACACAACTAAAGGAACAAGAGGCTACAATCAGCCTAAACTCGGGCTTGCAAAAGATAGTATTGTATCCCTAATTTAGCGCTAAACAAAAGAATAGAGAGAAGTCTGTCTTTCTTACATCCAGTTGCTGTCACTCGCTTGTGTTCATCTTCCAACTGTTTAGTTTCTTTTTGTCTTTGTATGTTGTTAAACATACTCAATGATCCTTCAATTTATTTTGCACTTGTTTACGAAGGTGAGAACTGGGGTAATTGTAATGAAATGAGGGAGAAGAAAGTCCTCACTCAGGCCAAGATTCCACCATCTGAAATATAAGGTAAGCCAGACTTGATTCGGCGTCAATTCAACTTTATTTTCTTTCTTTACTTTTTGAATTTCAGCGGGGGTCAGTAGGCGATCAGCAGGGGGCCAGTTAACTTGGGATCAGTGTTTTGTCGAAACCTGAGAAGGGATTTCACTCTACACTTAACTCTTTCATTTGCGGTCCACTGGCTCTCTATATTCAGGAGATAAAGCACATACTGGTTATAAGCTGAATAACATGTTGTCTTGCTCTAGTAAATATGATGGACCCTTAAAGGTTATTTCTTATTATAATTTTTTTTCCAGTCATGTGTGCCCAAGATTGAAAAAAAGTATATATAATTAAGAAAATCTTTAAGTGTTTTCAAAGATATCCAGAATATGTGGCATATTTTTAAAGAAGCTTTTAGAACAGTAACCTTTACAAAATGTTTATATATTAATTTAAAGAATATGTTCATACCCAAATCATAATGATAAATATGTTTAGAGTATGCTTTCTTTCTCTTTTCTTTCTCAAGGGCCGGATAGCTGCAGCTCGGTGGTGGCCTCTACTGTAACTCGCCGTCCGCTGGGTTCGTGTTCTTGCTTTGCACACTTTCCAGTTTGGTTGAACGTAGCACAATAACCGGCCTGGTAGCAGGCTTGCGAGATAATATTTCCTCAATTTCGTCGAAGAAGGGTGCCTTCTTTTTTGGCGTTGCATGGCCGGACCTGGACAATGCATCTTTGTAACCTCTGTAGGCTGAGACCAAAGTGTGAATTCTGGTTTTGTATGAGTCAAAATCCCTGTCGTCGTACCCAGAAGCATTTGAGAAAGTGCTTATTTCTTGCCAAATTGGCTTTTTTCTTGTACATTCTTTGAGGCGCTGCTGGATGTTATCCTCCCCCCACTTCTCCAAAATAATTATCTTCTCTTTCTCCCATGTCCTTCCCCGTTTTTTATCATCTCGGCTTCCCTCTGCCATGTTGGTTAGACAGGGTTTAAACTACCTTGCAGAGGTAGTTTAACTAAACAGGTTTTAAACGTTTAGTTCGAGAGCGTGCGCGGTGTGAACGGGTAAATTTTTTTTTAGCATGTTTAATTAAACCACACTTAAACATGTTTAACTCTTTGGTGTGAACGGGTATAAAGTTGCTTATCATTCAAAAACTAATGATCAGAAATTGAGATATTGTGGGAAAATAGTAAATAGACAACCTGTCAAAGTCTCGGGTGTGTGATGTCCCGTACTTGAGTTATTCAACAAAATGTACAACCGCTCAAAATTAGTTTAGTATGGAGCGGCCACGGGGAAACACGGCAGTCTAATTGAAAACATCTGGAGTTAAGTTCGGTCATGTTAAAAGCTTTCTTCTCGCTGTTGAACTTGCAAACATTCGTATGGACACTTCTCTTAACATAATTAGTTGTTCAGACTTCAAAGACAAGGTGAATTGATGTTTTCCGATACGTGACAACAAGCATCATTCATCGGTTTGTGTCTGTTTCTTTGCAATGTATCAGATATCCATAGACCCCTATCAACATATATCCCTTGTAAATTGCTTTACAGCTCAACCATTTATAACTTACAATAATTCTAACACTTGTAAAAAAAAAAAGATATTTAAAAAAGAAGAAAAAAAGGAACGCAAAAGAAAAGGTGCTGCTAGCGGGAGTCGAACCCGGAACATCTGCATTACAAGCGCTTATTTATTTATTTATTTTTTATTTTTAAAATGCTTGTGCGAGCAAAATCTATTTACAAGGTATAGGTAACTTCTCAAGGTAGTTATCACAGATCAAGGGTTACACTGCGGTTGAGTTTATGTCTCAGTAACAATGGAGTTTGAGGGTGAGGTGGTTATAGGGTAAAGAGGAGATTGTTACCAGTGACCTTGGCCAGGGCATCGCCAATGCACCAGTCGTAGGGGAAATAGTATTGTTTGAGTTGGAGCTTGTAGAGCTTGAATTGTTGTTGAAGGTGTGCTTTGACTGTTGCCTTGAAGATGATGAGTGGCGGTGTTCGCATAGTGTAGAGGCGGTATTCAGTGGCAGCTTTGTGGATGGCATAGCGGGCAGTGGTGAGGATCCAGTTAAGAAGATGGATAGTGCGGTCTTGGAGCGCGTCATTCTTGTGTTAAGAGGCAGCCAGAGCTTGATGGTGTCGGTAAGAGTAATGGTGTGGTTGGTGAGCTTGTTTACGTACAGCTGTATGGAGGTCCAGATGGGGGTGAGGTGATGACAGTGAAGCAGGAGGTGGGGTAGAGTTTCCACGTTGCCACAGTAATGGCAGGGTGAACTCTCATCCTATGGAGGGAATTAGGCAGTTGGTAATATTCGGTGGAATATTTTCCAGTTGAGGTCTCCTTCTTTTTTGGACGCGAGGGGGGTATAGAACTTTCCAGAACTGGTGGTTGAAGGTCGGAGGTGATGCTAGTGTAGCTTGCCATCAAGGTATGGCTTGGAGGTGGACTGTGCTGTGTGTGATGAGGTCGCAGTGGAAGTGTCTGGTGCGATATTGTGATAAGGGTGTAGGTGGACGAGTCGGGTGGACGGTGGCGATTGCAAAGTTCGGCTGCAGGGAGGGTCGGCGATAGTTTGGGCAGTGTATATGAGGGTGTTAAAATTCATGGGTGGTGTGCTGGATGGTGCAAGTGGTGTCAGGTAGGGATGACGTGAGCAGTTCATGTATAGCTTGTGATGGGAGGAAGCCAGAAATTGCGAGGTAACAAAGGTCTTTCACTTGTGTGAGGCTGGCGGTAACCCAGTGAGGATAATGAAGGGGGCGGTTGTCTGAAGTGAGCAGGTTGTTATGGAAAAGCGGTTTGTTGAGGATGTCTGGCAGTGTGGTAGGTGGTTGTATTCTTGTATGAAGTGGTTGGTGTTTCAGCCAGGCTGTGAGTAGCTCTTTGTGGAATTGGGGGATAGTTGTATCAATGGAACGAGGTTGAAATTGGAGAGCGAGGTTGAGTTTTACAAGTTGGAGGTTGTTGAGGCGAAGGAAGTGAGACGTAAATTGTTTCCAGTGTGCAGGTTCGGGATCAAGCAGTAGGTGTAAGGTGTTGAGTTGAAGAGTATACAGTTTGGTTTGTAGACCATGGATGTTGAAGCCTCCGTGTGAGAGGGGTGGTGCGATGAGGTCTCTAGTGGTAAGTGGGCGGGTGTAGTTCCAGAAAAAGTCGTAAATAGCAGGTTTGATTTCGCTGATGGCCCAGACGGGGATGTGAAGGGAGGTGACAGTATACCAGAGGTGAGTAGGCTGTTGATGAGGAGGGCACGACCCTTGAAACTGAGGTCGCAATTTTCCAGGCGGCGATGGTGTTAGTAATGGTGCGTATGCGGGGTTCGAGGTTGTGTTGAGTGCAGTCAGTGTTGCTGAAGAATAGACCAAGGACTTTTTCAGGAATGAAGTCGTTGTACCAATCGAAATTAAGTACAGTTGAGGACTTATCTTATTTAGAAAGCTTTTAATGTGTAATTTTATATTCTTATTACTATTATTTCTGTCCATTCATTGTACACATATTTATTTTCTTGTACATATTGTAAAGCGCTTTAGAATATTTTAATAGTTAAAGCGCTATATTAAATGTAATAAATTATAATTATAGTTGGTCCATGCAGTGGATAAGTGTGCCAGACCAGAGGCCTTTGCATTTGGTGAGGTTAATTTTCGCACTGGCAGCTTGTTCATATAAGGTGAGGGTGGTGAAAGTAGCTGTGATGGAGGAATCGTTGCGAAGAAGAAAGGTTGTGTTGTCTGCGTACTGGGACAGCTTTACTTTGCCGGGAGAGTTGTGTAATGCAATGCCTTTAATATTGGGGTTGTTGCGGATGTTAAGAGGGAGGATTTCTGCTGTGAGGACATAGAGGCACAGACAGGGTGCAGCCTTGTTGGAGACCCCTCTCTAGCGTGATAAAGGAGGTGAGCCAGCCATTCACTCTGACGGAGCTTTGAACTGAGGTATAGATGAGTTGTATCCAGTGGGTGAATTGAGCGCCAAAGCCGAAGGTGGTAAGTGTTTTGAAGAGGAAAGAGTGTTGAAAGCTGTCAAATGCTTTGAGTTGATCAATGGAGATTAATGCGAGGGGATGGCGAGTTTCGTTGGCGTATGTGATGACATCGTGGAGAAGGCTGACATTATCATTAATGGTACGGCCAGGTATGCATGTGGTTTGATCGGTGCTGATGATGCTCGGGAGGACATGTGTGAGGTGGTTGGCAAAGTGCTTTAGTGAGAATTTTGTAATCTGTGGTGAGCAGGGTGATTGGGCGCCAGTTGGAGAGCCTTGTTCAGTCGCCTTTCTTAAAGAGCAGGTTAATAATCCTGCAACGTTACGTGAGGGGGTGTAAGCCGTGTTTGAAAGAGTAATAAAGAATAGTTGTCAGTTCTGGTCCAATAATATGCCAGAAATGCTTGTAGAAATTTGTGTGATTCCAGGAGATTTATTTTCCATAGACATAAGTGCATTTTTCAGTTCGCATTCAGTAATACTGCCTTCGCAAGAGTCCTGTTCGGTGGTGGTGAGAGTGGGCATCGAGGTGTCGAAAATTGAGCTTTGAGCGGCAGGATTAGTGGGTTCTGCGGTGTATGGTGATTGATAAAATTTGCATGTTTCGGATAGGATGTTATGAGTGTCGGTGATAGTGTCAAGATTATCTTTGGTAAGAGTATTGATTGACTGAGTAGCTTGTCGGCGTTTTTCGAGGGAGTAAAAATAGCGTGTGCTTTTTTCACCTTCCTCTGTGAAGCGAGCTTTGGCCCTGATTTTGGATGCCTCGAGTTCTTGACGGTCGTAGTGTTTGAGTTTTTCTTTGCTTTTGAGGTATTTTGTAATGGACTGGTGGTTTCCAGTTGCGGCTTGGCAGCGAAGGTATTCAATATTTTTTTCTATTTGGTGGTGCTGGTGGCGGAGAATTTTCCTTCGGATGGTACTGCATTTTATGGCAATGTTTTTAAAGTGATATTTGCCTTTTCCCCACCAAATGAGGGGAGTTTGGTAGTCAGTTTTGCGGGTGAGCCAGTCATTCCAAAATTGTTGAATTTCCGTTTTGAAGACTTTATCAGAGAGAAGGTCATTGTTGAAATGCCAATAACCAGGGCCATGGGGTTGCTGGTCAAAATGCCTATGTGCAGGGAAGATCGATTTTTGACGCTGTTAGAACAATTGAGGATATAATAGAGTACACCAAACAGCTTAACACTGCAGGAATCTTGATTACAATAGACTTTGAAAAAGCTTTTGATTCATTAAATCATAGGTTTTTATTCAGAGTTCTTCAAGAATTTAATTTTGGCCCATCTTTTGTTCAATGGATATGCACGTTTTATTCAGGAGTTTCCAGTTGTGTGATGAATAATGGCTTTCAAATTATTTTAGATCGAAAGAGGGGTGAGGCAGGGTGACCCTTTGTCTCTGCTATTGTTCATTCTGAGTCTTGAAGTTCTCGCGTGCAGCATTAGGCAAAATAAAAATATTCAAGGGATAAAAATTGGAAGGGAAGATGTTAAGATTGCTTTATTTGCCGATGATTTGTCTTGTGTTGTAAAAGATAAGCCTTCTTATGAGCATTTAATTGGTAGTGTAGAAGATTTTAGTGCTATTTCTGGTCTCAAAGTCAATTCTGAAAGGACTGAATTCTTTCGTTTAAGTTTAAAGAAACCAGAACCATTTCCTCATGAATTTAAAACGTCCGTAAAAATCCTAGGTGTGTATTTCAGTTACAACCAGGCATAGAGAAAAAAAGATAATTTTGAGGGAATTTTAAAGCCGTTAAGAAAACATTGCAAATGTGGAAATGGCGAGGACTAACGCTTTTGGGGAAAATTCAAAAAGTTAAATCTTTCGCCATTCCAAAGTTTATGTCAAAAGCAGCTCTTATTCATGTTTCTAACGATCTTATTCATGATGTAAACAAAACGTTGCATAGCTTCATCTGGAATGGCAAGGATAAAGTTAAGCGTTCTACGTTAATCAATGATATTGAACAAGGTGGATTGCGAATGTTGGATGTAGAATGTCTGATTAAAGCCCAGAGAATTATGTGCTTAAAGAAGTATGTTGAAGACTATGTTAGTCCTTGGAAAAGTGTGCTGGATTACTACTTAGGTAATGTGGGTGGTAAGTTTATTCTGAAATGTCAGTTTGATACTGACGTAAATTTCCCCTTTTTCTCCCCGTGTTTTATAAGAAATGTCTTGACGCGTGGTCCTGTCTTGCTAAAAAAGATGATTTGACTTATGGTGATATAATGAACAAGGTTATTTGGAATAACAAAAATATACTTAGTCAAGGAAAATCTATATACCAACCCTTCTTTCATAAATGCGGGATAATTAAAGTCGAAGACCTGATTTCTAAAGATCATGTCCTTCTTAAAGGTGAGAAAGTTTTAAAAGCTCAATTATCTTCGAGTCAGTTTTTTGTTTCGATGGGTGTAGTTAATGCTATACCTAGTCAGTGGCGTTCTGTTATAAAAGAAAATGGGTTTATCTCGCCACCCCCATTCAATGACAAATCTTACTTTTTGAAAATTGAAGACGAGATGGTGGATATTTTAAGCATCTGCTCAAAAAAGGTGTACAAGGAATTCGTTCCTATAAAACAGCCTTGCCCACTGCTCAAGCCAAACTGGAAATAAATACCCTAGTCTCTTGGGTGAATGGACAAAAATATATACTCTGCCTTTCAATTTCACTTTAGATACTAAGTTAAGAGCATTTCAAAGCAAGTTTTTAAATCGTATTATATACACTAATGAGAAACTGTTTGCTTTTAAAATTGTTGACTCCCCGTACTGTACGTTTTGTAAAAATGAAGTTGAATCCACAGAGCATTTATTTTACTTTTGTAACGAAGTAGACATGTTTTGGAAAGAGGTCTTATCTTGGATTGAGATTTATAGTAATGAAGTAAAGGATATTACTTTTCTGGACATCTTTTTTGGCAAGTTTGATATTGATAAAGATTTCACGGTAATTAGTCATATTTTATTACTTGGAAAATTCTTTATTTATAGGTGCAAATCAGATAGAATATTTCCATTATTTGATGTTTTTAAGGCTAAATTAACAGCTACTTATAAATTAGAGCTGTACATCGCTAAAAAAATGATCTCTCAAAGCATTATGCCAAATGGAATTCTTTTATTTCTGCTATCTCTTGAATCCTCTCTCCAAATACTATCAAGAATGAAACACTCTTGCCACAAATATATTCTTCTCTTTCTGTTTAAGGAGGCCGTTTCGTTTCACTTTGTTTGTTTGTTTTCGTTTTTTTACCAAGGTTTTTAGCTTTGTTTATAAGTTTCATGCATTGTTTAGGTAATAATGTTAGTGTATGAACTATAAGTCAATAATGTAAGTGTATGAACTGTAGTGTATATACTGTAACTTAATGTAAAATGGAATTAATAAAAATCAAAAAAAAAAATAGAGATGAGGTCGTGATCAGAATGAGCAAAGGAGGTAATTGCAATGGTGATGTGGGAGTGAAGAGAACTGCTGGTTAGAAATTTATTGATACGTGTACGGATAGGAGAATTATTGTCACGAGTGTTCCTACCGGTCCATGTGTAGTCAGATTTGTGGGGATTCCTGTCACGCCAGATGTCAACAAGGTCATTGAGAGGCGAGAGCATGGAGGATTTTAACAGTGCTTTGTCATGGCTCAGGATTTCCGCCAAATTTATCAAGTCTCGGGTCATTATGTCCTCGTCTTCGACATAAGTGCGAAGTCCCATAATGCTGACATTGGTATAATAGCCACGAGGTGGGTGACATGACACAGGGACGTCATTGCAAGTGAAGCCGCTCGCAGTGAGGTCTTAGGCAAGTTGTGAATTGGTGGTTTCTATGAGGTATTCGCCAGCAGAGAGTTGCTGTAACGCAGTGAGTTTGTCTGGGCCAATTTTGGTACTGATGGCACCCCGGATTTCTTTGAGGGTAGTGCCCGAGGGCGTTTTGAAGGCTACTGTATGGCTTTTCCGGTCGGCCATTTTGGCCTTGAGATAAGCGGCGAAAACCATGCTTCACTCGAAATAGGCGAGAAAGGAGGTTCGATGTCGCAAGAAATTCCTCTTTCGAAGCACGGAGCTGTTAACAGCACTTCAGTGCAATATTGGCGTTAGGGATGGCTGAGTATCACTTTAAGGGCGAGTCAAAACCACAGGGGACCAGAACTGGTGTTTTCCCTGTGGTATGGTCGTAGTCCAAGCGCTTATGATGACCACTAGGTTATGTTCCTTCAGCATAGCTAAGTACATAAAAATAGCTTACCTATTCCAAAATGACCATCACTAGTTAGCGCTTGCGCAGAAACGCCTGAAGTGAGCTTTGCGGATGAAACTCGACGACGAAAAACGGAGCTCATTTTTAAACTCGGGCGGCGTTCCTCGCCTGAGTAATTAACAAGAATATAATCTGAAGAAAAGTATAAAAGGTGAAAATTACTAAAATGTATTATTAAATGATAAACACATCTATCATGAACTGAAAACCATGAGAAGTAAAAACCACAAGCTTTGAAGTTTCATACTTAACAATTTCTCTTTGAGGTGTGTCGTTATAAAAAATGTATTTGAGCTAATGGAATATAAAGTTTGGCATACAGCCATTACAAAATAACAAAATTAAAACAGTTCAGTTCAAAGTCTAATCTTCCACCATTTCCTGATGGATGGTGGTGAATGAATTTAAATCGGTTTTGCTTTCCTTAACTCTTAAAGTTTCTTGATTACAAAATGACAAAAGAAATTTGACAAAATCAACTAAAGCCTAATTTTTTCGTCCTCTAAAGAACCTCAAAATTCACTAAATTGTGTTCTGTGGATTGGGAACGAATCTCTGCTCAGGACAATGCTGATGATGTAAGAAATGCCAAGACACTCTGCCTTCTCAAGGATTTCCTATGTCACAGCTTTGTAATATCGCTTGGCTGCACACAAGATGGAGGCACTTTTTGGTGCCAAATTTAAAGCTGCGGCTACATGAGCGATTTTTTGCTTGCGATGGTCTTGCGAGTTTTTGTAAAATTGTCGTGTCACCAGCGTGCGGTGAAAATCACCCATGTAGCCACCCTCGCACAGGTGATGCAACAGCTCAAAAAATCGCAGAAAAAGAAATGCAAAAAGTTAGTCTCATTCAATTTCTCACGATTTTTTTCCTTGCGATTTTTCACCTGTTGTGTTGCCAGTTCAAGGGTGGCTACACTTGCAATTTTCATCACACGCTGGCGACGCGACAAAATTGAAAAATCGCATCACCAACGCGAGCAAAAAATTGCTCCTGTAGCCACGGCTTAAAACTTTTTGTTTGATTTATTGGGCGTTGTGTGTGTTACTGCCTAAAACCTACATATTAAGAATCAGAAAATGATAAACTTTCATATTAGAACAAATATTTTTTTTATGGAGGTATCTTGTCAGCCACTTTTGCTAGCAAAATTGTGCAATATTGACAACGCATATTCTATGAAGAACAAGACAATTTATTATGATCATCAGCTTTGGTGTTCAAGTTCAAATCTTACAAGAGGGCTTCACAGAGTACATTACTTACATTGGACACCGAGAGCTCTTTCTGTTAGCACAGAGTTGATGACCTTCGAGTTCTATATCCATTGAAACGAAAGCCCTATGGAAAGTAGCTCATGAAGTTGACCTTCTAAGTGATCAGCTTTAGCTCTCCTGCCACCACAATATCTTGAACAACAGTGAAATACGACTTGAACCTTTTCCTGGCTTTTGCGGGTGGAAGACAGGGTGATGTCTTCAGAGCCAGGTCGGAAGTATTCACCTTTTCTGTGTAGTTCTTGCATGGCAGGTCATCTTTAATCTTTCTATTTGCCATGTAGGGATGGATCTCTCTTAAGATGTCTCTTTAGTGGCTCTAGTCTAGACTGCTTGAACCTTGTTTCTCTGTAATAAAAGATGGCGGGCTATTTCTCCATGCGTCGATCATTTAGTGACATTGACGTCTTCAGTTCATAACTTGAGTCATTCAACTCCAAGTTGCAATAATCTTGATACTGTTTGCTGAGATTAGCGTGAGTGTCTACAAACTCTTTGTAAACTCAAACGAAGAATGATCCTCGCAGTTGTGAACGCAATTTATGCAATTGTGAAAAGAAGCCTGAAAAAAATTCAGGACTTCAACGGAGTTTGAACCCTTGACCTCACAATTACCGGTGTGATGCTCTAACCAACTGAGCTATGAAGCCACTGACGTTGGGAGCAGGTCAATTGTGGGTACATATGTTTCCGTGAAAGAAATGAGTGTGAATGATATATGAAATGAATCATATATGAACTGCGGAAATGAAATCAAATGAAGAATGATCCTCGCAGTTGTGAACGCAATTTATGCAATTGCGAAAAGAAGCCTGAAAAAAATTCAGGACTTCAATGGGGATGAACCCGTGACCTCGCGATTACTGGTGCGATGCTGTAACCAACTGAGCTATGAAGCCACTGACGTTGGGAGCAGGTCAATTGTGGGTACATATGTTCCCGTGAAAGAAATGAGTGTGAATGATATATGAAATGAATCATATATGAACTGCGGAAATGAAATCAATGATCCTCGCAGTTGTGAACGCAATTTATGCAATTGTGAAAAGAAGCCTGAAAAAATTCAGGACTTCAACGGGGTTTGAACCCGTGACCTCGCGATTACCGGTGTGATGCTCTAACCAACTGAACTATGAAGCCACTGATGTTGGGAGCAGGTCAATTTTGGGTACATATGTTCCCGTGAAGGAAATGAGTGTGAATGATATATGAAATGAATCATATGTGAACTGCGGAAATGAAATCAATGATCCTCGCAGTTGTGAACGCAATTTATGCAATTGTGAAAAGAAGCCTGAAAAAATTCAGGACTTCAACGGGGTTTGAACCCGTGACCTCGCGATTACCGGTGCGATGCTCTAACCAACTGAGCTATAAAGCCACTGACGTTGGGAGCAGGTCAATTGTGGGTTCACATGTTGCCGTGAAAGAAATGAGTGTGAATGATATATGAAATGAATCGTATATGAACTGCGGAAATGAAATCAAATGAAGAATGATCCTCGCAGTTGTGAACGCAATTTATGCAGTTGCGAAAAGAAGCCTGTTGGACATTTAAGTCGTGTGTGTCCGAGGGGTCTGTTTAGCACCCATCCAAGTACTGTGCAAGTAGCGAAGGGACCACCATGTTTGCTTTCTCTTACTTCCTTTGGCTGTATTACTTCGTATATATCACTGCCTATGAAAAGGCCGATTTCTGTGTTAATTCTGGATATCATGATGCCCGTTAAGAGTGGCTATCTTTTTACGTCTTGAGTGCCAGTGGTGTTGGTTGATTGGTCTTAAATAAACCATCGGTAGCTCAATTAAGTTGTGGTCAATGAGGTTCGAGACTTCTAGGTTAATGAGAGAACATCCAATGTGAGGGAAGGGTGGTTTTCTCTCCCCTTGTGCCGAATTTTCAGATTAGATCCTCAGTACAGAAACAGGTGCTAGATCCAGAGTCCAGAAAGAGGTATGATAGCACCTTCTTGTTTTGGCCCTTTCCCTTGACTTTCACAGGGATGATAGTCCGGTGGTGGAGGAATCACTGGATGTTTGAGAAGTCTCGCTTTGGATGTAGCCACACAACTACAGTTGAGTTAGCGTTAACAGCCCTGTCACTCCTGCTGGGTTGCGATTTTGTTATTTCCTGAGTTCATTCAATCACATGTAGGAAGGTAGAATGCCTCATTTTACAGTATTGAATTCATTTTACAGAAGAAGCTTGGCTTTGGACAATCTTGTATGGGCAGTATATATGCAGAGCCCCTTTGCACAAACAAGCTTGTATCGTTTTCTTAAATGTAACTCCTTAAAGTCATTGCATTGCTAAAGCCAATGATTTCTGTTACATGGAGGACACTTCAATTGCTTCCATTCTTCTGAGCTGCTTGGTGGCTGGTGGATAGATTGTGCTGACCATCTGTAGCAAATGTTTCACATCCCTCATTTGCTTGTTTGGGGCTGTTGAACCTTGCCAAATATGGGGTGATTGGTTACTCGCAATCTAACTTAAGACTTTTGGCTACTCACAATATGACTTCAGCAAAGTCTGAGGTCCTTCATGTTGGGAGCTCTTGCTTACTTTTGTGATGCAGTCAACCAGATTGTGCCATTATCGCTTCAGAGAATAAGGAAGTCTATCAACGTGAGGTGAGATTTTTGGCAACACCCGGTGGCCCTCTATGATGAAGCATATAGTGTTTCTCTGCTGTCCTCATGGTGTGGCATTTTAAGGTATGGGCGCTGTGTTTCCCAACCTCGTCTTGACCGATTAGACTGGAAGTGTGGGATTTCCGTAGCTGGGTACTTGTGATCTCCTTCCAGAATTCACTGACCCGCTTCCCGATGGTCCCTTGTGGAAAGGGGTCCCCTTTTTGGTCAGGAAGAGGGCCTCAATATCTTTGTTGGCCAAGATGTCTTTGACGTGCTTTACGTACACCTCCAGGTTTGATTTCAGGTTGGCCGACAGTGAGTGGTGCTGGACCAGATGTACTTGTCTTATGTCGGCTCACGTATAAAATGTATTTTCCGTCCTTTTCCTGGAGGAGATCGCGGATATGTGCAGTCTCAAGGGGGCCCGGGCTCTGTCCATTCTCCAGGACTATCCTAGCAATCAAAAAGTCCCTTGCAACCAAGGCTTCTCTTGTTAGGTCCTCTTTGCAGCTTTTCTTTAGGAGGTCCATGGCCTTTTTGGCTGGGGCCATCTTGACCATGGAGCTGAGAGCATTTGCGTCCACAGTATCCATGGCCTCTTCGAGGACTTGCTCTCACTTCTCATGTCCGTAGACGTTGACTGCCGGAACCATTGCAGAGACTCTTGGCCACTCTCTTGATGGCTTCTATGGTTTCATCATTGATAGATGGAACGTTTGGTGATGTGCTCCGTCTGATTGATGATGAAAGCGAAAAATTTGGAGATCGAATACAAGCAGGCCTTGATCGTTCCAGGGTGCACCTTCTCCTCCAGCAATGGCTCCTAGATGTTGACACCCCCATCATCCAGGATGGTCGAGAGGGTGTCATCATCGGCATACAGGGTGTCCCATATTCTTCTTACATCTTGGGCGTGGTCTATCGCCTGGCGCTCCTTTTTGTAGCCCCCCAGAATATCCTGTGGAGACAGAATTTCTTGAGGAGCTTGTTCTGGAAGGCGTGAGCTTGCCGTCCTTGTAAAACTCAAAACCTTACCAACGTACCTTCTGCTGTTCAGCACCATTCTGTCTTACTCCTCCATATCTCAAACTAGCTTGTGGACCTTCTGGAGGTGCACACAGTTGTATGATGACGTTGTCGCACAAAAAGCACTTGAACTTGTTGTGCCTACGTTTTCCTCTTGCAGCCTTTCCCTCCTTTTTCGTATTTCCCTCCCTCTACCTTTCTTCTGTGGCGTGCCATCTCCACCAGCGACTTGATGCGCGAGGCTGGAATGCGCTTGTTTTTGTTCATGTGAGACAAAAGGCCGCAGTAGGTTGGTCGCCTTTGTGTGGCACAATGGACATTCCTTAGTTGGCAACTGGCAACTCATCCTCATCCTCCTCGCTGTCCTGCTCTTTCCTTCTTCTTTTGTTGCCTTTTGGGGAACTCCACGGCTTGGGCTGTTTTCCCCTTTTCTCCGCCCTCCTTTGAGTGGACTTTGGGGCCATGTGAGCAGTGTCTGAAGGTTCTCTGCCAAACTAACTAGGTTGTGGTTCAGGTTTCCACTTGTACTTGCGACAGACACTGGCACTTGGGCTGCACTTGCACTTGCACTTGGTGTTTCTCCCACCTCCTCCTCCTCCTCCTCAGCATTTGTTCCACCCACCAGCATGTGTTTCAATAATGGTGCTTCTATTTCGTTTAGTAGTGAAAGGCAATTTTCTGCCATGTCTGATGCTTGGATGGACATAGGAAGGAGTAGGTGGCCATGCAGCTTCCTCGCGATATAGGTAGCTTGTTCCAGTGCCATCTTGCACACCCACGGGTGTGCAACCCCATCTTCTCTGCTGCGACAGCACTACTGACAAGGGTAACAATTGATACTTGATATTTTGGTCAAACGAACGTCCGGCATGCTTTGTGGGTGTTTTTAGCCGCAGGAAAGATGTCGAAATTGACTTTTTTTGCAATGTAAGATTTCGATGATTTCCCTACATGGCAAACATTTTGTATTGAAACTTAAATTACTCTATATTGTTCAATTTTTGATCAGTCAACTTGCCGTTTCTGTATGACATGTGTCAATCATTTCTTAACCTAACAAATAAAATTAAAGTGTAGTGAAGTTAATTTAAAGGCAATGACAGTCTTTGAAAGATGGGTAAAACTTTTGGGGATTTTCCTACATTTTGGACACTAAAAACAGAATAATTCGGTAACGATACCATGTTAAGTATTGATACTTGATATTTACGAAGTTCAGAACATCCGCCATGCTTTGCGGATTTAATTTTTTGTAGAAAAGATGTTGAAACTATTTTTGGGCAGTTGAAACATTTCGGTGATTCCTCTACACGAGCTAAGACTTTGACACATGCGGTATGTAAGATGCACTGAAACCGTGTGATAAAAGTGTTGACAAGCCTACATGACTCCTGCTGTTCTGAAGCCTTCATAGCTTAGCTTTAACTTAGGGATTTTCCCTTGTGATATGAGATGATGGGGGGTCCTTGAAGATTTCTCTCAGTTGCGGTTGATTCTCTATGAGGTGCCATTTCCCCATGAGTGTGTCCTTTAGGTTATGCAACACTGGGTGGTATTGCATTAAAAAGGGCAGTACAGTATTGCGCAAAAGTAATGCAAACGAAATTCAACGAATTTCGTTCTTTGTTCTCCTGAAATTTCGCGAAATGATGTTCAATGAAATGAGTGATCATCGCGGTTATGAACACTACTTAAGCAGTAGTGAAAATAACGCCTGAAAAAAAGAGAGAAAGAAGACAATTCAGGCTTGTACAGGATTCGAACCCATGACCTCTGTGATATCGGTGCAGTGAAAACAAACAAGTCCTGAGTGATGCCACAAATTTACGCCGGCACGTGCCCACGTGCCAAACGAACAATCACTCTATAAACTAAACGGCGCATCATAAGCACTTTTGTAACAAAATTGACCGTTTGAAACAGTAATTTGCCGTTTCAATCGTCTCTGTGCACCATGTAGAACCAGAGACGTAACTGTAACCATAGTTTGTAGTGGTAACATAAGTAAAACAGTTTTGTATTGATCATGATCTTTCATGACCTTTCATTTATCTATGTCACAGGTTGTTTTTGTGCCACTCAAAAGCTGCAAACATGCATTGATATGCCAGGACGTGTGTTTGTGAAGATTACATCAATCCGCAGGTCGAAGTATGAACCAAGTCTTTTCGCAAGTATCGTTTTTATTTAGCTGGTGTGTGTTCTTTGGCAGCAAATTGCAAAGCTTCAAAACTCAGTAAATGGGCAGGATATCTAGAATCAACAAAGCAGGGAAGAACAAATCCTGTCTATTAAGTGCGTTCCACTGAAAAGCACTTTCGATCTAGGATGGTTCTCTGAACGTCGAACGCAATAAGTGAGCAAAATATACTAGTAACAATCAAAGATTATGGAGTGTGTTCGAGTCAATGAAAGGAACACGAGTGTGGAAGTTTTAGTTTGTTAGACATAATTACTAAAATAATGTTCATCGTCATGCCACAGACGCCAATACTTGTAATTGGTAGAGAAAACTCTAATAAATGAGCTCTTTGGAACACTTGTTTTCAGAGCATTTTGAACTCTTTGTCTGATCTTTCTCTTTAAAGGTCTAAGAATTCGGCGAACAGGAATTCGAGAAGGTTCTCTGTCTCTTTTTCTTTTCTTATTTGTTTTAATCAGGAACGCAAATTTTCCCACATTCTTTACACATAAATAATTATTATTTTTAATGTCGTGATCGTGTGCCTCTCTAAGACTGTAATTAAAATCACACCAGGACTTTGTGCCATGAAAACAACTAGAATCGTTCATCGAAGTGTCAAGCGAAAGTTCTGCATGACTCTCACTCCATTGAATTTGACTGCATAATCGAGGGCAACTGACAGAAACTTGTACAACTGGCTTGAATCTATCAATTTCGCCGAATAAAAACGGAGTGACTTTCAACATTTCCCGCAGGTTTATATCACAAAACATGACAATTGCATAGCGAAATGGTGGTCGAGCAAGAATACGCCGAGCAACAGAAGTCGAGAAATCCAGTTTGGGACCAGAAATGATATTTGCTTGCCGAGCTACAGAGCTCGCTAAATTTGTTTTCGGAGCACAAATCATGCTCATTTGCCGAGCTACACAACTCGGTGAGTTTGTTTTCTGAGCACAAATCATGCTCATTTGCCGAGCCGCACAACTCGGCAAGTTTGTTTTCTCAGCACAAATCGTGCTCATTTGTCGACATACACAAATCAGCAGCTTTCCTTTCTGACAACAAATCATGGCCATGTACAGTCGCCAGCCTTGAAAAATCGGCGAGTAATATGTTCTACGACCAAGTCATGGTCAACAAAGTGAAAAGACACAACTCCACTTGATAAGACACAGTTGTTTGTTTTCCTAATGCAAACAAAGCGCGTATTGTATTCGAACCCCTAGCCCTACAGAGGTTCTTGAGACTTCGATAAACTACGTTTGAGAAACTAAAACAACTACTTGACACTCACCTGTATGTTTGAATCGAATCAACACAACTCAGCCAGAGGGCGGATGTGCGGTTCAACTTCAGAACGCCTCAACATCACACGCTCTCCCGCAAGAATCCGCACATGCTTCGTGATGATTACGTCATACGCCCCTGAAAAAATCTGCGGGGGATGCCACATTTGCGATTTCACAACCGTACGACCGTATCAAAGCTAAAAATTTCTGGATTAGGATGGAGTTCTCGTTCCTCGAACGCAATAATTTAATTATTAACCTCCGTCTCACCCTCGAGGGGTTCATGTCTTTCTGAGCTTTACAATGAGACAATGCATTTAATTGTCGCAAGTTACCGCCCGCTTCTTCCCAACAAAATGGAAGTAGACTCTATTTAAGATAAACTACTATTTTTATTTATAAATCAAGTTTACTTGTAGTGCCAAAAAATACAAGATATCAAATTTTACACTGGACCTTATCGAATTTATCGTACTTTCAAGAAAATATACAGCAATTTCACGCTTAAAAACTAATGAAAATCTATACAATATATGCACATTAAATACCAGCTTCGGCGAATTGGCTTTCTTCACAAGTTCTGACAACTACTAAAACATGAAAGTCTGAGATTTTAATCTTGGCGTGTTTGTTTGTCTTTGATGCGTAAATGCTGACCTTGCACTGTTCCCACATTTGGGCAGTCTCCTCGCTGTTGCGACACTGGTAGGAGAAGGCTCCCATCACTTCAGCTGCAATGAGTAAGTATAATATTGCAGTTTAGAGCAATAAAGTTGTTATAAAACCCTCGCAAAAGATAAACAGACACTCACCAGTTTTTGTTTCGCTTTTTCCTTCCTTGGCGCCAAGTCGCTCTCCTGATTGCCACACTGAACAGCCTGCTCCAAAGGATAGCAGCCAACGACGGCTGTATATTCCTTTCGACTCTTTCCCCATATCCCCTTCACTTTCTGTCCCTGCTTCAGCGGAGATGGATCGATAATGGCTGACCGAAAAACATCCAAGTATTGGCCACGATTCCAGTCAACTCATGCTATTTTTTGTGCCATAGCTGTTAACGTCTTAGTGAAATCTTAAATTGAAACGGTACATGGTGGAATTTCAACATATTTATAGCAATATGCACCAACAGTTGATCGCAATTTGATTGGTCATTAAAAATGCCATTATATCGTCTCAAGAATAGATGTAGCGTCTCTTGCACAAACATATTAACCATAATCACACCCATTCGGAACGAAGAAACAAAGTGGTGTGAAAAAGAATGAGCTATTTTGGTGAATCAATATAATAAGAATGGTAATTGATTTTTTACGTAAACAAAACGGTTTTTAAAAACGTTTGTGCCTTGTGCACGCCAAATAAGATTACTTGTCAACAGGAAATGAGTGGAAACGAAAACTAGAAAATTTATCTAATCACAAATAAGTGTGTTTGATCGTGACTGATCGTGACATATATACGGAGAGCACAAAATGGAAAAAAGCTATTTTGAGCAGATACAGTAGCGGCGCACACTAATGACGTCAGTAAATTGGAGCCCCCTGGGTGACTCAGACAAACAAATCGCTTTTCTGTAAGAGTGTGACTTGAAATTATGTCGTTCGCGAGCAGTTCTCTTCCCTCTTTAACCGTTCTGACTGAAGATGACGATGTTCCCTTCTCCAGATTTTGAAGAGAACCAGAAGACAACACTGTGGGGCAGTTAAAACGGTCGGTTTTCTATCACAGAAATTGAAATATTTTGAAAAATAACACACTTGACTTCCCCGAGGTTTTACAGTTTTATTTCCCTTATTACCATACCTATTTCAGTTGATAAACGATTAGAAAATGATAAAAACATCAAGTCATTTACATTTACGCCACAAACAAAGCCGTTTCCTCTGCAGTCTGCATGTTGCAGCGAAGGAAAAATTTTTGATGTTGGGTTTGACTATGAGCATTAAACATTTGGTACCGAAAGCTAGGTAAGACTCCAGTTCTGAGAAAAAATTTTTATTTAATTTCAGCTCTTTTGGCCTGGGAAAACAATTGTTTAAAAATTAAATATTTTAAAATTAGGCCGTGCTAGCTAACAACGTGTTGAGCGACCAGCGAATGATAGCTGGTGCTAGATTTGTCAAGTGATCGAAAAATAATACTTAAGTTCATTGATTTACAAATGTAAAATATCTTTGAAGGAAAGTACGAGGTCATCATTATTGCTGTTCTTCAAAAAAGTTCTCCCTGGAACGATGGCACAACGCGTGTTTCTCCCAGAAAATAAAATGACAACAGTATTAAAAGATCCATCAATCACTTGTTACATAATGTTTAACAAATGAGCAGGAGTGTTTTATCAAGTTTAAAACACGAGGCTCAGCTGAGTGTTTTAGGACTTGATAAAACACGAATTGCGTATTTAATGAACAGCTTAAAATCTTAAATGTACATTTATCCATTCTTGCACTAAAATTTAGATTTTGGGTTATTTTAGCCTAGAAAATCGTTTGTAAAATTTAGCTGTGTCTTTATCAGATATAAAGACACTCATTAAAAATTAATTTCTTTTGTATTTCAGTTTTTTTATTAAATGGTTAATAGTTCGAGCAGCGTTTCTGTTTTTCAACAGTTTTACACAGTGGATAAAAAGTTATACGACCTACCTGGTGTGGACAACTTTATCAGCTGGATAGTGGCTGGATAACGCTATCCAAGCATCGAACGACCAGAATGACGCAAGCGAATAGCGATTTATCCACTGGATAAGAGTTATCCACTCTTTGAACAACCGGGCCTGGAGTTTATCACTGCAGCTATCAGAGAGCCTGTGTTTTCTTTCCCCAACAGGCAGTCCATCCTTCAACTTCCCCGCATTCTCTTTTCGAAATTCACAAAGAGATGTCCCTACTCTTTTCTGGACGTGACCAATACAGTCAAGTTTCATTACTCTTGGACAGTTTGCATGTCGAAATTCATGGTCTGACTTCCACTTCTAACTTGTAATGACAAATCAAAGTGAAACAGCCATTTAACCTACAAGCACAGTGGAGATGGAGATTAATTTTCTGGCATCCCTTGTTTACTTAGAGAGGCTTTGCATGCGATTCTTGCCATGCGCTAGTGATTGGAAGATTAAAATATCTCATGTAGTTGGGCCTTAAAATAGCCCTTTACAATATAGCAGTACCTCTTGGAAGGCCCTGGAGACTAGGTTGCACAAAACAAGGCCGCCGAAGGCGGCCATGTTAACATGACGAACACTAAAATGAGGTGTGAACAACTAATAGACGGAAGTGTCGATACGATTGTTTGCAAGTTCAACAGCAAGAAGAAAGGTTTTAACACAGCCAAACTGAACTCCAGATGTTTTAGTCATGCCCGTGGCTTCTACATACCAAACTGTTGTAATTTTGAGTGGTACATTTTGCTGAATAACTCAAGTGCGTGATATCACACACTTTTACAGGTATTTTATTTACTATTTTTGTACAATATCTCAATTTCTTGACATTATTTTTGAATAATAAGCGATTATATTTTTAAATTGCGTGACCAAGTATACAACTGGCTGCAGAATCCTTACTCTCTTTAGCAATGTCACTGTATCAAGTGACGTATTTCAGCAAACAGTTTCACCCTGCTGAATCTTTTTTCTCCTCACATTTCACCGAGATTCCAGTAACATTTATGCCAAAAAATCCTTCGTTCTTTAATGGTCTTTAGTGCAAGCTAGCGGACCTATATGAGGAAACAAACTCCTGGGATCAAAAGCAGACAAAAGCCACTAATCATTGATTGTTTTTATGGGTCATCCTTTTCTACTTAGTGGTTTTCTATGCCGTCATTTTATGGGTCATCGTTTCTGGACATCCATAACACAAGCAGTGTTGACTGTACTTGAAGGATGTGTTGTATTAGAGAAGGCAGTGCTACTATCTGTTCATGATGAACATAATGCAATAGTGAAAATAAAATATGGAAAGGAATTCAGATCTTGTTATTCTAACTTTGTTATAATATTACAACCGTGCAGGTGGATCAGTGAAGTAGGAAATTGCAATTTCTAATTGCCTTTTGCAGGAAGGCCGAGTAAAGGCCAATATGGCGTCTTGTTTAACTTGGCTTCTCTTCCTGAGACCATTCACTCTAAATGACCTGTTGTAGCCTTTAAACTAATTTGGATTGTATAGACAAAGCCTTATTTATCCGTCGCCTTTATTTATTAAATTGTCACAGAAAGGCACCATTTATTCATTCCCATTCATGTATTAGCTGACGTATTGTAAATGTTCATTATTTTCAAGGCTAAAAGAATCGATTTGTGAACGTAACTTTTGCCATGTTGAAAGGCAGTAGTATAGTGTTTGGGGGTACGAAATCATTTGATCTCGTTTTCCCCAAACTACTACTGCCTTCTGATCTCGTATTCTGGAATATATAGTTATTTAATTTGATGGAATATATAGTTATTTAATTTGATGGAATATATAGTTATTTAATTTGATGGAATATATAGTTATTTAATTTGATGGAATCTATAGTTGTTCAATCTGATGGAACCAAGGTCTGCACACTTCATCTATAGTTTATTAAAATGCGTGACATTCTCGGAAAATCACCAAGCGTGACATTCTCGGAAAACAGGGAATGAGTCATCGCCTATCATGTGTTAGCTGCATAAAGAAATAATATCTCATATAATATAGATGAGTTGTAATTTAGTAATCCACAATGAATTGAAGAATATGGGGGAGTTGACATGTCCTTTTTGTGATCAGCTATTGGTCAAAGTTGTTAAAAGTGTGAAAGCACCTTGCTGTGATAAACAGAAAATGTTTAATGATGATGGTGAAAATGTTTGTCTAAATTGTGGTTCAGTCCACGGCTATGACTATTGTAAGGAGTACGTTGACTTTCATAATAATATGTATAAAATACGGCGAAAATCTGTATATCACCGGAAGTACCATATTGAAAATGTGATAAATGGTATATGTTGCAAGAATAGATTTCAAATTTCAGTAAAAGATAAGGGTAAAATATTGAAAATATTCGAAGAGATAGACACTATCATCCCTTCGGTGAATAAGAATCGTAAAAGAATGATAAGCACCAAATTTATGCTTAAGCAAATATTCATAATGCTTGATCTACCATTTGATGAAATAATAGTCACAAGATCAAAGAAGACATTAAAATTTTATGATCAATATTGGGTTGAGATTCTATTGTTGAGATTTGATAAGATTATTCGTATTATCAAGCAGTGAATTTTTCATCATATTTCAGTAGGTACTTATCAATAATTGGACTATTATCAGTCACATAATCATCGATATTCTTCATTGAGATTTGTATACTTAAAGCATCAAAATCACCACTTCTCAACTTGTCTTTTATTGAATTGAGTAGATGTTGATAGCTTTGATAAGCATATGTGCAATTCTGGATTTTCAAATCTAGGTTTTTATGCTTCATCCACCCTTGTATCAAAAGTGATGCTGTACTGATGGCTACCAAACTAACACCACCAGTTGCCACGCTTGCAGCAAGACCACCTGTTGCAAATATAATAGACGCTGAATTACCAGCTAATTTCCATTTTTTGAACCGTTTAACCGCCTGTTTATGAGCCCAACACTTTCTGTGATATGTTCGGTAATAGGATTTTAATTCATTTACCTGATCTTCTGTTAATTCATCTGAAATATGATTCCAGTTGAATATATTCTTACGTTTGACTGACATATATATCATTTATACAATAATTCTATTAAAAATACAATACAGTATTCCAGATATCTGGCCGCATAATGGAGATCTTTTTCTTCGCTTTGTTGTGAGGTGCTTAGATATGGCATAACTATATCCACGGCCCAATGAATAATCATTGTAAAATCTTCCATATGCATCATGGAGGATAGCATGAGTCTGTAATACATCAATCCAACCAAGAGTATGTTCTAAGAAGTTTGATAAACGACCGCTTCCGGGACCAATAAGGCCTATGTCTGCGTGAGATTTTATGATATCATCTATAGTAATATATCCTTTGAAATGCTTGTGGTATAAAAATTTGTATGCAAGACAGGATTTTAATATAGAATCATCTAAATTGGGGTAGTCTTTTTTGTAAATCTTGAAAACATAAGATACATATCTCAATAAGTCTTTCATATATCAGTTGTTTAGACAAAAATTTAAAGATCAAAATAATCTTCAATGAAACGATACATATTTCTCAGTTCTTGGTTAGTTAGTGATTTCTGCCAAACAGCAAAAGCATAAAGATCCATTTCACAAAAATTAATTGCAGAACCATCTGTATGAACTTGACAACCAATAAACATTTCTTGTGCACTACCAGTCAATGTTGCTGAAATTGATCCTGTTCCAACTGGTGTCATTGATGAAATACCTCTGAAAAATTCCATATTATGACCATCAACTCGAACAGTAAAAACTTCAATATTTCCCGTCAGATTAGCCAAAGAAGAAACAGCAAGTCTTCCATTTAATATAGAACCGAAATCAATATAACATGCTCCATTAATCCAAGGCAGATGAACACCAAATCTAACAGCACCCTTACCCCATTGAAATTGTGATTGATATTTTGTTTGTTTTGTGTTTGCAATGATTATAACAGTACAAGTATTTCCACTCCGTCCAGCAACTTTAGAAACATCAAATGAACTGTTCTCCAAGTAGTCATCACTGCCATCAAAACGTATGAAAAACTTTTTCTTGACTGAATCTCTCAGTAACAATGGTTTTTTCGAATTAGAAGTTTGTGTAAAAGTGACATTATTAACAGGATCCAGCCAACTAGAAACTCTATCATCAGCATCAGTTGTCACTACAGACAGAGCTGGTATCAAAGCAATTGAAATTCCATCAAGAACAGGTATACCAGGCAGTGAATTTGAAATAACAAAAGTTGCTCTATCTAACTTCAAATCTAGTTGTTTTTTTGTTACACAATCATCATCCGATGTTCCTTCATTAACATTTGTTATTTTATTTCCTCCAATATCAAAATGCTCATCTTGTGTTAATGTAAATCCATCACCTTTATCACCTTTATCACCTTTATTGTCTTGATTTAGTGAATGATTGAATACACCCATTATAATATTAATTTAGATTAATTCATAACCACTTCAAGTGTGAATGCTGTATCAAATGCTCCACTATTAGGATGTGAATAGTCAATTATAAAATAGCCTCTCGATAATGATTTATTGACGTTAACCGTTGTGATGTTTCTACTTAAAGAAGATTGTCTGTGTTCATAAATAGTTGCTGGTAATGGCAAAGGCCCACCACCTTCAGCTTTTGTCTTTAAATAAAATATTCCGGGTTTTGTTCCTTGTATGATATACATTTTCTTAATATAAAAGTTATTGTTATGAATGACTAAAAAATCAGAGCCATTTATCAATACAGGCTTTAAAGCATTCTTATTATGTCCTTGTTTGGCTTTGACAGAGCAATTTAAATATTGTATTTGACCGATTATATTATTCCCATTCAAATTTAGATCACCTCCTAATTTCGGTCTGTAAAGAGCAAATCCACCCAAATCGAAAGCTGTTTCCATGATTACACCTGTAACGCTTGAACGAAATAGATTCAAACTATTATTATGAATTCTATAGCCATTCAGATTTAAATCACCACCAAGTTTAGCCTCTTTTATTAAATAGCTGTTCATATTAATATTATTTAGCATTGTCAATTCACCATTGTCTCCACCAAACAACCAATTTTCATTTTCTTTCACATCAAAACCATTCAAATCTAAATCAGTTTGTAATTGTATTTTCATTCACGATTTTGAAAGGTTCAGAGAAGTCGTAAACACTTGATGGAACGTCTACTGCTTCAAAACCAATACCATATACAACACAATGAACTTTGTACTTATTTGGATAAGTTGGGTTAGCATTAATATTAATCGTACAATATAAATATTCAGGTGGTGAACTTGCTGAAGGTTTTTCAACCATAATAAATATCTCGAATGATCTTCATTTCTGTTGTCAAATTTTCTCCCTACGGTTTTATGAATTGAAATTCCACTAGTTGAACTGAATGTTACACTACTAAGACTCATTCCTTCATAATCAGGAAATAGCCATTCGAGAATGAAAGTGTATTTTCCATCTTTTATTGTATACATATTGAATCCAATTTGGCTCTGTAAGTATGATTCAGATTCTTTATTCAAGTCTATATCAATGACCTTTTTTGAAATCAAATGTGGTGAACGAGGTAAATTGACATATCCATTAACTGTCAAGCCATATTCAGTGCTAATTTCATCGATATCATTCATCAAATATTTGAAAGCATTCTTTGGATGAGAAGCAGATGAAATATGACTTTTTTCTAATTGATCTAAATTTACGGCATCGGTTTTATTTGTTCCTTCTTTTAAGTCAATGATTTTATGCCCTCCAAGTTTTAATCTGCTGCCATCGCATTTGTTCCATTCAATAATAAAGTGTTCGCTCTAATAGCTATTCCAGCTTGATTTAAAACTCTAAAGTTCACTGCATCAGTTTCATTCACCACGTCCGCTAAATTCGTCACTCTATTTCCACCCATCGACAAATCGCCATACATTGCAGTCGAACCGTCTCGTCGGAGAAAATATTCGTCAGTATAACGTTTTGTCGCCGCATCGTCTGCGTTGACGGGTGGAGCAAGATCAGTAATGGCATTGTTGTTCATATTTAGATTTTGTTGTGCAACCGTATCGAGTTTGGTTTGCAACCTCTGGTCCACATAACTTTTGTTTACAGCATCTTGTGGGTTTGAGGGGTTATCCTGCAGGTTGAGGATTTTGTTTAGTTTCATGTCAATATTACTGCCAAATGCAACATGGCCGTTTTCAATTTCATAAGCTGGGTCATGGAGAAAGTAAGACAAATTGGTATGATAGCCATAGGCCCCATAAACGATGATATGTGTTTTGGTGTTAGACGCAGGAGCTGTGCTAAAAAGTAAAACCTCAATTGACGCTTGACCGCCACCAGTTTTTTCGATTCGGAAAAGCTTCTTCATATAACCATCAACATACGGGGTTTTGAGAAAAGGTTTTTGAAATGGCTGTCCCGCATCTCGTATGTTCAATGTGCGAAGATCGAGCCCAATTGTAGCTTGGCGTGGGTCTGATGGTGAGAAAAACTCAGTAACAAATGTATACTGTCCATTTCTCAAAGATGTCACATTAAAACGAATTTTGGATGTAAAGTTGCCTCTTCGTTTAATGAAAAAAGACAATGATGACTTGTTTATGTGATAAGGTGATCTGTCAAAATTCTCAATTTGAAGGTTTGTTGCACCACTAACTGCAGAAGACTTGGATATGTCTTTTAACAGAAAAGCGAATGGGTTGCGTTGAGCTCCTGATGCTGAAAAAACAAGGTCATCAACATACTTTTTGTTGGCAGAATCTTTATCAGAGTTTGGAGTCTCAACATTTGTTATTTTATTGTCACCCATGTCAAGATCACCAGTCATTGCAACACTTCCATCTTTTTTAAGAAATGGTGAAACATCAATGCCAGTAATTCCAGCAATTTCAGTATCAACATACCCCTTTGTGGCTGAATCATTGTTTGCTGTTGGCGCTGCTACATTAGTCAATTTGTTACCTCCAAGATTCAAATCAGAAGTCATTGCAACGCTTCCATCTTTTTTCACAAAGTTAGAATTAACATATGCTATATTCGCTTTATTATTCGTCAGATATATGGCAGCATCATCAACGTATTTTTTAGTTGCACAGTCTTGTTGTAATATAGGGTGTGCAACATTGACTATTCTACGAAAACTCATTTTAAGCTCACGATCAAATACAATTCTTCCTTCTTCTATTTCAAAAGCTGGGTCGTGAATATGTGATAAAATGATATTAGAAAATCCATAAACACCATAAACTATAACATAATGTTTTTTATTATTTTGTAAATATGGTGAAATCAACAATAACTCCATTGATGTGGAACCATGACTTGTTTTTTCAAGGAAGAATATTCTCTTAAGATAACCATCAACAAGATGAGTCTTTGGAAATGCTCTTTTTATTGAATCCTTTCTTTCAATTAAATTTGATGACAGATTGTCGTCATCGACTGTTGCATTGTTTGGGCTACCATCAGTATAAAACTCAACAACTAAAGTGTACTTTGAAACTTCCAATTGTGTCAGATCAAAACGAAGAACAGTTGTAAGACCAGCAGGGAATAACAAAAGACAAGGCTTTTTTATTTATTGAGTAAGGGCTTTTATCATAGTCTTCAAATTGCAGATTATTCGCATTTCTAAGAATAGTTGTTTTTGATATATCTTCAAGAAGAAATTTAAATGGATTAACACGTGTTCCTTCAATTGATAAAACAGCATCATTAACATATCCCAATTAACAGCATCTTTGTTAGAAGTTGGGCTACTACATTTTTTTGTTTTCAATGTCATAATTACCATCTTGTGTTAATTTGAATCCATCACCTTTGGGACCAACAGCTCCAGTAGCTCCTTGTGGACCAATTGCACCTGTATTACCTTTTGGACCTCTATCACCTTTTTCACCTTTGGGACCAATTGGACCAGCTGGGCCTCTTTCACCAGTTCCAGTTTCTGTTTTATCTTGATTTATTTGAGCATTAAAAACTCCCATTATATCATCTTGTTAGATTAATTTTTCGATTCTTTCTGTTTTTGGATTCTCCTGTTTTTCAACATTTTGGAAATTATTGATTGCCATATAATATTAGATTAGATTAAACAGCACCATAAAAATTTCTCTTGATTGTTTTCATCGGCTTGTCGACATAACAGAAGGAATATGGTTTTTTGGTTGCTTCAATGTATTTCTTCTTGTCAATTCCAAGCTCCTGTGCAATCAAGTTCCTTTCTCTTGAGGATGGGAAATCATAAAGGCAGAAGTGACTGCAATTGAGTCTGATTGATTTTGGGCATCCATAGAATGACTGTGTGAGATATATGACTGAACAGTTCTTGTGTCTCCCCTGAATGAAATAGCTGATTATTTGATCTTGTTTCTTGTCAGTCACGAAATCATCAAAAACAACCAATCGCTGCAAATTTGTGTCTTTTATTTGTTCAACTGGCAATATCTCTTCTTGACTGCAAACCAAGGCAGGATATCCAATGTGACTGCTTATTTCATCCATTACTTTCCGAAGATATTTGTACTTGTCTTGATCTAAATTTTTTGCATAAAGATGTATCTGATCATAATAAACCAATGGTTCCATAATCAGATGCATGAACAATGTTGTCTTTCCAGATCCAGAATTACCAGCCAGCAGCATCCTGAAAGTGTCTTTTGGCATATACGGATACAACTGTCTGAATGAATTCTTTAAACCCTGAATATCATAATTAGGGATTTCCATATGTAAATAGTTTAGATTAGTCTAACACAATTGTATATGGATATAGAACGAATGAAAAGGCTTCTAAAAAGTGGAATTGAAGCCGGAAATAAAACTAGAGAAGTTCGTGATGTTATCAAGACTTATGAATACAGAAAACAGGATGCTTATGATACAACATCAGAATTACTGAAACCCTCTATTGATGTCCAGAAGAGTGTGAAAGAAAGTGTCGACGAAAAACAGGATGAAGTTATTAAACAGTTGAAAAAGAATCAAAAAGCCTTGACATCTGGTTTCGAAGATCTTATGCTGATGAACACGTTACCTGAATCAGTACCAATGAAAACAACATTACCAATTGATTACAAACCTAAAATGATGACTGAAACAGAAGCACCATATAAGTCAGATCTTGACAAAGGTTTTTCACTTGAGGATATTCAAACATTGATGAAACATAAATTGCCTCCTCCATCACAGATATTTAAATCATATATGGATGGTGAAATCGACATCGACAAGTATGACAAAATGATTGGTAAATTAACCCAAGATGTTGGAATAAAAAAAGCTCATCTATCACAAACCAAAACGAAGAGGGATAAAAATAAAGAAAAGATATATGAATTGACTCAAGAGATCAAATTACTACAAAAGTACCGAAAAAGAATTGGCGCAGTTGAGGAAGGTGCATCAACTATTGGTTCAGGCATGGGTTCAAGGGATGCATTTTTGGGTGACATGCTTTCAAGACTACAGTTACTTGGTGGATCTATTTCAGCCGGCAACAACAGCAAAAATGTTCAAAATGAATTCACAAAAATATTGCATACATTGAACAGACTGGGAATCCTGAAAACCGGTGAGTTGAATAAAATAATGATGAAATATCTAATGTAAAAGTATATGACAGAAATTTCATTACGATTCAACAGTAAAAACAGAGACAAAATTGGTGTCAGCAAGAGTCATGATTTTAAAAAAGATTCAATACACCTCTTAAATTAACGAATGATTTGAAATATGAAATGGCTGTGAATGTCATCAATATGACATACAGTTGGTACAATATCAGAGATATTTTTGGGAATAATCAAATTAAATACAGTGTTGATGGAGGTGCAAACTGGTTCACAGTGACATTCGTCAATGGTATGTATTCATATGACGATATCGATGATTACATTCATAAATTCATGGAAAAAAAAAACCAAAGACTTAATCCATCTGAAACAGAAAAAAAAATTCAAGTATGGTATTAATATAACTTTCGTTTTGTCAACATATCGCATTTTGATTGAACTCAATGAAAATTATCGTGTGGATCTCAGAAATAATGATTTCAGAAAACTTATCGGTTTCGATTCAAAATTGATTGAAGCTGATGAATATGGAACAAATTTACCTGATATCACAAGAAGTGTAGATGAAATTTATATCAATTGTGATTTGGTGACAGATAGCATTGTTGATGGAAATAGCACAAATACAATCGCTGTTATTCCAGTCACAAATCTAGTCAGAAGTTTACCTTTCACTTACAAACCTCGTTTTCTTTCATGGAATCCTGTCTCAACACATAATATCAGCTCAATACGCTTTTATGTCACAGACTCTTCTAGAGCTCCAGTCGATTTAAATGGGATAGATTGGTATATTGAGTTATTCTTGAGAAGTGTGGAATTATAAAACCTAATAGTATATGAAACGGTTTGAGTTTAAAAAATATGAACAACATGGTGAAGGTATTGTGACTGATATGATCAAAACAGCTGGAAAAAAAGCAGCAACAACAATTGGTGAACATGCTGGCAAAAAAGCTGGTGACAAAATCATAGAACTTTTGAAAAAGAGAAAGAGTGGAAACAAGAGTGGAACTGAGAGTGTGAGCCAGACTGGTGGTTTAATCAAAAGAAAGAGAGGTCGACCTCGTAAAATAAAATAACTTTTATCTAACACAATAATATATGTCAAACTATCGTGACTCAAAATATATCGAAAGATATGAAGATGTAGTGTTCGAACTAGAGACAGCACTTAATACTGTAGTAGCAAACAATGCTCATCAGAGAAAACAGGTTACCGTTTCATTGTTGATAACAGTGGAGAGACTACACCATTTGACTGGTATAATGCCCGTTTTAATGTCGATTTCATTGTAAAGAAGCTTGCAGATGGAGCTGACATTGCTGCAGGAGATCGAAATGGTATTGTTAATTCAGTTCACGCTCTTATAAACACCATTAATGTAAAAATGAATGGTCTTGATGTTTATGAGTGCAGAGATGCCAACCAAGCCACAAATATTAAGTCATTGCTTGAGTATTCACAGGGTTATGCTGTAAGTCAGGGAACCAATGAGTTCTTCTATCTTGACGACAAAAGACAAGCTGATGATAGAGTGGCCCAGGTGGCTACTTATAACAAAGGTTTCGCAGCTCGTAAAGCACTGTTGAATGGTGCAGCCGGTAAAGTAAATGCAGAGCTTGCATTGAACAGATACGGTTTTTTCAAGAGCTTTTGGGATGAACTTATGCCTAACTCAAAAGTAGAGATGAAATTGACACTTGAGAGTGATGCCAATTTGATTTGGCAAGCTGCTGATGATTGCCGTGTGGTACTAACTAAATTCCAGCTAATTAGTTCCTCGCATTGTTTTCAATTCTGCGGGAAAGTCCTTATACATGAGCAAGTATCTTGACAACAGAAAGTGGACTTACATGAGAGAATTGATTGAGAGAGGCAATTCAACAAGACAACAGACTGCCAATTTCCGTATTTCCACAGCAATAAACAAACCCAGGCATGTCTTTGTATTCATCATCAATGATGCCAATGATGCATCTCAGACAGCCAATAAATTTCTCTATAACACATTCTCAGTTGCAAATAACCGAACTTTGACTGATTGTTATCTTGAGGTTGGCAACGGAAATGATTATCCAGAGCTTCGTTATAAACCATCAACAGAACCAACAAGAGTATTTAGAGATGTTTTGAAATATGTTCAAGCTGTAAATGATTTCAGTGAAAGTACCCTTCTCAACAGGGGCAATTTCGGTACAATATTCCCTTTTGTTTATTTCGATCTGACAAAACAGAAACAGGATATTAAAGATGGAATGACAAAACTGACTTTCAAATACACTTTGAGTGCTGCAACAAATGCTGATTACAGTGTGTATGCACTGGTCCTCTATGAGCAGGATATTGAGATGAGAAAGACTGATGGAAAATTAATTCTTAGATCAATGTAAATTAAATTAAATAAATAAATTAAATAAATTGAATAATTAAATTAAATGATTGTTTGTATTAAATACAATTTAGTATAAACATATATTATATGACTACTTATCATCCTCATGGAGTAAGACTTTCAAACAGTCAGAAGCAAAGGCTTGCAAAAGCTATACAAACAAATTCACCGGTAACATTGAGACTCGCACATGGAGATCTCACTGGAGGTGATCAAATGATGTTGACAAAAACACAGATAAAAAAATTAGCCAAATCACAGAGAAATGGAACAGGTGCTGATGTAAAGATATCCAAAGCACAGATCAGAAAATCAGTCCAAGAAGGAGGTTCTCTTTGGTCCAGTCTTTTTTCACTTGGAACAAGACTATTGCCTTATGCAGGTAAAGCAGTAGCTAAAGCGGCTCCAGCATTGGCTACAGGTGCTCTTTCTTCATTAGCAAGTCTCGGCATTGATAAACTATTTGGAAAGAAACAAAAAGGAGGATTTCTTATTCCTAATGCCAATTTATCCCAATTATTGAATGTAGGAAATTTATTGAATACGAGACAGATGGCTGATGTTATCCAAAAAATGCAGTATGGTGGAGACGTTGTTATAAAACCAACAAAAGCGCAGACTGGAAAGGGTATTGGAACAATACTCGCCAGCATTGGAATTCCTTTGGCTATAGAAGCAATCAGAAAATTAACTGGAAAAGGTTTGCATGTTGAAAGCAGCCGTCCAAGACGGTCAATACCTGTTCATGTTCCAGATGACATTGTACCCAGAAAGAAAGGTGGGAAACATGCTATGATTCCATGGCAATCTCCTCCTGTTTTTGGTACATGGAATAACCCAATCGGTTATGGAATGAAAAAAAAAAAGAAAAGGAAAAGGACTTCTACTGGGCAAAAACAGTCCATTCAATTCAATCCCCATACTAGGAACCATTTTGTAAACAAACCCTTATCCAACTTTGATTTAATCAATTGGGTTAAACAACTTGGAATAAAACATTTTAGAGGAGTATTTTCAAGAGACAATCTTCCTAGACAAATAAAAAAGAATGAATGTGGGATAGTCAATCTCGACAGTAAGATTGGACCTGGTACTCACTGGGTATGTTATCGAATTGGTGATAGATACTGTGAATACTTTGACTCATTTGGTTTAATGATGCCAACAGAAGTACAGAAATACATGGCTACAAGTGGAAAACAACTTGAATACTCTGGAGATGAGATACAAGAAAGAGATTCAGTCTTGTGTGGATATTGGTGTTTGTACTATCTTCTTGAGAGACAAAAAGGCAGATCCATTCTTAATACAATACATAATGCTGAATTTGATCCAACAGACACAAGAGTCAATCACAGATTCATCATAGACTACTTTAAAAATATCTAACTTAATGGTATAATGGTAAAATCATATTGTGTGAAACAGAAGAAGCAGACTGAATGTGTACCAGGAAGTGAAAGATATCAAAAGACAAAAAATGGTCGAACTGTGATGAAATGTACTTGTGCTGAATGTGGAATCACAAAGACTAAATTTGTCAGAAATCGGGGAAACTGAATAGCCCGTCTGAAGGGGCGGGCATACTAGATTCAGCCGCAGATATGGCGCTAACAGGATTCTTAGAACATGGAGTCCCTTATTTAGCAAAGAAAGGTGTAGAAATGGGAAGATATTATGCTTCTGAAGCAATGAGAAATCCAAAGCTGCAAAAGAAATTAATTGACAAAGGACTTTCCCTCGCAAAACCTGCAATCACAAAGGTTGGGTCAGAAGCTTTGAAACAACTCTCAACAAAAGTGAGACCAAATATTCGTTACAAAACAGATATCAAAGGATTAGATTATGGCGGTGCTATTGACATTCATAAGGTTATTGGCAAGCTTCCTAAACCGAAAAGTGGATGGACACCCGGAAAGTATAAATATATGGGACCTTATAATCCCCTCGATAAACAGTTAGAGTATGATAAAAACACAGGTGAGGTCTTGAAATGGAATGTACAACCTTATAACAAAGTGGATGAAATAGCAGCTTACCATGATATTTGTTATGATATGGGAAAAAATAAAGGTGAATGTGATAGAACAATGGTCGAGTCACTAGATCAAATACCATATGGTGAGATGCCAAAATGGGGTCAAACAGCTAGATTCTTAATTGACAAAAAACAGAAACTTGGTCTTGGTGTTTCAAAAAACGGAAAAAGCCGTCGAGTGAAGAAAACTGGCAAGAAAAACTAGCTGATGAATTACATGCACCCATAAAACGAAATTTCACTCGGCGGCGTGTGATTGTAAATAAAATTGATGAAATATGGGCAAGTGATCTAGTTGAAATGCAACAGTTCAGTAAATGGAATAAAGGTTATCGATATCTTCTTATGGTTATTGATGTCTTCAGCAAATATGGTTGGATTGTCCCATTGAAGGATAAGAAAGGTGAATCTGTCACTGAAGCATTCAAATCAATATTCAAGGAAGGTAGAAAACCACAGTATTTATGGGTCGACAAGGGAAAAGAGTTTTACAACAAACACTTGAAGGACTTGCTAGAGAAACATAGTGTACAGATGTACTCAACTGAGAATGAAGAGAAATCATCAGTAGTTGAAAGATGGAATAGGACAATTAAATCCAAAATGTGGAAGCAGTTCACTGTTCAAGGTAATACACAGTATTTAGACATGTTACCAAAATTAGTGAAACAGTATAATAATACCAAACATTCAAGCACAAAGATGACACCCGTTGAAGCATCTGATAAGAGGAATGAAGGAACTGTTTACTTCAATTTGTATGGTGATATGAAAACATTAAAACAGAAACCAAAATTTAAAATAGGTGACAAGGTCCGAATATCCAAGTATAAACGGAATGTGTTCGACAAGGGCTATACACCAAATTGGACTGAAGAAGTATTTACAGTTGATAAGATCCAATACACTAATCCAGTCACTTACAAACTAAAAGATCTCAACGATGAAGAAATACAAGGGAGTTTTTATGAAGCTGAATTATTGAAAGCCAGACAGGATGTATTCCGTATTGATAAAGTCATTCGCAGAGATTACAAGAAGAAACAAGCTTTGTGAAGTGGAAGGGTTACAGTGACGAATTTAACAGTTGGATCCCGTTCAAGGATTTAAAAGACATATTATAAAGAGAAAATTATCTAACATATATGTGAGTAGACCCTACAGTATATCTGTTATTTGCTATTATGTAGCCAAGAATATTATTATTCCTGACTATATTTAAACACAGGTCGAAAATGAATTAAAAAATAAATTAATATAATATAATATACAAATGCAAAAATATTCCTACGATAACAAAGAATTAGATGTGTCAATAGACTGTTATGTTGATGATAAAAATAACGTTTGGTTCAGAGGAAGAGATATAGCCAAAATTCTTGACTATAAAAATCCACAAAGAGCGGTTAGAAATTATGTTGTACCTGATGATAAAATCTTGATAGACCTCAAAATAATGACGAATAGCAGAGGGACCGAAAGTGTCCATCAGGTCGGAAGCAGAGGGACCGAAAGTGTCCATCAGGTCAAACAGTCTTATAAATGTTTTTTTATAAATGAATCAGGATTTTATTCCCTTATACTGTCTTCCAAAAAACAAGAAGCCATAAAATTCAAACATTGGGTTACATCTAAAGTGTTGCCATCAATCAGAAAACAGGGGTATTACAATCAGTTCAATGATAGAAGCAATAACATGCTGATGATTGAAAGTGAAAATGATCTGCACTGCAAGATTGTATCATTCATCAGAAAAAAATATGAAGATGCTTTAATGGTGGCGGGATTAGGTGAAAATCAAATAAGCTCAAACATGCGAATCAGAAGTTATAAGAAAGGATATATGGCTGGACAGTGTGATTTAATGCTGTTGAATCCCACTAGAAAATACAATGCTCTATGTCTTGAATTCAAAAGTCCAACTGGTGTGTATCAAGTGTCAGATAAACAAAAAAGTATGAAGCAAATGTATGAGAAAAATAAGTGTAAGTACATCATGAGCAATTGTTTCGAAGACTTATTTATGAAATAACCAAGCACTTGGAAGAAAGCAAATTATACTTATCACGAAGGAAAGATTTAAAAGAAAATTAAATTGATATAAAAATAAAATATAGTATATATATTATATGGAAAATAAAAATGTAAAAAGAGGTCGTGGAAGGCCTAGAGTTCTCAGTGATGAGGAAAGAAAAAAACACAAGACTACCTATATGCTAAATAAAGAATGGTACTGTAACATATGTAAGACAGGACGTAACTACACAATGGCAGGAAAATCTTGTCATATTAAAACAAAAAAACATCAAAAAAATATTCTTCAATAATTACAATTCAAAAGGATCCAGTAATTGGATCAATTGAATTCTCAACCATATTTAAACGCAGACGGAAATGTTTTAAAGAAATAATAACTATAGATATATTATAAATGGAAAAAATTATCGAAACTAGTAGTAATATGGACAAGAAAAGTCTCAAAAAATTGAGCAAATCCAAGCTAATCGAATTGCTGTTGAAGCAGCAGAAAAAGCCTAAAGTTATTATAGTTGATGACACAAAACCTAAACCAAGAACAAGACCAATTCCCGCCCCAAGGACGAAAAGACCAACTGTCAAAGAATTGGTTGATTACTTCGAAAGAAAAAGATTACCAGCACCACCAAAAGAATGGTTGGAAGAAATAGAACAATTGAAAAAGAGACCGATCCCAGCCCCCAGAACCAAACAGGTGATTCAGAGACCAACACCTACACCCAGGACTAAGATAGAGCAAACAGAGAAAGCTCTGAAGGGCTTTACAAAATCTTTTGAAATCGGTATAAAAAATAACAAAGACCCGCTTGCGCAACTGCAAAACACAAGAAAGGCTGTTGCATATAATATTATAAAATTGTTGAATGAAATTAAAGGTCTCAAATTTGTTGAAACACTCAAGGTAACATTTGCAAAAATGACTGACGGAGAAATAGAATACAAAACCGCATATTTCAACAGTGTAGCTCAAACAATTGTGAATAATCTGGAAGTAACTGAATCACTACAGTTGTCAAAAGACCAAATAATGAATAAGATTGCAGTTTGGGTATCTGAAGGTTCAGGTTGGACTGTTGATTCAGTTGATAGTCATTATCTTAATGTTGTGAAATATGCGCCAATGAAGGGCTCCTCATACATTAAACTACCGAATGAACTCAGAAACAGTGCAAAGGGTTTAATTAACTTGAAAAATGAGGATAATGAATGCTTCCGATGGTGTCACATCAGACACCTGAACCCACAAGAGAAATACCCACAGAGGATTAAAAAAGTTGACAAAAAATACATTGAAAAATTGGATTATACAGGGATTGAATTCCCAGTTGCAACCAAGCATTACAACAAGATAGAGAAACAAAATGAGATCAACATCAATGTTTTTGGTTATGAGAATAGACAGCCATATCCAATATATGTATCAAAAGAGAAATATGCAGGCTGCTTGAATCTGCTTCTAATAACTGAAAATGAAAACAAGCATTATGTGCTGATCAAAGATTTCAATAAGTTTATGTACAATCAAACAAAGCACAAAGAAAGAAAACATTTTTGTATGCACTGTCTTCAATGCTTCAGCTCTGAAAGGGTGTTGAATGATCACAAGGACAACTGCATGCAAGTAAATGGCACACAGGCAATAAAAATGCCAAACAAAGATAACAACATAGTGAAATTCAACAACTTTCATAAACAACAGCGGGTACCATTTGTTATATATGCTGACTTTGAGGCCATCACTGAAAAAATACACGGTTGTCAACCCAACAATGATAAATCATACACTGAAGCCTATCAGAAGCATACTGACTGTGGCCACGGCTATAAAGTAGTTTGTTGTTATGATGATAAATACAGCAAACCAGCAGTAATATACAGGGGTGAAAAGGCTGTGTACAAATTCATGAAAGCTATGTTGGAGGAGGTCAAATATTGCAAGAATGTTGTGAAAAAAAATTTTAACAAACCATTGAAAATGACTAAAGATGATGAAGAGAAATTCCGAAAAGCCAAAGTTTGTCACATCTGTGATAAGAAATATACTGAAAAGGATATTAGAGTCCGAGATCATTGTCACATCACTGGTAAATACAGAGGTTCTGCTCACCAAGATTGTAATCTGAAACTAGGAGTGAACCCAGAAGAAATAAAAATACCAGTCATATTTCACAATCTAAGAGGCTATGATAGTCATTTTATTATGCAGGAGATTGGAGCCATTGTTAAGAAGCACACTTACAAAAACAAGAAAGGTGAAGACTGTCAAATGAATATCAATGCTATCCCAAATAACATGGAGAAGTATATGGCTTTCATGCTTGGCAACCACTTGACCTTCATTGATAGTTTCCAGTTCATGAGCTCCAGTTTGGAAAAACTTGTAGGCAATCTACCTAGAGAAGCCTTAAAATACACCTCACAAGAGTTTAATGGAAAGGATCTTAATCTGATGGCACAGAAAGGTGTTTATCCTTACGACTACATGGACAGTTTCGATCAATTCAATCAGAAGCTGCCCTCAAAAGAAGAATTCTATAGCATACTGAGTGATACGCATATATCAGATGAAGACTACACACATGCTCAGACAGTGTGGGAAACATTCTCTTTGAAAAACATGGGTGATTATCATGACCTGTACCTTAAAACAGATGTACTCCTACTGGCTGATGTATTTGAAAACTTCAGAAAAACATGCCTTGAGTACTATAAACTGGACCCGTGTCACTATTTCACATCTCCCGGTTTATCTTGGGACGCCATGCTAAAAATGACTGACATAAAATTAGAATTGATGACAGACATTGATATGTTCCAGTTCATTGAAAAGGGTATGCGTGGAGGAATCAGCTATATAGCCAACCGTTACGGTAAAGCAAATAATAAATACATGAAAGAGTATGACGAGAAGGCGCCCTCGACGTACATCGTATATCTTGATGCTAATAATTTGTATGGTTGGGCTATGAGTCAATATTTACCAACCGGTGGTTTCAAATGGTTGACACAAAAACAGATCAATAATTTAGACCTGTCTGTCTATAAAGAAGACAGCAACAAAGGTTTGATTCTTGAAGTTGACATGAAATATCCTGAAGAATTGCATGATCTTCACAATGACTATCCACTGGGACCGGAAAAGGTCAAAGTGACTGGGGACATGCTATCAGATTATTGTAAAAACATAGCGAAGAAATATAAAATATCAACTGGTCTGGTACATAAACTGATACCAACATTAAGCAACAAAGAAAAATACGTGCTCCATTACAGGAACCTCCAATTATATACTGATCTCGGTTTGAAAATAACTAAAATCCATCGAGTGTTAGAATTCAATCAGTCCGCGTGGCTTAGGCAATATATTGATTTCAATACTGAAAAACGTAAGAATGCTAAAAATGCTTTTGAGAAAGACTTTTTCAAGCTGATGAATAACAGTGTATTTGGGAAAACGATGGAAAACCTAAGAAAGCGAGTAGACGTCAGATTGGTGACTGATGAGGAGAAGCTATTGAAATTAGCTAGTAAACCGACATATGTTAGCAGTAAAATCTTCAATGAAAATTTGGTAGCTGTTCATAGGATAAAAGAAACACTTACTTTAAACCGGCCAGCATATGTGGGGATGTGTATTCTAGACCTTAGCAAGACACTGATGTACGATTTCCATTACAACTACATCAAAGAGAAATATGGAGATGAAGCAAAATTATTATTCACAGACACAGACAGTTTGACCTATGAAATTGGAACCCATGACATCTATAGAAATTTCTGGAAGGATAAAAATAAATTTGATAACAGTGAATATCCTGAAAGCTCGCCATTCTCCGATAAGACCAATAAAAAAGTAATCGGTATGATGAAAGATGAGACTGCTGGAGTCCCAATATGTGAATTCGTAGGACTGAGATCGAAGATGTATAGCTATATTAAAGATGATCAGAAAGGAGGGAAGACAGCAAAAGGTATTAGTAAGAATATTATTAAGAATAACATCAAACATGAAAATTATAAAGAGACACTATTTGATAATAAACAGATGCATCATAGAATGAAAACAATTAGAAGTCAGAACCATCAACTTGGAAGTTATGAGATAAATAAAGTATCACTCAGCTGCTTTGACGACAAGCGGTATATTCATGATAATGGCGTGACAAGCTTTGCTTATGGACATTTTAAAATCTAGCTGTTGACGTCACGCCATATGATTTTTGTGAGTTTTAAAATACTGCCCTCTTTGGGGGGTTTCCCTTTCGAATGAGTCATCAAACTACGTCAGATTTTTCGCTTTTTACACATGCGTATTATTTTTTATCTTTGTAAATTTCATTTATGTACCACAAGCATAAAAATGAAAATACAAACGAATATATAAGGGTTGTTTCACACAGATAAAGCGTGGCTTGTATACATAGGATCTAACGATTGGAAAAAGCGGGGGCCTTTCGTTAGCGAAATGTATACAAGCCACCCCATGGAATAATGAAAAACCCCCGCCGTTATTCCATGGGTTGAAAAAATAAAATAATAATAAAAAATGAAAAATAAAAAAATGAAAAATAAAAAAAATGAAAAATAAAAAATGAAAAATAAAAAATCACCCTTAGATGGTGTCGGATTGTTGGGTAGAGCTATAGTGGAAGCTTAGGCTTTGACAGAAGTGCCGGTTCAATCTCAAGCCGGAGGGTGAAAAAAACAAATAATTGGCCCAAGAGGGTCTGATAGGGCCAGAGCGGAGTGGAGGTGGGAAAGACATAAATGATAGTGCTCTGGTGGTGTGGAGGTGGGAATTCAAAAAAACAAAACAAAAAACCTCTCATGAGGGACGGGTGGTGATTCAAATTCCAAATTAAGTCCCTCATGAGAGGTTCTGGTGGCCACCAGTTTTGCTATTTTTTTTCTGCAGCTATAGGCGATGACTCATTCCCTGTTTTCCGAGAATGTCACGCTTGGTGATTTTTCCGAGAATGTCACGCATTTTAATAAACTATAGATGAAGTGTGCAGACCTTGGTTCCATCAGATTGAACAACTATATATTCCATCAAATTAAATAACTATATATTCCATCAAATTAAATAACTATATATTCCATCAAATTAAATAACTATATATTCCTGAATACGAGATCAGAAGGCAGTAGTAGTTTGGGGAAAACGAGATCAAATGATTTCGTACCCCCAAACACTATACTACTAAAGGCATAGCCACTCCTTGCATGTTGGTTCCTGACCAAGGTGGCCTGAACACCTCCTTGTGTTTCCTTTTACAACTGATGTTTTTCTGGATTATAGCCTTTAACTTCTTCGTCACCTTTAAATGATTTGCTCATGGCTAACGGCATGGAGCTTCTGCAGATGGATTTAACCTCATCCAGCTCAAAGCACTTCCAGCAAATCTGGAGCGCCATTTTTGCTGTCACACAGGTGGTCTCAAGCGGGCAAAATGAAATTTATGTTGTAGACATAAAAGCAGCTCCTCTTTTCCCTCTAAGATAATCATACGAAACCACAAACACTCGTGGGATCCGCAAAAGTTGCCTAATTATGGCTCAAAGTTTACTTTTGGCTTTGGGAGTACTTGTGTGACCAGGTATTAATTTCTTGGTGCACTGTCAAAACGTTAGGCGAGAACCCAGTAATGTTAGGAGCACAACTTAAAATACTGGTGTCAGTCCTGAGTTTATTCCTGAGTCTGGGATTGAATGGAAATGTCATTTCGAGAAATGGACAAATGAAACACAATTTTTTGATGCTAGGAAAATGATTTAGTTTTTAATGATGTGGAGCCTGATTGTGTCATGCCTGCGTTTGTAATTGAATTCGTTATGTCAAGCTTCCTTTATGTGCCTAACCAGTCATAGTGCACGAGGATGGTCAGGTAAGTACCAACGAGCTCAGTCACACTGAACCACACACACACACTTGCGCACACTGCTGCGCAAGTACGATCACGTCTGATTTTTTTTGTGCAGTATAAAATAATCTATCCTTTATTTTTACGACCAGCTGGTCGCAAACTTTGAGCCCTTCTAATGCACGGATCTTTGATGACCAGGAAATGACAACTCATGGTCTTTTTTTATTGGTTTGTTTGATGTAGCCAATCCTTACAAAATTAAGGAAGGATGCAAGTTTAGATAACTGCTCAATTCAGTTTGCCACTATTGCAAAAGCCCTCTGAACTATCCAATCACAGCCCCAGGTCGTATTCCAACGGGAAGTGCCTAATTATTCAAGTTTCTTTTTAAAATCTGTGCTCGTGCAACACGTGTGGGCCAAGTGAAGGATCCCAGTGAGGAAGAAGAAGAATGCTTTCAATGATTGGTTCAGAGGATAAGAAGCCAAGTCTTGGTGGGCAAAGACCCCGAACAAGAAGCCATGGAATGAATAATCTGATGCAGGAGTAAAACAAATTCCTGCGGCTAATTTACACATTCATACGGAAAGAAATTTCATGGCGACCACTGTAGAACAGGCCAAGTGGATGATGATTACACTGAGGCATGTGGGCAGCCATAGCACTTCAGTGCACCTCAAGATCGCAATTTGTGGGGAAGAAGGATGAGGGATTAAAGGAGATTAACAACCCTTAGCCGAAACCATGTGAGTGGAAATGTGCAAGAAGGAAAGGAAATAGTTCTGTGAAGAGACTAAAGTGTCCTTGGTACTTGTCTTTAGTAGTTATTCATTCACTGTTACCGGGTGAAGAGAGTTGTTGAAGTTCTACTTAATGTAGCTTTAGACCCATGATTCCTCTGTAGGTTTCTAGGTGTCCAGGCATGGAGTTCTGCAGCACTAAACATCTTGCATACATAGAAAAGAAGACTCCACAATCCTAGCCATTTTTCTGTCGAGGGATGTCTTTGGGCATGTTGCTGTAGAAATTCCACTCATTGGTATCAATGCTGGTGTCCAGCTCCTTAAGTAACATTCATCTTGCCAATGTCCTCTTTAGCAGTTGGCTTGTCAAATCCTGCTGCCATGCTATTGAGCACCAGAATGTCACGTTCCTTAGGTAACAATGTAAGGAAAAACAAGTGTTTCCTTTGCTGTGAGTTGCAAGGCACAAGAACAATGTATTGGTCCAGTAAAGGTGCATTTCCTCTTGGGACATCTTTGGGTGACTGCCTCCAAGCCGATTTCTCAAACCACCAATACCTTGCACACTTAATGACATTTAAAGCTGTTTGGAAATTAGTTGGAGATTGATGATTTGCAAACAATTAATGTCGATAGATAGATAGATAGACAGATAGACAGACGGACAGATAGATAGACAGCTAGATAGACACCTTTATTTAAAAACAAAATAAAAAGGTAAGATCTCGGGGTAGTCCTTTCAGGGAGCTTACAAAGAATCTCTGCTATCAATAGGAGCTATCAATAGGAGAATACACAATAAAAGGATATATACAAAAAAGACAAAAAATATACAGAGCCTAAATTTATGTACATTTAAAGGGATATTAAAAATAGTACTTCCATAATAATAGAAGGATCTCCTGGCTGTTTCCGTTCTTATTGCAGGCAAATGTAAAAGATTGCTCTGCTGGGTTGAGCGAGTACAGATGTACTTATTGAAAACAAAATAGTTATTAAAATACTGAGGACAGCGACCATCTATGCATTTCCTCACAAGCTTAAGGATGAGATCATCATGCCGGGTCCTAAGACTTGGTCACTACTAGATGTCTTTAATACAACGCTTCCTATGCACCTCTGTAAAGCTTCTAAAGTTCCGCTGTTAACTTCTCCACAACAAGCCCAGACCCCAGCACAATATTCTAATATTGGTCTAATCATTGAAATATAAATGGCATTAGCACTATGTAAAGTGATATAACGGCGAACGTGGCCCAGCATACCCACCCATCTACCAGCCTTAGAAACAATAGCTTTAACATGTTTGTTCCAACTGAGGTGTTCATCAAAGATAACACCCAGATATTTAAACTCAGTTACGTGCTTTATGGCAGACCCACTGATAGTGACCGAGAACTGATTTATCTTAGCAAGTTTCTGTGAAGTCCCAAACAGCATTGCACCTTAGAAACTGCAGGCAAAATAGAGATAAGATGATAGTTGTCCATATCATCAGATTTGCCTTTTTTGAACAAGGGGATGACGCACGCAGGTTTCCATTCTGATGGGACTACCCCCGACTGCAAAGAGATGTTAATAATTGCAGTCAGGGGTTTGGCCACAATGTCAGCAGAATCAATCAAAAGGCGGGCTGGAATATTGTCAAAGCCAACGGCTTTACCAGGTTTTAATCTGCGCAGTTGTGATCTCTCATAGGCCTCAGATACAGATTGACTGGGACTGCCACCAGAACCACAGCAAGGTCGCATACATTCCAACAACCGAGTTACAGAAGACGTAAAAAACGTTTTGAAGGAATCAGCAATCAAGTTTTAATCAGAAGTCAAAGTTCCACCGATAGAAATGTTCAGTGAAGCAGCCTTTTTTTCGCCAGGTAAAATCTTCATCGTTCTCCAAAAAGCCTTGTGATCATTCCCACTGTTGTCAAGAAGGCCTTTGCCTTCTTTATAGTGTTTGACACACGGTTCCTATAGCAACGATAATAGCAATCTTGTGCAAGTATTTTTCTTTGTGATGCTTTATTTGTGATTTATTTCAGTGCCTCAGACAGGCTGGCGTCTCTATGCGCTGATATTGCCATTACATGTGACTAAAAACAAGTGTTTAGTATGTTTAAGTTTGTTCTCAATTATTCACTTTGTGAATTAACTCTCTCGAATGTGATGCAAAGATGTTTTGAAGTGTTGACAAGCCTAATACGACTCCTGCTAGTCTTGTTATGTTATATACTTGACCTTTAGAGTTTGGCTCTTACAAGTATGTCTTTCAATGACTTTCCTCCCTTGTAGGATATAATTGGTTGATCCTGATAAATTTCTTTCAGTGAAGGTTGAATCTCGATTAAATTCCATTTGCTCATTAAGATGTTCTTTAGGTTGAACACAGATGGATTGTGTTATGTGACGAAAGGCAATATCGTCTTGCGCAGTTTTTGTTTTTGCCGGAGTGCCGACTTCCTGTCCGTAAATTTAACTTCTGCGGGGGTCTTATTAACCAGAGGATCTGGGTAGCTCCGTACACATAAACGTGATTTCAAGTCTTTTATATTTTCTTCATAAAGAGTTTTTGAAGAGTTGGTTCTTAAAAGTCTTAGAGCTTCGCCCTTGAGAAATCCTTTCCTGATGTCTGTGGTGTGGCAGGAAGGAAAATGCGTGTATTGGAACGTCTCAGGAGGTTTGAAATGCGTTTTAATGTCAAGCACAGTCTTTGTTGAATCTTTGGCCTTTGAATATTGTGTCTAGGAAATTTATTTCCTTCTCTGATATTTCAGCCTTAAATTTCATGGTAGGATGGTGCCTGTTTGCTTCTAAAATAAAATGATCTATCCCCTTCCTTTTGGTGTTCCACAAAGAGAACACGTCATCCATGTATCTTTTCCACTGGAATGGTTTCGTTCACTTTTATTGATTATATCTGTCTACCACATAGCCCACAACTAGACTCTTAATGGTGGCCTCTTGCTCTGGTTTCAGACGAATATGTTTGCTGTTTTGCAAAAGATCATTCAACGTTTCCTGAACCGAAAATTCGAAAGATTTCTTAGACTGTAAAATATAACACCTTGTCAAATTTCTGATTTACTTGATTGAGATGCTACCAACCAATCAAAATGTGCCATTTCTCCTCCCTGTTTATGGGCGAACATCGTTCGGTAAAATGTGTTGGATTGAATGTAGGCGATTCCTTTTCGCCCCCTACTCCACCCCGCTTCTTCCCTATTTTTTGCTCTCCTCAGTCAGCTTGTTTACCTGCTCACTTGCTTGATGCCTCCACACAGCGATTGGCAAGGAATTGACTGCTTTCCAGGATAATGATATGTTTGTGTTTGTCGTTGACATCTTTGTTGCACTTGAAATCTGGCTGATCTGACCACTGCTTTTTGCCTTGACCTATAAAACAGCCTCCTGTCTCCATCTTGTGGATTCCAGCTCCTCTGCTTCCCAGGTCTGCCAAACTCTCCTCTATTGGACAATACTTCTGAGTGATACCTGTCTCGCCAGTGATTTCTACCATGTTCTCAGGGTTTGTGCTACTCCTTGAAGTCCTTGAAAAGACCTGGAATTTAATTTCAGATTTCAAGGGCACTTCAAAAGCCCTTGAAACGACGACTTTCTGCTGCAAGTGCTTGAAAGAACGAAAACTCCTTGAATTTTTGTTCCGATGGGAAATAATATAGGATTATACCAAAGTTGGTCAATGAAAACATTTCAAATCATAGTGGAAGACAAAGTAAACTTGCTGTGAACACTCCTTGAAATCTCAGTTTTTGGTTTTTGAATACTGCTTGCATTTTATGTACACACCAGTACGAACTATGCATTCTTGACACTGTTTGATACAAAAAGCCTTGCAAGGCTTTCACGGATTTCTGATCAAGTGCAGAGCAACCATACTGTCCATCCATCCAGTTGTGGAAACGATGGGCCGTTGTTTAAGTGCATTGTGCAGGTTTCAGACCAGGTTCACTTCCATCTGTGTGCTCACCAACTCTAGTCTGGCCATGGGCGTGTTTCGTTTTGAGATTTTCGATTTTGACGTCAGCAGACCTTTAACCACTCCTGTCGTGCCTTAGACTATGACTATGGTTACTGCTACATCTATGTCTCTTCAGTCTGAAGATGATATAGAATTATGTCGAAATATTACAAGTACATCAATGATTCTTTGCATTTGTTGCCTGTATTATAGACACATATCATTTACTCAGTATCACATTTATTCTCTATCTCTTAAAGTTATCAGCAGGTAATGGATTTTGTAAGGACGCAACATGACACTTTGTAGATCTGTGTTTCTATAATTTGTCAAGCAACAAGTGTCACCACTCAATTCCTGCATCCTCGGAATATTCTGCTATGACAATCAGTAAGCGGTAAGGTGACACTGAAAAAGACAAGTAAAAAAGTTCAATTATTTCTCTTTGTATTAAGCAGTTAAAGGGCCTCTTGTTATACTTTCGTTGCCTCAGTTGTCCTTCTAAAGTGTAACATGATCTGTTTATTTCGGTCGATGATGTATCATATCAGTGCGTTGTCACACAGTAATGTAATTGAACACATAATTTTACATTTAACAACAGTATTCAGCTTACAGCAAGATGTTACAGGTCTTAGAATTTATTCTGCTTTGAGCTGTAGTGCATTCTTGACGTTCCAGAGAAGCCACACCCTTAAAACTGACCCCACCCAATTCCGAAAGTCAAATAATAACAACAACTGTGGCAAAGATATCTCAGCTCAGTCTTAAGCTGCAAAGCTCAAACTTTCAAGGCTTATAGTGGTATGTCACGGCTGTATAATGACCTATTCTTAGGTGCATAACACAATGTAGTTCTGAATTAACCCATTCCAGAAAATGCACAAAAAACTTAACAGAGGACCTTTCAAATAAAATTGTTCTACGCACCCAGAAAGGGTCAAAATCTTATAAGAATAAGTGTTCGCATAGTGCTATGGAGATCTAACAAATCCTGAAAATTTCATGGGCATACCTTAAATATTACCCGAGTTACTGTTACCTCTAAAATACAGAAACTGAGGAAATGACAATTGAAGTATAACAAGACTATTTTCTAGGTAGTTGACTGTCAAAATAAATTTAGAAAGCACCCGATTCATAGTGTGGTCCTTCTAAAGCATCCAGTGAATCAGTGTTATGGGTTATCATTGGTTGAATGTTTGTGGTTCCAGATTGCCATCACTGCATTTACAATTGCCTGGATATCATGGCTATTGTCGCTTATGGTTTTGCCATACTGGAGTTTATAAATTCTTGACTCCCAGTTCCACCAATGGTCTTTCCATCCTTAAGGCATGTCAGGCCCATCCTTCTTTTTAGGGATTGAAGCACTGAGCCCATGCGTTTTTGGACGTGGCCCACACATTCCAGTTTTCATACCCACTCATTTCCATAAACAGCTTGCTCAACAAATAGATTATGGGCGTTGCTGTCTCCATCTCCAACAAATTCAGTGTAGCATACAGAATGGTGTTCAGTAGAGCACTGGAAGATCAATATCCATCCATTGATCCAGAGGAACCAAAATGGTTGGCTTGACAGATATGCTGATGTCCTTCCCACTATTCATGGAATTCATCAGTTCCTTCTTTGTCTCTCCAGATCATGCATTTTCTGCATTCTTTGGACATGGCTTCAACATCTAAGACTACCTGCCACAGTCGATATTACAGTGACAACATCATAGGCTGAGGAATAGTCCCTTCACCATGTACCATCTCCAGAAACGCCAATATTGTACACTCCATCCCCTTCTGGTTCATAGGAAATTTTCACCTCAGCAGCGGAGTCCATGCTGCTTTAAGCCAGTCTCTGCAACTTTACAAGCTGCAGCAACATGGTCGCGATATGAATTCTCATTCATCGGGGCCGACACGTTGAAGTGGTTTGAGTGACCTATACTGTTTTCAAAATAGTCATAAGAGCATTTAGTTGCATCGTTTGCTGTGTAGGTTCCTGATAATGAATTAAAATGACAATGACACTTTATTATGCCTCCTCTATACTGGGCTATTCTGCCGTAATGTACAATAATAAGTTAAATAACAACGAAAATGTTTACATATGTAACGAAATAAAATATTACAATGTGTACAATAATACACGATAATAGAATTGCAATTAAAAAAAATATATTATTCGAGATGTTTAGATGTTTTTTTCTGGTAGTTAAACAATTCATCTTACTGTGTCGTTCAGCCAGCCCTCCTTGAAGGCTTTTGAATGCTGATGCATTTTTCTTTTCTCCTCCTCCTGGCCTCCCTGGCTGGATTGTTTCTATGTATGCAACTGTCAAATGTTCTCCATTGAGAATAGAGCCAAAATCTTCCTCTAAATTGGGATGTCTTGTTAAGTCCCAGGAGTTATCAACCTAGGAAATTAGACTATTAAAGAAATCGAAATGATTTTGAATGCTGATGCATTTTTCTTTTCTCCTCCTCCTGGCCTCCCTGGCTGGATTGTTTCTATGTATGCAACTGTCAAATGTTCTCCATTGAGAATAGCGCCAAAATCTTCCTCTAAATTGGGATGTCTTGTTAAGTCCCAGGAGTTATCAACCTAGGAAATTAGACTATTAACGAAATCGAAATGAGAGGCAAAAAGCTGGCCAGTCCTGCATCTTTCTGTGTCTGACGTGAATTAATACAATTTTATTTCAATTTACAGTCGGGAAGATTTCATGACATCACCAATGTGGGAATGGTTTGGTTTTGCTTTGTAAATGTTGAGTGCGTTATCAAGATCATGTAACTTTTCAGACACCTCACTGTCAGTTAAGACTAAGCATAAACTAGAGTAGCCAGTACCATTTCACTGACGCTTTGACTTGAGTTTTGTGTCCTGCATTTATTCAAAGTTAATCCGTGCTGTTTCCTCGTTCGGGTATCAGTGGTTCCCAGCAACATAGAATTAAAATGAAAAATTAAGAACACCCCTCTCCTCATTTCAACGATAAAAAAAATTGGCACATTTTTTGTGGAGTGCAAATTCATGATTTGTTGGGGGAGGGGGAGGGGTATTTCTCTTTTTATTCCGTCAAAGATTGTAGGATCACTAAAACTAATTACCATTCCTCAGCGAACAACTAGAGGGCTAATTCCAAAATTAGTTACAAGGCAGCCACTGAGCTAGTATGTCCGTAACTGGGCAGTAAAAGTATCCAATGATTCTCTTCTCTTGAAAGGATATTTATAGGAGAGACTTTATGAATACCGACCTTCTCTTTCATGTGGAACTTTTTCCAAAGTTCCCTGTTTTGCTTGGAAATAGCTTTGAAGTCTGGGATGTTGTACCGTCCAGGCCCTATCCAAGTCACCGCTACGTGTCTCATAAATATCAAGCTATTTACAGCTACTCTAAAAAGTCGCTTGGCAGTGACAAAACAACAGCTGTTAGACTAGCCATTACAGCTTTCACAAGTTATTCACAAGGTTTCACAATTATTACAATGTTTATGTGAATATTTAGTGGTTGAGAATCCTTATGCGATATAAGGCAAGATTGCTTGTGCTGCACTTATTGCGAACAGGACTTTGAGCGAGATGCTCAATGAGTTTGCCAGATATCAGGAAGGTCTCTGAAGAGTCGCTTGGCAGCGACGAAACAACAGTTGTCAAACTAGCCATTACAGCTTTCACAAGTTAAGTTTTAACAAGATTTTCGACATCCTCCTCTTTTTTTCTTTATTTTGAAACAGCCATCTGCTCTCCTTTCCAGAAACCTCACCGTTAACACTTTTGTCTCTTTTATGACTGACATGAGTGATGTATTTTAGATCTGAGTCATAGCAAACGACCACAACGGGAAACAACATCTTCCCCAGACAGTGAAGAATTGCCGCATCAAGGTGTTTACAACAGTACTGAGCAGAGGTGGATCGAGTTGGAGAATGTTGAAACACCTAAGTCAGCAACACAGATTCACCTAGTATCCTTGCTTTTTTTACTGACTTTTGCACTGCCTGAATTTCTAGGGAAAAGTGAGCTCCTTGTGAATTTCTATAGGAAGCTTCTTCAACAGCTCAATCTTGCTTGCATCAAATTTTGGCCTGGCAATAGTTGGAATTCGCCGTTTTTCCAGAGACTTAATGGGAAGCAATTTCCTCCTTGGTGAACAATTGCCACATCAAAGTGTGTACAGTATTGAACACAGAGGTGGAGTTAAAAACTAATTTCCCACACTCACTTTCTAAGTTGGATGATTCAGAGTACTGTGCACAGTCAATATCGCTGGAAGTCCGTTTAAGTTTCTTTACTTGTTTCCTGAGCAATTGCACCTCAGAAGCCAAATCTCTCACATGCTCCCTTAATGAGGACAACTCCTCTTTACAAAACTTCCATCAGCCCTGCAAAACAAATGCACATAAACGGCATTAAATTAGTTGTTTAGTTATCTGGATTTATCAAACGATCTAAGGTTGTCTTCTCATACATCATGATCAACAACCGTACATCTCAGTGATTTTGATTCAATACTTACTACAATTTGGGTACAAGACCATGTATTGTAAGATATTATGGTCATGGCGTTGACAAAGGATTTGTAAATTGATAACTGTTTTTCATTGTCCATGGAGGTTACATTTCCCAATTATTATTAAAGTTTGAATAAAATACTTTTTCTGTTGATGCCTGAATTGCTTGTAAACAATGATCAACGTGTGAAAAGGAAAAGACAAGCAATGTGATTGAAACCTCACCTTGTACTTAAAACTTTCAGAATGGCCAGATCCTAATATGAAAAAGAGCAAATACGTTGGTGTTAGACGTCAGCAGAAAGGAAAACTGATTTACATGTATTAGGACTACCCAGTCCGCAATACTCTGTTAAGAGTAAAGACTCATTTGGTAAATAAATAAATAAATAAATAGATAAATGGATAAATAAATGAATGAATAAATAAATAAAAATAAATAAATAAATGAAACCACTCCATTTACTGTAAACAATGAAGTGCTTTTGAATTGCCTGCAGTAGTTAACACTGACTAGTTTTTACTTTTAAGGTTACTGTAAACGTTCAGGGGTGTCTTGGACAATCGCTCTTTAGCGTGTTGTTTTCAAAGAAACCCCAGGAAACTATTTATCACTGGAAAGCTAATAAACAACCATAGAATCTGAAAATAGCTTTAACTTTAACAAATTTTGTTTTGTTAGGCAGCGCAAGTGTTCAAACGCAAAACTGACTGTGACAAACATTCACTGACGTGACAAACATTCTCATTCATTCACCGTAAAGTTGATTCCACAGTGACAGATGACGTGTCTATTTTTATATTTATTATTTTAAAATGGGAAGAAATAAGTCGGTTGCGGCACGTTCGTGAAAGCGAGAAGACGGCCTAAAACTGTGCATGGTGCGAAAAACCAAAAAGCTGCCACAAGTAGCGAAGAAATTTGCCTGAAACAAGCGCTGGTTAGCCCGCGAAAAATGTCAACAGACGGCTTGGAATAACAGGATTATCACACCTCTCACTATTATTGACTTTGCTCAAAAACAGTTTTTTTGCTGTATCTTGCGTTCTCTTCCACATTATGCAAATTTTCTTTCACCAATTACTAAATTATTTGTTTAACCAAAGAGTGAATAACTCAAATTTTGAAAACTGTGTCCCTTGAATGTTTACAGCTACCTTAAGGCGGAAGTCTGTTGGTAAATAAACGTAGTTTGACTAATACAGCCAATGGAAAAAAAACCCTCTTATGTCAACATCTTAAACCATGGCAACCTATTGTCCTGCTGTATCACAAACATGCATTCTGTACCAGTCCACTATGTTATTGCTGTGAAATTATGTATCTGTAGGTGTGTTTTTTATTTTCTGAAAAACATGCCTTTAAGATCTTATTAGCACGCAATTTTCACTTCAAGCTGTGTTCCTAGTAGAGTAATTAAGAGAATTTGGTTTTATAGTAAGATAACAGCTGTTAACTGATAAAGTTGGTTATTCTCATCACTTGTTTGCTCTATAAAGTATTGAAATTGTAATGAGATTAAGTTACATATGTTAATTACTCCTGGGAGTTAAAGGGTTAAAATGCTTTTTTTAGAGATGCTGAACTCCAGAATGTGCCATCAAATTCTTTACAAAATTCCCACTCACCTTTTTCAATGATGTTTGTATAATCACTGCTTTCATCTTCTGATGAAATGCTAGTTCTCGTCATTTCTTTTGAACCTTCATCTACAGGGGGCAGAAACATATCAGTGGCTCATTTTACAAAGTTCTGATATACATAAATATTTCTTTAGTTGTTTTTTGGTCCCAATATTAAATTACTCACATTTCCCTTGAATTAAACATTTAAATCATGTTTTTCTGGGAGCCGCAAGAATTTCTGGTGAAATCTGAGAGGTTGAACTGGCCTTATAGTCCATCTGTTCGTGAAAAATTAGTTTGAAGTTAAAAATCACTTTTACGAGTTTAACAACAGCTCTGCCATACAAAACTCAAACAGGCAACACCATGGGTCGATAGAATGTTTGGGTTTAAATGTACAACGTCATTTGTTCGTCTGTAATCCAATTTTCCAGGCCATAATTTTCTGAAATTCCTAATTTTCCAGCTAATTGCTTGCCCAAAATTGGTGCCCCAATGCCAATCCTGTAGAACCATGCACCTCTTCACGAATCTCTAAAATGGATTCTTTGTCATTTCCTGAATTATACGTGGGCATCATTGATGTCATTAATGCCAAGTGAGTGTAAAAGTTCTCTATTATTTAGTAATTCATGACGCTGCTTAAGTACAGTTCCCATGGGCAAATCAGATATATTATTGCTGAGATTGACTCACTGAATAGCCATATGAGCAATATATCAGAAATGCGGAGATACCCTGAACAAAAAACATTTGAAAAAAATCATTTGTGAAACTGGCTAAAATAACAGCCACTGTTTTTTGCTTCGTTTTCCTTTTTGTTTACCTTAATTGTGTATCAAACTTAACCGTGATGAAGAACAAGAACATTTTTAATATCGACTTACACAGTTACAGTACCCTTAAGGCATACTTATGAAGTCAACTCTTATCTATTCACAATTCCAATCTGAAATAGTTGTAAATAGTCAAAATATACTTTTGTTAACTTGGCCTTGATTTTGTGGTCAACATGGAGAAATGACACATTGAAGTGAGCCGGTGTCGCTGCTTGACACACTCGGGATCCACATGATAATAAGCATTGCATTCTTTATGACTTTTTTTTTATCTGTCCTGGGTTGTCTTTGTCAGGGTACTCGCATCTCTCTGGATGCCTTAACAATGTCATGAGGGATATTAGTTTTTGGATAGTATAATCCACAAGAGGCACGCTTATGTTCCCTGAAATGTAAACTACGCTGAATGGATTATCGTTCTGCCAGATGTCTTTGTAAAGCTTTGTTTGCATCAAGTCTCAGTACTATGGAAACTCTTCATACGCTGTAGTCTAATATGACGGTGACGGCAACCTGGATGTCGAATCTTGAGATAATATCAAGCGCACAAGATATCACTTGGCAATTTTTCAACTCTGTGACGTAATATTCCAGTTACCAAAGAGTAAAACCACTATCAACGATGTCAAAGTTTGGAAGGAGAATGAAAAATATAATCTTGTGTCCTGACGTTCTCCACGAACTGCTGCTTTTGATCATGTTATTTCATTCATTTTACAGAGAAAAAGGAAATGTACTACACTTGTAGAGCAAAAGCATGTTTTTTTTTCTTGCGTTGTTGTGTTGATGCTGTTGTAGGGGATCTTGGGCTTATGACCAGTCTGTTGCTACATGTATGCAAAGGCATTAAAGTCAACAAATGACAGCGAAAATTGGCAAAAATGGTAGCGTGTAATATGGTAATCTAATCACGCTGAAGTTGAACTTATTCTGGTTTGATTAGGCCATAAATATTCTTTAATCTTTAATTGTTATTTATACACGGTAAAAAAATTCATCAGGTATCCTAAAACCTAAAATCCTAAAACCTAAAATCCTATATCCTAAAATTACCTTAACTTACATCAATATACTACTTATAAACCTGTTTTCCATGAATGCCGTGTGCTTAAAAATTAAGATAAAAAAGTCGTTTAAATTGATTTAATGAATCAATCTCTAATGTTACAGGGTAAGCTGTTTCAGAAACGGGACAACAAGTTTGTTAACCGAGTCCCTCAGAGCATAGTTTGGTTCAATTCGCGATGAAAATTTAGATGTCAGATATTCAGGAACCAGACCGTTAAAAGACTTGAAAACCATTTGGGCTTTTTGAATTTGACGATGAGATTGCAAGTTTTTCCAGCTGAGTTTGTGAAACAAGGAATCGACATCAGCGTCATAGTTCGATGAAGTTATTACTCGTGCAGCACGGTTTGTAGTTTTTGTAGCTTATTAGATAATGTTTTTCCACAATTACCCCAGACTGGGCCGCAGTAATCAAGGTGATACTGAACTAGTGAGTTGTATATGCTGAGGAGGGTGGATTGAGGCACAAGTGGCTTAACTCGCTTTTATGGCTCCAATTGCAGAAGCGATCTTTTTACACAGTTTATCAATGTCAGAGTTCCACGTGAGATATTCATCTATATATATTCCAAGAGGAAACCTGTTCAATTGGAACATTATCAATGGAGAGTTTGAGTGTATTGGATAAAGTACTTAATCTTTGCCTGGAGCCGATCAACATAAATTCAGTTTTTGTAGCGTTCAGGGTAAGCCTGTTAGACACAAGCCATTTGCTTAGATTTTCAAGGTTGCGAGATAGACTAGACCTGGCCTAAATGCTGCACCAGAAAGAAGCTACATCGGTTGCTGTCAACAGCATCAGTCTACTTTACTGAACCTAGCCGTTCGAAACAGAGGACGCCAATGTTAACATGTCTTTGTTAGCAATGCAAAAGGCTTCTGCGTTGAAATTATATAATATTTACACTGTTTAGTGGTTTTGCCAATGTAAACCAGACTCCACAAATAAGTTCTATGAGCTTATAGTTGGTCTTTTGCCAAGTAAAGCTAAGGGAACAAAGTCAAAACGACGGAAACGAAATCGGTTCTTTCCGGAACAGCCAGTCGGTCTTCTCCGACGGTAGGGTGATAAAATCATTCGTAAAATTGAGCTGATTTTAGTTAGCTTACCTCCTAAATTGTTGTTTAGCAAGCCTAAATGTTACACCAGATAGAAGTTGCATCAGTGCATGTTAAAGACGTGGAACCACTGTATCAAATCCATCGAGATTTCTAACCGCTAAAAGTTGCACAGAAAGCACAAGGAAGAGACTAGGAAGTCTCCTAAGTGATGCCTTAGGTCAATTTTTTTTACATCTTTTTGCACACAACACTTGAAACACCATGGTGTTTGGAGTCTGTTTCCCTGCTTTGTGCTTTCCATGGGAGGATACCATTGTCTGTGGTCTTCGCAGAAGGAGCTAATATCATAAACTTGGTATGGAAATGCGAATTTTCCTGTGAACAGCAGGATATGGTTGATTGAAACGATGAACCATGGTGAATCATGTGTTTGGAAAATTATGCCATAGGTTAAGGGAGAATGCATTGAAAATCTTGACATGCTGTGATGTGAGAATTCGCGACCTTTCGTGCAGTGTTACAAATAAATTTGATTCAACAGAAATACGTTCTTATAGGTTGGAGTCAGTCGTTTGCAAATCTAATATTTAAGGGAACTAAATCACAAGAAACAAGGGAAACCTGAGCGTTTTTTAGTTCGTTTACCTCCAAAGCATGCGTTTACCTGTCCTAAAAACAATAAATGCCTTTTTTCTTGTCCTGTTGGCAAGAGGCATCAAAGTCAAGAACCAAAAAAAAAAACGAATACTATGAACCATTTTAACTGAGTGAGCATCTATTATTTCATGCTGACACATTTCGATTTCCAGGTTCTCTTTCACCAGAATACATAGTTTTGTCATAAGCTCGTTTAACCTTGTACCCAATTTTCTTAGTTAACATCTTTGTTAAAGCTTTAGAGTTGTTAGCCTGGGCCACCGCTTCCTGTTTTGTGCATTCTGGAGATTGTGTTTTGGAGTTTTGGAATTTGTAACTTGTAAGCAAGCTGGGATGAAAGTGTTTAGGAAAAATGTATTACAATTTACATCACGCAAGCAGCACAACCTACAAAAATAGCATTCGACAAAATTGTACCTTCTAAATTGGCCCTAAGAAGGAGAGAGAAACACCAACACATTTTCTGCTTAAAACACTTTATTTAAAATCAGTTTCTGGTGTTAAAGTGAAGAATGATACTTATCAATGGTTAAGAGAACTCGCCAAAATATTTTACAGTTTTTAGAAAGACTATGCGAGGGGGGGGGGGGGGGGTTGTTTTGGAGTCTCCAGAGACCTTTTGAAATTCACATTCCCAAGGGGTTATTTACCACTTGCTCATGTTCCTTCTAATTAGTAACTGAAAATTGACAACGCCCATAGGAGTGGTTACCTAAGCTTGTCATCATCTCCAAGACTAAGTTTCAAATCATATAAAGGGCTTCAAATGAGAGTTAACCGCATTTGAGGGTGAAATTCAAGCAAATTTCTTTGCATTTAACAGATTTGAATTAAGGGGGCAATGCATCCAAGGTTTGACGAGTCTTGTGATTTTTATCATTCTTTAGCAGAGATGAACAACTTATAAATTATTACTGATGCTGAGATTTGATGTCGGAGTTTCCAGAGACCTTTTGAAATTCAGACTCCTAAGGGATTGGTTACCAGAAGCTCGTGTTCCTTAAAATTAGTTTCTGAAAATTGACAATGCCCAAAGAATGGGTTACCTAAGCTTGTCATTATCTCCAAGACTAGGCGTCTTCGTTCTCCTCCTCAAACAAGTCCTCCGCATCTGATGGGTCATCTTTGCATGGAGTGCCATCATCCATTTGCAGGTAGAACTGGTACTGAGGTTCTGGTACAAATATTGATGCTGTGTCTTTCAGATCCTTGACTTTTTTGGCGGGAGCTACTTAAATCTCGTTGTAGAGGAGGTCGGGTGTGCTGGTAGGAAGCCTGGGATTACGTATGATGTTTACTTTCTTCTATGGTTTGTCCTTAGAGAAGCCATGACGTACCTTGACTTCATCAGGGTGATAACACATCTTTCTGCCAGTTTGTGGGTCGATGTCTTCACCCCAGCCAAAGTTTAGCCAATGTATGTCTTGCAGCATCACACGATTGCCATCAGTGTCTTTAGAGATGGGTCGGTGCCGGCCACTTATGTAGGAGTTCCAATGCTTAAAATGTGTGCGTTCCATCTCGGTAACCATGAATGGCTTCCTTTTGTTAGCTTCCAGTACGACTCTTAACCAGTCTTCAGGTAGATAAACAGTGGTGCTTTTCTTTCGTTTCTCGGTCCGGCTAAAATCGATATCATTCTCAAGGAACGTATACCCCCTGACCAGGTGCTTGTGGTGTAAACTTCGTAAATGCCTCTGCAGGGGAGTTCCCCTACTGTGAAATAGCTACAATTTTGGGGCAGCTCAATCTCCTTCAGAAACTGTCCTATTTGGGCCTAATTTCCATTGAAAATACAGGAGACATGGTAGAATGCAATGACCTACTTTTCACCAACTTCTGGGGGATTCTGTTTCCATAGCAACATGTAAACATAAAAGAAAATTTTTTCCAGTTTGGCTCTCATTCAATGATCTGTTTCACCTGTATGGCTTCAAAAACTACATCATTGCATTCTACAGGCAAAAATACATACCCCTGCCAAATTTGGTGAGAATTGCAGAACCTCAAAAAACGTAACTTTTTCATGCCCAGTTTTTACGACATTTTTGAATAATAAAATACATTTGAGACATTCTAAGCAGGTAAATGTTATTTAGACCTGAATAAAAAAGTATCTAAATAATATTTGAAGTGAAAAATTAAAGTCCAAAAGCCCCAGGCTCACATGTTGGCCCCTCCTGCTCCTCATTCCTTTCATTGCGGCTTTTTCCCTGACTGCGACGAATTTGGCGCTGTAGTTTTGTTGCCTCTGAGGACTTTTCTGCAGCTACATAGAGTCTTTGTTTATCAATGGCTGTCAGACCAGACATGCAGTGCTCTCCAACGGCCAGGTTGAGCCCTCTTAGCATTGTTTGGATTGTTCTAGCACCCCCATTGAAGAGGCAAACAGCAATAGCGCAAGCTGTCAACACTGTCTCAGGACCACCAAAGAGTTCTTTCGGACTGATGTTCCAAACAAGGTGATTTAGGGCCTCATTGTTGTTCTGTGAGAGGCCTTCCAACACACTTTGGAGAAGGTTTCTGTCCCACAAAGCGTCAAATGTGGGAAGAATATCTTGCATCACAGCAGGGGCCACATTCTTTGGGCTGAACGTGTTAGTACCATTTGCCTGATCACACTGCCACTTGCACCATGAATCAGGCCCTTCATAGTCAGGTGGCTTAATGACCTAATCGTGACAAGAGTGACAAAAGCATGAAATTTGGCACACAACTTGCTTGTACCCTAACAAATGATATTAGAAGGGGTGCCCACGTCAGTCTGCTCACGCTTTCATTTTAAGGAGATTTTAGTTTTTGACCAAAATCAGCAAGATTTGGGAACCTGTGATACGATTTTCAACAGTTATTTTACCACATTTAAAACAAATGTTGCATTTTTATCTTAATTTGATCACAATTTAATGTAACTGATCTTCTAAGCGATCAAAATTTAGTTCTTGGCATTTCAAAGCGAAAATCTTCGAAAAAAGCGAGCAAAAACAGTCTTCAAGGCGAGAGAAAGCTAAAAATATTTTCACACTTTCGAAATATTGAGTTCCACGTTTCGGAGAGCTTCACGCTTGTTGTAAACTTGGTTCCAGTCTTCTCACAGTATACAAAGAAGTCCCAGGCGTCTCTGGAACAACGAAATCGGGTTTGGGGCTTTGGGGGTGCGTTTTGACCTCGAAAATTGACAAAAAACAACTTGTATGCTGGCTGGTTTCCATGGAAACGAGAAATAAACAAAAATAAACAATTGAGGGGCCTTTAGATTTTGTTATTTTTTAACTGCGCAGGATAAGATAAGCAAAAAATAAGCTCAGACATAAAATTAAGATATTTGGGAGGGTTTGTAGCTGCAAATAAGTTTCTTTCAGAATCAACTTTTTTACGATTTTGCGGGTATCTACTGGTTGATAGTGGTCTTTGTTGTTAAGCTGGACAAGAGCCTCTTGAATTTTGTCTTTTTTATTGAGTATCACTGTCGTGCTGCCATTATCGGCTCGTTTTAAGTTTATGGCAGTGTTGTTTTTTGGCTTTTCTATGTGTATTTCAGCAATGCTTATCTTGACGTGCTCCAAGTTGCTTTCAAGGGCAATAGAAGGCTGCACTGGTGGTATCCAGTTTGATTTGACGTGGAACGGATGCGGTTCCGTGTCTTTCCCATGAAATATGTATTTTAGTCTCATTTGCCTGGCGAATTCGAAATCACGCAACAATTGTTGCCTGATTTTACCTTCATTTGGTAACGGGTGTTGGTATAAATTTAAGCCCTTTGGATATGACGCTGACTTGGCTGTCATGGGGAATCTAGAGGTTTTTAAGATATTTTTCGTTCGTCTCTTGTTCTATGGCAAAATGCCTTTGTGTAATGTTTTTTCTACGTTTTTTTCGTTTGATATTTTTTGATAGATGTTGAGGTTCTGCCTCAGTGGTTTTTGGAGCTGACTGTTCAGAGATCACACCGGAATAGCTTTCAACATGTTTATTGTTCTTAAGCAAGTGTGTACATAACAGATTCTCTATGCGAGAAATCTATCTTTCAGGATTGTCTATCCTATTTACATCATTGTTTACAGTATTGGCTAGGACCGCCAAAGGCGGTTGTGAATTGTGACAGAATTTACAACATTGTTGCTGTTACGAGTTTTGGTGGTTTGAGCCCTTTTCAGTATGTTAGCATGACTTTCCAGTCGACGCTTGTGAAAGCGTACGAGGGCGCTAACAAATTGTTGTTTGGCATTATTTTTGATGGTGCTGATTTCCTTTTGAGAAGTTTCGTCTTGTGAAATATTTGCCCGCACTTTGTATTTTAGCAACTTAGGGCAAGTCTTTGTTTTAAGTGTCTTTCCAGTTTAGGGATGGATTCCTCAGTCTTTTGCTTTTTGAATTCAATAGCGCTTGTGTTTTCACTGTCTTCTTTTTCTTGGCTGTGGAGGACCAAGTTGTTTTGGCGGGCTGTCCCTCTGAGGGGATTTTGGCGGACTGCGCCCTGGATTTATTCTGCACTCGTGCGGTGTGGGTCGTACAGCTAGATGCCTTGGTTCTAGCTGAGATGCTGGAAGACTCTCGTCTCCCGATTCTAGGTTCGGATTCGGTTCGTTGTCCAATGGACAGTAAGGATTTGGTGTTCTGGGTGGCGATGGCATGAAACTGTCATCGTCTTGGCTTCCACCTTCCATGACTCCGTTGTGTGGAGCTAGGAATATTTCTGGTACTGCATCTGATATGTTTGTTCAGGCACAAACTGAATTGTCTGGTCTAAGCAGGACCGGCAGTTTCGATTCTTTGCGAATCTCTTCAGCTGCTTTGTAGTGACAACAGTTGTGTTTGATAGGGACAGGTAGAGATGTTCTCAATTCCAATCCCGCGAAGAAGTTGTTTTTCCACCTTTCAGGGAAAACAAGATACTTTATTGTAACATAAAAATATCACATACCTGAATTAAAATGGCTGTAGATAACCCCCGGCCGGTCCTGAAATTTGTTTTTTTAAGCTCTAGCCAAGTGACAAATAATATACTTTTTTTGACTACAGACCAATTCGGACACCTCACAGTTTACCTTGGCTCTCCTTTACACATACTTATATTTTTTTGAACAATAACAAACAAATAATAAAATATAACAAAAAAAAATAAGACTTACATCAGTCTCTATAAGAAGACCAAAAAAAAACCAGACAAGAAACAAAACAAATAGAATTTGTATTGTATTGAAACCGAACATATAGTTTGTCTGTTTTCATTAGTACCATAAAATATCATTCCTCTGGTTTCTCCAAGCAGTAACAACATTAGTTATGATACCTTGACTGCTAAGTGAAGCAGCTACAGGTAATTGTGTGTCGGCTAGTTCAGTGGATCCCATGAAAGAAGATTGTCCAACTGCTATTCCTGCCATAGCTGCGATGGGACGAAGTGCTGATGTACAGCTATTGACAGTCGGACGAACGGTTGGCAGTAAATTAATAAGAGCAGCTGACAAACCATCTTGGGCTCTTAGAAGCTCGAGAATCTGACTTCTAGGAATTATAACGTATTCTTCCATATTTTATTTTTTAGTTTTGATAAACTACAAAGTTCGTAGAGAACTTGCATTGAAATAGACTGGTGTCCATGTCTGCACACGCCCGTAACCATAAATACATGTACCTTATTGGTATTTAATTTGGTGGGTATTTTGGCGAGACAGTATTTTACGGGGTTTCGTTATCGCAATTTAAATAGGCAAATATGAAAAAAGGGCATTAAATTGTGTGATTCAAGGATTCTTGACTTCTTTTTATATTTTAAAAATGTGAACTTTTTAAAATTTGTCGCTAAACTGGAATAGGCAAAACGCATGTGTAAAAATTTTAAGATAAAGATGATAACTAGATGCTCTGCTCCACCTTTGCAAATTAACGTTATTTCAGAACAGAAGATAGAAAATGGAACTTACCAATAAAACCAGTTCATAGTTTGTATTAGTCGATATAAATCCTGTATATATTGTTATTATTACATGTTAAATAATTTTTTTCAGTGATTTGAATTTTCTATATAGTTATGAAATTTTGCTTGTTCAAATTCGCGAGGATTTTTATTCATGGGTCTTTAATTTCGTGATTTGTTTACAATCGTGAAAGATGCAAAATTAAGTAGCAATAAGGTATATTTCTTCCAGACCCGCTTGTTTGAAAGCCGATTTTAAAATTAATCCGGGATTAAGCGTAAAACTTGAGGTTGCAGTTTTTATCTTTTAAGTGAAAGTTTCTTTTGCTGCATTGGCGTTCAACAGTGATTGGGATAGAGAAAGAAGTTTCTTGGTTAAGTTTGATCATATTATCATGTTTTGGTTCGTTTGCTTACACATCAGATGTTTGAGGGAGCAAGTACTGCACTTCAAAAATTGTGTGTGTTCCCGGGGCAACACATTTTATAGTAGAAATGGCAAAGCCATTGGAAGTGCTATAACTAAAAAAATGAATTCACATTGTTGCTCAATTCAGTATAACAGTGGTTATACTAAGATGGCGGTAAAGAGGGAGGAAGGGGTGGGTCTTGATCACGTTTCATGGATAGAGTGACCATTTCACATTTCAAGGACAATAAAAAGGGCATTTCATTTTTCACGAGAAAATAAAAACTTTTTACACAAAAGTGGAACTACGACCAAAGGACTGAACATACACTTTACCACCCTCTCGTTAAACGGTTGCACAACAACAACATCTCGCCAACAAACAGTAACTTTTAATTCAACAACTATTGTACTCTCATTTACAAAGTTCTATAATTCCTCAAGTTTAAATAAGATCTCACGAAAATACCAACTTCTCATGGCAGTATAAACTAAAACACAATCGCTGTTCATTTTACTATTATTTAACTACCGTTGAACTCTCTTCTAGAAAATGACGCAGAGCAGTAAAAAATACAACTGTTGCAAAATCTACCAATTTCTAAACTGCCTAGGCTTCTAATGTTTGAAAAAAAAGCCCGTTTCCTCACAGAATTCATCTGTGAAAATAGTTCTGGCATTTTCTATCCATAAGCTGAGCTCAGCGTTCCATCAAAGCAATAGGACAGGTAACGGACATCTCTATTGGAAATGATTAATCTAGGTTCGGCCAAGTGGGTGACCACACCTTGATTTCTATACACCTCTGCGACAAATTCAGACAACCGAACAGCCTTGGCTTCTGAAAATCTGATGATTCCGTCAGGTGTTTCTCCAGTATTGAAGCTACAGCCACTGAGATACTGGAGCATAGATCTTGCTTTTACTGAGTCACCTCTTCTAGCGTGAAGATGTGGTAACAAGTACTTCAGATCCCTGTTGTTTTCATCAACAACCTGATCTGCGTATCCAACTGCATTATCGACTTCACTTTCTCTAGCATCAGGGGAAGCCGTTGGGTGTTGAACTTCCCTCTGGGGGTATTTCGTCCGCTCAATTTAAATTGCACCCTTCGTGTGTGTCACCTAACAACCTCCCTCTTGGTTCACCATCATTCTCAGAAATGGCGTTACCATCAGCTGCTCCGTCATCTTCTTTCTCACTCCTGTCTGTTTGCACTATGATGAACATTAAGAGGATTCACGATTGATATTGTTTGCAATATCATGTGCCGTAATTTAGGTGCTATTAACTCCTTTTCTGAAGGCAAAAAATAGGCGAAATTTACCACATCGAATGTTTTATTTTATATGTCGACAACCATTTAGAGCAATATGGCCTACAGTATCTCATTTTTTGAAGTGTATAAAATGGGCTTCTCAGAAAAAAATACATTCCATCTTAGAAACCCAGCCCTTTTCTGAAAACAAATCTTAATTCACAAGAATTAACATAAAAATTGAATCACATTTGAGGAAAAAAATAATTTTTTTTTCAAAGTGATATGTAATTGTACAGAGGAGTAAAAAAGAAATTAATCCCTGAAGTGTCAGCAACATTTCCTGAAAATTTGGCTGAAAAAGAACAAATCTAAAATTAGTTATGATTTTTTTTACATGCTTATGTAGATCAGTAAAAATCGGCGAGATATATATTTTTGAGATATATTAGCATAGGGGCGGGTCTTGAAGTGAAAAAAATTGGCCCTACACCACCCCTGCCATTCACTGGCAGGCCCCTGTGGGAATTTGAGAATTAAATCATAATTATTATAACTCGCTACTAACAATGACAAATGCTACAAAGTATATATATATTTTTTGGTTTTTTGCTTTTTAAAATGTGTTTTGGTAATATCTTCTGAGAATAACACAACACTTAAAAAATATAGCAATCCAAAATTTAAGAAATTATGGTACACTATGAATTTAGCTATGATACTCCCTTGTATGGAACTCTGCGAAGCAGTCCCTGGTCGTCACATGCATGTACTTCCCTTGGCATTGTGGACCACGACAATAAGAACGAACTTTCAATTCTCCCCTGCCCATTTTGTAATACACCACACAGCGTCTCTGTACCTCAGAGAAACCTGGGATGTGGACAGATTCAAGTGTACTCGGAGCGGGGGGGGGGGGGGAAGGGGGGGGAGGAGTTGGTTTCACTGAGGTAGTCACTGGTGGTTCACCATTTTCCGGAAAATTACAGAGTTGTCTAACAATCTCTTCCCGGAAATCACCTCGTGTAAAAGACAGGAAATGAGACGATAGTGAACGAGAATAGTTTGTGGAAGGCAAGGAAACAAGAGTCCTCTCATCACTGACGATAAAATCTTTGTAGAGCTGTATTAGTAAGCCCATCTCTTTCAGAACTTCCAGTAACATTTCATTTGCTAATAAAGAATGTCATCCTTGCCATGTCACTAATATTTGATAACACGAACGATAAAAAACTAGTTTAAAATCGTGACTAATTGAATGCGATTATTAAGCTTTTCTTAACTCTTGGTAAGAAGCTGACGATAAATGTCTATTTTTGGAGTCCTAAAGTTGTAAATGCCATTAGAATGCAGGTATACAATGTCGACTGGAAATATCAGTGCATTAACGTTTTCCTTGCAGCTCTTTCCCGCATCTAATTTGAAATTTCCCGGCTCAGTTTCTACAAACTCAGCTAGACAAGCGCTGTTGTGATCTTTCGAAAGTCTGAGAACTTTCGCCACAAAAATCTCAGGCGTGCTTTTAGTGGAGTTAGCTGCAGCGAGCGCGACAAAATGTCTAGGTAAGGGCAGGTATTCAATGTGACCCTCTTCATCTTCCTCACTGATAATTTCAACTGCATCTTGGTCTAAAGTTCGAGTAGCTACAGAACTCGGCAGGTCTAGCACTCTACGTTTTTCCGAGGCAGCCGACATTCATCATAACATTGCTTTTGTGTTCTTACCGAATGTTTCATTAAAGTCACAAATGACTCCCTGAGCAACAGGTCGTTACTTTGAGGCAAGGTACGAATTATGTGTGAAAGGGTTGCCTCTAGAGTTGACGAAAAAAATTGTGTTCCTTACCATTCAGTAATAACGGCCGCATTTTGGTAAGATACAATTGCAGGTAATATGTAAGAAACATTTAGGGTGTCAAGTCTGTCTGACTTGGGCTGTATGTAGGTCTCGTTTGGTAGGTATCTTCGAACTAGGTGACACTCCCATCTTATGCAAAGCAGATGAAGTTTTGGTTATGTTTGCTTTCAGGCTGATTTTTAAAAATGCGCAGTGAGATGTATTCTTTCACTCGCCCGGGTTTAGCAGAGCAGTAGAGCAGTTACAAGCATAAATTCATGGAACTCCTAGCTTGGGTTGGGCGGGTTGTCTCGCTAACTTCCCTCTTCAATTCCCTACAAAGTTCAAGCAGCTCTGAGTAAACAACTTTCTCTACAAAGTTCAAGCAGCTCTGAGTAAACAACTTTCTCTACCTGAGGCTTCTTTGCTAAATCGTCTACTCGTTCTTTTCTTGAGATATGCTCGAGTTGTTGCTGAATGGTTCTCAATCTTTCCACTGAATCATTCAAATGTTCTTTTTCCTTGTTCCCTTGTGAGGGAAGTGGTACTTTCAACACATTAATCAAAGCAGAAATGTAACGACTGCAAGTTATTGCCTTTACACAGCATGCGTTCATCATGTAATGCACAAATTCTTGGATGAATTGCGGATTTGCGCAATGAAACAATTGGGGCTCCACTTTTTAGACGTTTTTCATACACCAAAGGAATCTAGAGGTTCTTTCAAGAATCTTGTCAATTGTGCTATCTTTCAAAGCGCAACCTTCGTGGTCAAAGTGAAACTCAAGGGAATAAGATTTATGGATCTCACTAAATTCTGAATGGGGTGTTGGTGACATTTCTTCATGGCTTAAAGTAGCGCGTTTCACTTTCTTTTCACTGCATGTGAGTAGTGGTATATAGGGCTATGTGATCAAATTTTATTCATGAGGTGGATAATTTATTCATGTTACCATGGTGTTGCTATGGGGATGATGATGTCACTGGCGCCAGGGGTGGGTGTGGTGTCTGGGTCAAAGGTGCTCACCGCACCATTGTTCTTCGAGGGCGGAAGTAAATACGACGCTCATTAGTATGCGCAACACGTGGTCGGGACAATAGAGGCCCAGGAGTGGTGTCAAAGTGATTTGCAACCTTTGCAACCATTGTTTTTTTATCCAATCACAAGAGGATTTCATATCTATATAGACTAGCTTTTCACAACCTTCAAATTTCCATGTTTTATTAAAAGTTGATGCATGAGTAAACAATTACATTATAGTGTAGTTCTATTGTTAATAGAGATGGTGATTATGTTCAACATGATAAACTTGTTGAATCATTATCACGATCTATATCACCAATAGCTAGTTTGAATTATATCCTTCTACATGTGACACTGTTTTAACATTGTTATTAGTTTTATATCTGATCACATTGAATATACATAAATATTCTCGTTTCTTACTATCAAGTGTTTGCTGGGTGTTCAGTTCAGTTTAGTTTATACAGTTTTTAGGATTTCGTACACAAACAGCTTTGGTAGGTTCCATGCATTTGGGGTTTGGATCCATTGCAGCTAGTTCTGCAGCTTCTTTTCCACCTTGTCCTCCGTCATTTTCCCAGCTGTCTGGCATGATGAGGTATACTGTGAGGAAGAAGTGGTCTAACGAAGACAAAGGGCAGCCGTAAAATAGTGAACAAATGGTTTCTTTTAAGAATTCAAGATTGCTTAACCATTCTTGACCTGGTTTGGGTTGTGATAGACGCTTGTGGTAGACGGTGTTGTTTCCTTCCGCATTCGGTCCTGGCCAGATGATTTTGAAGAAGACAGCGTCAAAGTATTTGTTGCAACAAAATTGGTGTATGCGATGTTGTATTTGTTGGTATATGGCTGTCACGCCTTCTTGGTAGTTTAATGGCAAGTCGTCATTAGGGATCTTCTGTAGTATGTAGGTGAACAGAAAAGCATCAGCATCTGTTATTAATTCACTTGCGACATGAGCTCGAGTGTAGTACCTTTCAGTAGACATGGTGAATAGTGATTAGTGCGGGAAAGAGTGTTGTGATGCGGATTTCGCGGGTTTTAATATATGTTAACCCCTTGGGGCTTGAGGGGGAGGGTTTTTTTCCCCCATGTGTTAGACATGCATCAGTTTTTTAGCTGCAATATTTTTTAGATACATCAGAAACACATAAACCCATATACTTTTGAAAAGTAGAGATTCTGCCATTTCTTTTAGTGTAAAAAAATATAAGATATGAGTTAATGAAAAAATACGAAAAATCTAGAAAAACAAATAAATCCGTTTTTTCCAAACATAAATATACTCTGAATAATTATTTTCTTATTTAGCATATGTATTTTGGTTAATATCGTGCACTATATCTTTACATGGATGACTTCAGCACTGAACAATAACAATTCATGAACATTTTTTGATTAGTTGCTGATTGTAACCTAATATTTGCATAATAACATTTAGATCAGTTCAAAGTTCGGATTAGTGAACACTAAATTTAGCTTTAGCAAAAACAGTTTGGCTGTGCATGCATCAGGGTCTGTAAAAAAGTCAGTCATCTTGATCTCCTTTGTCTGGGTCTTCCTGGTCCAGCTCTTGGTCTACCATGGACATCTTTGAGCCTTTTAGCCCCATTCCTCTCCAGGTCATCAAAAAGATACTGCTGCAAGGTGTGATAGCGCTCGAAGCAAGGTGCTGGACACATTCGCACTTGACATATACCACACTCATTCCACTCGCTGAATATGCACCTTGCAGTTTCTATGGGTGGCAGTTTGTACTGGATAGTGAAAGTGCTCCTGGTTAAAACGGATATGCGGCACATGTTCAGCAACATTCTGCGACAAGGTGTCCCGACGGAAATAATTTCTCCCAATGAGCTGTTCCACTAGCAACTGTTTGAAGTCACCAAGGCTTACACTTTGGTGGCCAGCTGTCTGGTACATGATGTGTGCATTGAGCACTGCTACTTCAAGCATATGAAAGATAATTTTGTAATACCAAATATTTCCTTTCATAAGCCTGGAGCAGGTGGCTATCCTTTGATCACCAAGATCAACTCCTCCCATATTAGAATTGTACATCTTGATCAATTTTGGTTGTGTAAAATTCTGTTTGCCAACGGCCTTCTGACCTAAGCCTCCTTTCCACTTGACCAGCTTCCAAACCCTCAGGTATAGTTGACAACAGGTGAACAGGCTTCTTGTCTTTCCATGTGCAGCATATTAGATTGCCCCTTTGACGAAAGAGGGAATCTCCCCTTTTGAGTCTTTTCACCTGTTCATTCCGCTGGTCAACAATTTCTTTAGGCAAAAACTTTCTATTGCTTCTAACAGTACCACAAGCTAGTATACTCCTTCTTTCTAGTTTCAGAAAGAGAGGTACACTGGTATACCAGTTGTCAACAAACAACTGGTATCCTTTATGGGCATATGGCTCTGTTAGCTCCATTACAACACGCATGGCCAAGTCTTTACTGGCAGCAGGGCCCTCTTTGCCAGTATAAATAGATATATTAAGAACATAGCCAGTTGAGGCATCTGCAATGACAAAACCTTTGAGTCCAAATCTACTTCGTTTCAAAGGTAAAAACTGCCTAAACTGGACGCGTCCCTTGAATTTGATGAGTGTCTCATCCAAACATAAATTCTGTGTAGGTGCATAAACTGCTGTAAATCTTGGCAGCAGGGCATTCAAAAATGGCTTTATCTTCCACAGTTTATCTCTATTAGGATCAGCAGGGTCTGGTGCATTATCATTGTCAGTAAACTGCAGAAATCGCAGAATGTGAAGGTAGCGATCTCTTGGCATGGTGTTTGGAAAAATGGGGGTTTGGATGACAGCATTCTTTGACCAGTAAGATTTAATGCTGTTTTTTCTAACTAAACCCATGTTTAAGGTGAGACCAAGCCATGCCTTTAGTTCTGGGATGGTAAAATCGTGTAGCTGACCCTGCAAATTGCGATCAAGATGACGCTTTTGGCGTTCAAAATGGATTGTCTCGTTTAGAATCAGCTGATAAACATCATCAGTAAATAGTAGTTCAAAATATTGGAGACAACTGCTATTTTCCTCCATTTCTACTCTCATACCAACCTCCTTGTTAAAGTTTGTCTTGAGGCGTTCTTATCACGGACGACCACCTTAGATTTGAGTAGTTTCGCTCCTCCTCACCATTGCTCTGATCATTTTCCTCCCCACTTTCATCGCTAGAATCTCCGTCTTCGCTACTATCGACATCAGACGGCTGTTCATTCTCTGAATCCACGTGGGCGATACGAAGAAATGCTATCGGGATCTCTTCTTCATCTACAAAAGTCAAACCAGTCGACTCTGCAGCCGCCATTTCCACTTATTTCGCTAGCAGATTTCTAATCGAACACATGGCGACGCCATATTTAAAAGGCCAACGCGAAAAAACCGAGAAACAAAGTAAAAAATTCGCTAAAACTCCTTTATTTTCAGGTTTGCTAAATTTTTTTCACAAAAATGAGCCTCAATACAATAGTCAGCGGTTTGTTTACAATGTGTACCATATTTCCCCGGACAGACTAAAATAACAGCGAATAAAACAGCTGACGTAATTATCTACGGCTGTGGCCGTAGTTCGTCCCCTAGGGGTTAATATAGGGTGAAGCAGTCGCCAATGAAAATGGGCGTATTGACAGGTATAAATATGTTTGTCTAATGGGTGCTGTTCGAAGATGGGTGATTTGGGTGTAGAGAAGGTGTTGGTAAATCTTGCATTTTGGTGCAATAATAGTGGTGAAAATTGTAGTTTTTGTGCAGACATGAGTGATGTTCTGTATAAAGTGGCGTTGGAAGATCGTTTTGATCTGTTTGTCCAACGATGTCAACATGGGGCATCTAAGAAAGATGGTGATGTTATCAGTTATATAAGATGTTATTATTTTGCCAATTTGCAATGTGTTGCGGAGTTCGTTTTTGCGTGGAATGATGCTAGGATAACAACTTGTTTTTGCATTGGAAGAGGATGCTTTAAGGAGTGTTCTTGAAGGCTTTTGTGCTAGTAATAGGGGTGATGTTAATTTGGCTGTTGCAAGGTGGTGGGTTGAATATCTGCGTGATATAAGGGCTGATTCAGATGTTTCTTTTCTTGGAGTGATGCAGGAAAAATATAAGGCTGATATTGAACGTTTGAAGGTTATTCTTAAAGATTAAGAGGTAAATATTTTGTAACGTACTATTAATTTTGTAGATATTAATGTGGAGATATTGTTATCTATTTGGATTTGGTGTATACTTTGAGTTTATCTTAAGGTATTGCATCAAATCTGTTGTAGATAGCATGATTTGAAACGTATGATGTTATACAGATTCCTTGAAATTCGTTTTTTATATTTGAATTTCAGGTAATCTGTATTATATTATATATTATAAAGCCATTTTATTGTATATTATATGAAATGTTTTCTTAGGTGAATAGCATATTGAGTTTATCTCCATGTATTACATTAAATCTGTTGTAGATGGTGTGAGTTGAATATTAGGTGTGATGTATTACAGTTCCTCTGGTATCGTTATTTATATAGAGATACCAGGTAAACTGTGTTATATCATATCATAAAGTTTAGTGCACATTACGTGAAGCGGCTTCTTATGCGATTACCATATTTAGTATAGTTAATCTCCTAAGAAGTCTTTCAAGTGGTGTCTTGATTTAAGAGAGGTTGAGTTGCTGTATGGGTGTATCATGGGATCTAAAGGCTCGTATGGGGTGTTATATTTGGAACTTTTGCAAGGTGTTTTTGGTGACTATATTAATCTACATAAAGAGTCGTTGAATGGTAGGGTTGTTGAATTTTTGAGGAAGAAATATGTGCCTTATAACTTGGAAAGATTGAGTTATGTAGTGTGTGAACATAATGAAAGGTGGCTTTTGGAATTATTAGATTCCTTTGATGATAAAGTTGTTGATAAATTTCCAAAAGGATATCTTTATACCTATGATGGGGTGTTTAGCGTGTATGCTGCTAGAAGGTGGATTATTAACGTGAGTGGTTTTATGCATGGTACAAAATGTTTACCTAAGGGGTTTCATTTGTCAGATGTTGGTGAGTTGCGAAGTATAGTGATTGTGATGTTGGTTGTGTTTTAAAATGGCTAGTGGTTTTGCAGTTGAAGAAGGGTTTGAGGTTTATTTAACAGCTCTTAAAAACGAATTTAAGATGTTTGTGGATGGACGAAATCATAAAGTAGAAAGGTTTATAATTAATGAATTGCTTGTTCGTTACGTGACTAGTGGTGATTTAATTGAGTTAGCTGAGTTGTTGTTTGCCATGGAAGATGATGAAGTGTTTCAACTTGTAATACAGATTGAAAATGCTGTATTTGATTATTTTGAACGTTCTGCTTTTGAATTGGGTGAAGAGATTCCTTCAGAAATATTAATGGCTAGAAGGTGGATTTTGAAGTTGTATAGTATGAGGTATCATGATTTTGGTTCGGAGGATGATGGGTGTGATGACGTTGATTATAGTGACACAAATATGTGTCATTTGCAAGAGGAGCATGCATCTGTCATAAAGCTATTGTGTGCTGGTAGGAAGAAGATTGAAGAAGAAGGCAGAGAAGACGTTTATTTTTCAGGTTGGATGTAGTATGGCTGAGGGTCATTGTGAAGTAAAGGAGTGTTTGGTTTGTAAGGAGGTATGTTTTGAGAAGTTAAATTGGCGTGAGGTGTTTAATGAATTGGTTTCTGTTGAAAGATTTGAGCGTTTAAGGCCTGAAGATCGGGATGTTGTTTTTCATGTAAAGTACTTAATATATCATAATTCGTTTGAAAAAAAAATGAGGTTTCAGTGTCATGATAAGCTTGTTAAAACCATTTTATTTAAGAGGTTTCAATTATTAATTTGATTATAGGATGTTGACGGCAAAGTCGGCGTCATTGAGGAGGCTTTAGATTGGATGACATTGGCACGTGGAAGGTTGAGTGATTCTAGATGGAAAGAGGCTAAAGAGGCTTATGAGATAGTGAAAACGTGCACGATATATAGTTTGTTTCCTGAAGATTTGTTTGATTATTTGAGTTGTAGGAAGAAATATAGTGTTTTGTGGGATTATGCAGCAAAGGAATCACATTTTTCAGGAGATAACTTGCGCGAGTGGAATAAATTAAGTTTGCTAAATAGTGTGCTGCGTGGATATGATGTGGATTTAAGGTTGTTCAAGATTCCGAAACAGTTAAGCGAGCGTGTTTGGAATGAAATTTATGAGTTTCAAAATGAGCGTAAGAAATCTTGGTGGAGGCTGGAGTTGAAATCTTGGCTTGAAGCTGCTAAACAATTAACTAACAACATGCATCCAGATTATTTTATTGTAATAGCTTTTGTTTTGATTATTTTGCATAACACTTTTCATTGGGATTTGTGGTGTGATGATGAGATACATTCATGTAGTTGTTCTGTGAGTCCTGGTTGGGATGGTTTTAAAGATCCGAAGGAATTTACTTTAGAGGATTTTTTTATTCACAGGAAAGCATTTTCAACAGCTATAGGTAATGAAGGTGTATAGAACAAAATTCGATGACAGTTGGTATTTTAAGTTAACTCACTTTAAGGATGAGTTATTTGAAATAGATTTAATTTTAGACGCTTGGTTAAAGGTTACTGCAATGAGTGTAGAAGTGTTTAAGTATTATTCAAAAGTGATTAAGTTGTTTAAACAACGTGATTTTTGGAACTTCCGTTATTCATTGGAAGATCACGATTTTGCTTTAAAGAAGGAATTTGCATGCGTTTTAAGTCAACATAAAGACGGTTTTGTTTATAAGTGTTTGCAGTTTAGTAGTGTAATGAATGGTACAATTTGAGATGGAGCTAGAGCATTATGATCCTTTGGAGTTCGTTCCTCGTGATGATTATGATGATTCAAGCAGTGATAACAGCCCATGTTGGAAAAGAAGACGAATCGAAGTTGAAAGGGTGGAAGATGATGTGGAACAAGAAGTTGTGGATGAAGACAGCGGATGGATGGAAGGCTATCACAACGATTCAGACATTGTTCCTCAATTTGTGTCTTTATATGAACAGTATATGGGAGAGTTTGGGCGTAATATGTATAATGGCGCTAATGGTCTGCTAATCAAACGCATTTTTGATTTTAGTAAAAGAAATAAAAATGTTTGTTATGTAGAAGTAAAAATTTCAAATATTGAATATGATGCGTCTAAATGTTGGCGTGATTTTTTGGATGATTATCGTTTAGTTAAAGATTCATGTATTTTTTCATTTCAAAGAATGGTTTCTGATTTTAATATAGTATTTAAAGGTAGTTTTGGGTTACTTTTTTCACGCCGTAGAGTTGTTAAGGAACTTAGTGATGCTCATGACTGTGCAGGCTATTGGTGTTTTTCCACTCAATTTGAGAATGATTTAGAGTTAGAATTGAATAGTGATTTTGTAAATCATAAAGTTGATGACAACTACAGTGATAGGTTTCATCATATTCAACTTTTAGATACAACAATATATGGGTTGTATGGTAGTAGAATTAGGCGAATGATTTCATTTTCAGAAGCATGCCCTCTTTGGGAATATTATTTAGGGTCGCCACTTGTCACTACAGAAAGTAGATATCCGTCAATCTGTGGAGAATATGTGACAGCTTTTAATAATAACAATAAAACAATAGGTTTTAGTATGTAAACAGTTGGTTGATTAAGTTTTACAATGTAAACTGGTGTGATTAATTAATTAAACAATTGGTGAAAAATCATGGCTGTGTTTCATTGTTTTACTTACCCTTGTGACCAAGATATTAAGCGTTCGTTTTTGGTACGGACTATTACTGTAAGGATGGAAAACGAGGAAAGTAATTGGGTGATGAGGCAGTTGTGTTTTCTTGATAAGGAGTTTAATGGAATTAATGAGCTTCAAGGGTGCATTGAAGATGTGTGTAGAGTGTGGTGGTAATTGTAATTGGGATAAAGTGTTTTTTGGACATAAGGAATTGGAGAAGTATAACATAAAGAAACTAAGTGATTATCTTAGTTCTTGTAGATTGGATGATTTTAGGTCTATATGTGTTGCTGATGTTATGTATAATGATGAAGATTTGAGTTGTGTTATCAAACGCAAAGAATATTTTCTTTCTTATTTTGATTTGGAAGTCGATATTATTAATGGAGATGTCAATCAAGTGTCTAAAGTTGATTGGTAATAAGCGCGGGAAAAAAATGTATATTAAGGTGTGTTTGACTCTGTCTGTTGCATGGAATATCAAGTTTGGCTTGATGATGAAGGAAGTGATTTTGAAGATTTATACTTTGATGTCGATGACGATGGGCAAAGTGGTAGAGATGGTGTCTATGATGATATACTTTCATTGGATTCTGCTTGTAGCTCCCATGATGATTTGGGAGCTAGGGCTGATTGTCATATTCATGACTCTACTGAACGAGAAATACAAGCGGATGGCTCATCGTTTTGTTCGAGCTAACCAGAGGGCAGTATTGGCTTTGATGAAGAAATTTCACGAGATCAAGGAACTGTACTGAGTTTAGAGTCTGGAGATTCAAGTATTGGAGTGTTAAGCGTTGACTCAAATGAGAACTTTTATTTTCGCCAAAGAGGTGCTGGTGATGAGAGAAATATTACAGATACACCTAGAGGAAGAGGTTTGAATGAGTTGTTAAATGCAAGTGGTTTTTTTAGAGTTACTCAACATCATCTTGATTATAATGAACGATTTAGATTACAAGCACATCAATATAACGTGAGTTTAGTAAATGAAGTTGTAAATAGGTTAAATTTTGTAGATGTATTGCATGCATTTTCTGAATTAATAAGTGCTCTTGTAGATGATATTCAAGAAGATTTTAATCCTCACGATTTTGTACAATTAGAATTTATGTCAAGTGAGCTAGTGGAAAGTATATTAATACCATTGGTACGTGTGAATCATTTAAATAGTGATAGAGTATTCGCACATGTTGAAAAGGTTTTAAATTCAAATGCCAGTGTTGATATAAGGCGTAACGTTACAATCACCGTGACGCGTTGTATAAGTCCAACGGGTGGTGGTTTACCTGGGGGGTGGCAGAGGGAACAAAAAAGAAGACGACTTGTTTTTTCTAGTGCAGTTGGTGGTTTTTTAGCATGTAAAAAAAGTATAATAAGTGTTTATAACATGTTTTACCCGTTATGTGGTATTGTTGCTTTGTATTTAGCTTATATGTATAATTTAAAAGGTGCTAGACATGTTCATAATTTACAGCGTTCTAGACAACCTTTGTTAAAAAAAGTTAGACCTTTTTTGTATAAAGCAGGTTTTGGTTTAGGAAATGAGTTAAGCGTGCTAGACTTGAAACATTCACAAGGTGAATCCTGAGTTTAATGAGTATCAGTTAATTATTTATGAAAAAAAAAAATGGTGATTTAACTCAAATAGTTTGTACACCATATAAGGATAAGAGTTTGAATTTAATTTTAGAGAATAATCATTATGGTGTGATTACACGGATTCCTACTTTTTTGTGTAAGACGAATTTTTGTAGAAAGTGTAACAAGGCTTGCGGTATTGAACACATGTGCGGTCAAATAAGGTGCAGCCATTGTAAACGATTTTGTGACAAGTCAAGTCGAAAATGTGTCACTTCTTGTGTACTATGTAAACGCACGTTTTATTCGCGTGATTGTTATGAGCGGCATTTGAAATACTTCAAAGGTGACGCTCTGTCAACATGTCAACGTTGGCACGCTTGTGGTGATTATAAATTAGATGTGCGCACTATTAACGGTCAAGATTATAGCACGGACGGTTATACACATGTTTGTTACAAATCTAGATGCAGTTTATGTCGTTGTTTAGTTGATTTAACTAACCACTTTTGTTACATGAAACCTGCTGCACTTTCAGTTGTTTCTAGAAAACGGAGAGATAATAGAATCGGTTCTTTTTTGTTTTTTGATATAGAAGCTTCTGTAGATGAATATGGTAAACAGACGCCTAATTATATTGTTTGTCAGTGGGGTGATGGTAGTGAAGAGGTTTTTTCTGGAGAAAATTGTAGAGATGAGTTTTGTCGTTTTATTTTTAGAGAAGCAATGTGTAGTTTAAAGTGTATTTATCTTATAGCACACAATCTTGGGGGTATGATGTGAATTTCATTTTTCAATATGTTGCTATGCATGTTCAAAAGAAGCCAGAAGATATTATTTTGAGAAATGGGCGTTTAATTTCCTGTTCTTTTGTTTCAGGTAAATTGAAGCTGAGAGATTCTTTACTTTATTTTCAATGTGGTTTATCCAAACTTCCTGATTTGTTTGGATTGGATGTCAAAGACAAAGGTTATTTCCCTCACAAATTTAACACAGCTGACAATTGGGATTATGTTGGACCCATACCAAGTCGGGAGTATTATTCACCTGAATTGCATTTTGGTATGAGGAGATGAGTGCTAAATCTGACAGTGGTGAGGTGGGGAGGGGAACTACTCGCAAAACAGTATTGAGTGCTTTGTTATCTCACTTGACAATAGGTTTACCAAGGTTGAATCAATTCAAAGCTGAAGCCTTGTAGGCGCGCGGAAAATATTGAGCAGCAAAGCTGCGGCAACGAGCAGCGAGAAATACTGCCTGCCAGAGAACCAGGGTTTTTTGAATGGCCGTCCACTTTTATCACCTCAACTGAGGAGACTTTGTGTAGATATTATTCAGCAACGGCTGATTTTTTATTGAAGACCAATTTCAGTAATGCTTGTTAAGGTAACGCAATTTGGAATATGCTCTCAGACGTAAGTATAAAGGCTAACTGATATTATTTAGTGTCTCAACGGGACGGGCGGTTTCGATTCTTTTTGAATCTCTTCAACTGCTGTTTAAAGACAACGTAGCTATCATGATTTGTAGGGAAAGGTAGAGTAGATTATGAATTCTGTTCCCGACTAAATAATTGATTGGTGATGGAAACCGCCTTTATTTTTACAAATAATGGTTTGTTATATGCAAAGCAAAGTGTCCCTTGGGAACTATGCAAGGGATCATCTAACATCAATTTTTGATTGATGTGTCTACCTCTCTTCGTTTGTCTTAAGTTTGGGTTGTGAGAACATGTAAATGGTCATTACGCGTCGGCTATCAATTTTCTTTTCATTATAGGACTTCAGAACACAATCCTCTTTATATTGCTGTGATTTGGGAAAATATCAGTACACGAGTAGTCTCTAGAACAAGTGGTTTAGTGGCGCCGTGCTATTCAAACATGTAAAGCTGAAGCTTACTTGTGCGTGAATAAATTGCATTCGTTCCTTCAACTTTATGCAAGGACATGTCAGAGTCGGAGGTGTCTTCAAGATAGCAAAATACTTTCCTTCGACATTTTTTTGAGGGCGGGGAGGGGATCTGTGCTGTAAAAAGCATGACTCGCGATATTTAACCAGTATTGAGCGCTTTTATCTCACTTGACAGTAGGTTTACCAAGGTTGGCAGAAGCCTTGTCTTAAGCGTGCACAAAGTGCGTTTGTTTTCGGCGCACTAATTGTTTTACCAAGTTGTCGCTAGTTTTGAAGGGTAATTCTTTTTGGACGGTTGATACTTTTGAGATTTACTAACAATATTGTCAAACTTTGTCGCACTTTGTCACTTTTTCGGAAGACGCTTTTTTGGGAACTAAGCGATAATTATTTACACAGAACAACAGCGGTGATGATTTGAAAGTATCCCAGTTTTATTTATTTACAGATTTTAAACTATTTGAAATATCAATGCACAACTCACGAAGCTTACATGTATGTTTTACAGTTTAACTAAGTGTTAAGATACTTGTGGAGCAACTAAATCTTCAGTTCCATCCCGGGAAAATTCTCTGATTTCCTTAAAAAGATATTCTGCGCGTTCTCGACTGATCCCTTGGGGTTTACAATGGTGGGAAGCTGGCCAGGCTCTGGAAGATGATTTTGATTTCTGAGAAGATTTACAGCCCTTTCTTCCGAGTTCCAGTGTTGCTACAACAATAACAACAATACTTTATTTCACCCCATCATTATTACAACAGAAAATATAAACATATACATAGAATAGATGATAGGGGTGCAGGCTGCCCGAAATAACCTAAGAGTTAAAAATGCCAGGCAGCCAGCTGTAAGAAAAGATATTTAAATGTTAAGGTCAGGGACACAAGAACAAACACACATAAATACACACAAAAACAAAGTTAAACAGAGTTAAGTAAAGTACCAGTATTTTAAAATGACCATAATTCTTACGTTGCAAAACAGTATTATTTCTTATCTTAGAATTACAAAATCGAAATCGAAGTACCGATGTCTAATAATCTTTGATTAAGTGCTGTTTCATTTTCTTTTTAAATAAAGACAAAGAAGACGATTTAATATCTTCATCAATGGAATTCCACACTGATGGACCTTGAAATCTAATATTGAATATTCCATAATTAGTTCTTGCTTTTGGGAGATAATAAGACTGTTTTGCAGCAAGCCTTGTATTATAGCTATGAATCTGTGTTATTTTAGTGAAAAAAGAAATAAAAACAGGTGGTAATAGTTGATTGTGATATTTGTACATAAAGATGGCTAAATAAAAAGTTACTAGGTCCAATAATTTTATAATTTCAAGAGACTTAAACAAAGGACTAGAGTGTTCATCAAATCTAGAGAAGGTAATAATTCGCATTGCTTTTTTCTGTAGAATAGCAATTGGCTGAAGAGTAGTCTTATAGGTATTTCCCCAGATAATTATTCCATAAGTCAAAAAAGGATATATAAGGGCATAATATAAGCTTAATAAAATATCTAGGCCAACATAATATCGAAGTTTGGAGAGGATACCAATGCTTCTTCTAATTTTCTTAGTGATACATTTAACCTGGTCCTTCCAGTTTAAATTTGAATCAATTAGGATACCCAGATACCTTATACAAAATTCTTGCTTAAGTTGCTTGTTATTGATAGCCAGATTGAAATCATGAGATTGTAACTTCTTCTGAGGTGGATGGAAAATTACAAAATTTGACTTTTCTATATTAAGTGATAGCTTATTAGCACAGAGCCATATGTGAATATTATTTAATTCAGCATTTATGTTTGTTTCTAGGATAGAAAGAGATTTGCTTTTATAAAACAGATTTGCATCATCTGCAAAAAGATGAAAATCGAATATATCTGAGCAGCAGTGAAAATCATTTACATATAATAAAAATAGCAGTGGGCCAAGTACTGATCCCTGCGGGATTCCACAAGTTACATCACATTTAGTGGATGTTGCATTATTAACAGTAACAACTTGTTGTCGGTCACTGAGATAGGAAATAAACCAGTCTTTAGCAATGCCTCGAATACCATAATATTCTAATTTTTTAATCAAAATCTGGTGATTGACGGTGTCAAATGCTTTGGTAAAATCAAGGAATATACCACAAGAATAGCTTCGGTCATCAATTGCTTTCTGAATTTTATCAATTATGCAAAGGATTGCATGGTCTGTACTATGCTTAGCTCTAAAACCATATTGGTTTTCGAACAGGACTTTGTTTTTTTCTAAGAATTTAATTAATCTGTTATATACGAGTTTTTCTAAGAGCTTACTAAAGACAGAGATGAGGGAGATAGGGCGGTAATTGCATAAGCAAGACTGTGATCCTTTTTTGAGGACAGGTACGATGTTTGCTATTTTGAAATCACTGGGAACAACACCAGTTGAAAGAGAAGCATTGAAAACAATCTCCAGTGGTTTGGATACACAGGTTTTCAACATTTTTAGTATGTCAATTGGGATGCTGGATGGTCCTACAGATTTACCAGTTTTTAACTGTGATATTTCAGCTTCGATTTCACTACATGTGGCAGGAAAAATAGAAAAGCTATTGCATGTTGGATTGTTTAAATATACCATTGGGCTGTTGGGTGCACTTGGTATTTCATTTTCTAATTTTTTTCCAATATTGGCAAAATAATTATTAAATGCATTAGCAACAAGTTTAGGTTCAGTTATTACAGAGTTGTTATCTACAATCTTAATGAGCCTCTGGCTAGTTTGTGGCTTAAATTTTACTATTTGTTTAATACCCATCCAAATCCTTTTGCCATCTTTAATGTTTTGAAAAAAATATTTATTATAATATTGTTTTTTGCTTATTTTAAGAAGGTGATTTAATTTGTTCCTGTATAGCTTAAATTTTGTATGGTAATAGGTAGATTTTGTCTTAAGGTATTTCTTGTAATAATTATTTTTAATCTGAATGGACTTCCGTAGGGCATTAGATATCCACGGTTTTGATTTAAGCTTCAGTTCCCTCCTAGATAATTGTTTGACTGGTATATGTTTGTCTATTATATTAGAAATTTTAGAGTAAAATGATTTAAACATATCGCATGGACTAGCATTGGATATAAAAACAGATTCCCAGTCAATTAATTGAATCTCACTGACTAGGGCCTGCTGATCGAATTCCGAGTAATCTCTTTTGAATACATTGACATTACAAGGAAGTGTTGAAAATTTGTTAAAGATTATAAAATTAGGAAGGTGATCAGTGAGATCATGCACTATATTACCACTAATTGTAAAGTGCTCAATTGAATTGAAAAAAATATTGTCAATCAAAGTTGCTGAATGATCTGTGATTCTTGTTGGCTGCAATATATAGGGCTGGAAAAAATGAGAACCCAGGGTATTAAGGAAACTATCAGTTGCTGAGTGTGATTCTAGTTTTAAAAGATCTATGTTAAAGTCTCCCATGATTATGCAGGTTTTGTTTTCTTGATTAATTCTATCAGCTGCGGAGCTCAAATATTCAATAAACCGTTCTAAGTCACCATTTGGGTGTCTATAAATGATTCCACACAATAAATTTGAATGACGATTATTATGCACTTCAATCCATAAAGCTTCAAAACCCTCAGCAGTGGTTGTAAATTCAGGTCTTATGCTAAAATTTAAGTTATCATTTATGTAGAAAGCAACTCCCCCAGCATTGGAAAGGCTTGGCTGTGAAAGAAACTGATATCCATATAAGTCAGTGTTTGATATAGGAGATTCGCCAATTTTCTGTTTGATTTCAGTAAGACCAATAAGTGAAAAAGGAAAATATAGTTCTAATAACATATTGGACAATTTGTCAAAATTAGCTGATAGGCTCCTAATATTGCAATTTATCAAAGAGAAAGATTGATCACTTAGTAGACACTCGTTGATGTCATAATTACTATGAAAGTCATGAGTACTATAAAAACCAAAGTTACTATCCAAAGGCATGTTAAGGTCAGCATCTAAGTCAGTGAGATGCGGAATATTACTAGAGGAAGTGACACTTAAAGATGGAAGAGAATTAGCCAAATCACAGGCCTTCTCACTGGTATCTGTGACACAAGTACCAGTAGCACATTTTAAACAATACATCAAATCGTCAAAAGTCCAGTATATAGATACTTATCTAGATTGCATCTTTTGAAGATCCTCTTTGTTAGCAATGAGGTGAACAGGAGAGTCTTTATCTTTCCTCATAAAGATTTTTCCATTTAGTGTCCAGATGAACTTAAACTCCTTATCCTTCTTTGTCTTTAAGCAGTCTTTGAATAACATTCGATTCCTTTCTGTCAGACTCTCTGCAAGATAGATCTTGTTTTTCTCGGGATATCCAAGATCTTGAGTTGTTAAATCTTTAAGCTGCTTCCTTGCACGGTAGAAGTTATCTTTGACATCACGCTTCGTAAATTTGACTATGATAGCCGGTGGTCCAGGCTTGCCTTTGCGTGGTTGACTTTGTTGACTTTGAGGCATTCGATGGCTCACTGATATGTCGTTTTCAGTAATATCCACTCCCAGTAGTTTACCGACATCCTTGACAATATTGTTGGTTTGCTCTTCTGATGGATTAGTAGCAACAGGAATTCCTCAGATTTCCACGCACTCTCTGCGAGTGTACTGCTCCAGATCATGGTTGGCTTTCGTGACCGATTCCAGTGATCTTTCTATGCTGTGAATTGTTGCCTTCAAGATTTTATTCTCATCTTGCAAAATCTTATTCACATCTTGCAAAGCCTTTCTCTCATCATTTGAGGTCTTCATCATCTGTAGCAATTCATCGTACTTCGCATTCACAAATTCAACATGATTCATCGCTTCATCAATAGATTTTTTCAACTCGGCGATTTTCGAGTTGAGTGGACTAAGTTTATCGTCTAAGATTTTGGCAAATTGGTCGTAATTAATAGCCGTCATACTGGTAGACACTCGTAATATTACACAAATGGGTTAAATCACACGCTACAGAACACTAAACTGCAATTCACTACAATTTCTTCAAGAGCGAAGAAAAAGGCAGCCATCTTGCTCCGCTGACCGCTGACCGCTACAGAAGACTGCTTACAGAAGACTGTTCCAGGATGTTCCTTGTCGAATCTAAAGTGGTAGAAACTCTTAATCTGAGGTAGCTTCTTGAAGTATAGGCCAAGATAAGTGGCCCAGTCATACGTTGGAATAAGAACAGTTCCATTTTGGAGTCCAACAAGCTCGGCTACATTCACTGAAGCCGAATCTTCTACTGTTCGTGCAATGTCGAACAAAGACGAAATAAATGTGCGCCTTGTCCTTTGTTTTACGAGTCCAAAGCACCAGTCGGGAGCAAATTTGGTATGTCCGGGCAGTAAAAAGTCATAATTTATAGTATTATGGAGTCCGTTAATAACCCGCCATAAGTAGTACCATAGGAAAGCGGAGTTTTTGTTTTGCGCACCGCAGTTGTCCGCATGCAGCTGAGCTTTGGTTTCGCCAAGTCCATGGCGTTCAAAAAAGTAGTGTACATAGGAAATTGTGCTGTTTGCACCTTTGCCAGTGAGAACATTTTCATCAATTAGAAAGTTTACTTGACGTGGAATTCCCTCACAGCAAACACCAAATAGGGCGCATTTTCGCGGTGTCTTGAAGTAGATTGGGCCAGGTTGATTTGGATTAGCATGGTAATGTAGTTGTTGAGCGTAGTCGTAGGAATAATGGACTGTTCCGTCATATGAGCATGGCTCACGTCCGACCGTAAAGTCAACGTCTTTCAAGTAATCCTGAACACCATCCTTAGATTCTCGGCAACAGTTCTTGTAAAAGGTTCTTTCGCCAGAAGCTAGACGCAAATGCTCTCCTGTGCTCTTACTGCTTCAGCTTTTTCGATTTCAGGTAGATTGATGGTCTTCCGAATATAATTATTGTTCTTCTGGCAAGTCCAGCATAAATCGGTTGCAGGCCGCATGATAACAATGAATGGACATAACTGATTCCACAGATCGCAAAACTTAGAATACCCGACAGAGGGTTGACCCGTGCCTACGCAAATATCAGCATACGTTCTCCAAAGACCGTGTTTTGTGAGATTGGATGGCAGTAGCTTGACGTCGATCTGTTTAAAACCAGGTACACGGCCCGGCAGAAGTAGGGCTTGCTCTTCGGCAGTATTCAAAATAAATTTCACGACTTGTTCAACTGTCTCTGTAGAAGATGCACTACTTGGCAATCGTTTCTTGTTGCTATGAACTCGCAGACTCAAACCATTTTTCCGATAATGTTTCACCAAGCTGTGGAACTGGTTTCTGTGGAGACAATGCAGAAAGAGGAATGTTCTCATGCAAATCCTTTGGCCATGATAATAGTATGCCATTCTTGTATGTTTTCGTTTTTTTCCTGCTCTGCCAGATTCGCTGGTTTCGTGACAGTTCAATGAACATTGGATGGCTCCCAGTATTACCAGGTCTAGTTCAGTGGACGAGAGTTCATTACAGTTGTTCCTTGAGTCAACAAAGTCATCAATTGTGAGCGCTGTGCTGCATGGCTTCTCATTAGCGGCCGACTTGCATTTGCAAGTTTCTTCGTAGAACTTTTCTACTCTCCTTTTCTCGGAGGTATCAACTTCCATGACATCGAAATCCATGTGTTCCATGCCATCAAGGTCATCCGTGCAACTATCTGAACTGCTGCTTTCCGAGTCCGAGTCAACAGTTTCTTCGTCATTCTGTTGAACCGTAAAATAGATTTCCGATAGACTTTGTACGAGTTGTAAATCTCCCGAATTCAAACTTAAACACTGATAATCATCTTGACTTTGCTCCATGATAGCTTGACTGCTTGGCTTTCTCTAAAGACGTAAAGATTTTGTCTATGTAGTCATAGCAACATTATTTGGTAGCTTCACTTGACTGTGAGAGGACTGGTACGAGATATTAGTCCGGGATCAGTAGAATACATCGAGTAAATTCCTCACTTCTGAAAATTTTAGTCAAGTCATTGGCTTCAAATTGAAAGTATTAAAGCCTTGATGACTCGAGGGTGCTCTATCAGTTTATTCCCATCTATACGTAAGCTTTCTTTTGGATAGTATCAACAAGACCTCGTCAGATCGAAAAACTACCATGGTATCGGTTTCGTGAAGCTGAAGTTTTTCCCATTAGGTTTGTTTCTTTTCATGTACCATTTTTTTTATTGGAAAGTAAAGGATAGCAAGATGAAAAGGTGGGTTAGTAGTGTAGCCGATTACAAACGAATCCAGATAGTTTATAAGTTTAAGTCTACTTTTCCTGCTCTGAGGCAAGAGTGTGAATTAGTGAGCGCTAGCGTGTCATATCGCTCATGTGCCTGGGTCAAGTATCGCACGCGTGTCACATCGCACGTTAAGCGTGACATCTGGCACACTGCTTGAGACAAAAGGTCTAATGTGCCAAACAAAAGCTACCGTGACAGTCTTTGTTTTGCTCATTTAATATGTGCATATCTGTAGGATTGTGACACGATCATCGTGCCGTGCCTTCGCACGCGTGTCCGTGCCATCACCTTTTTACCTGAAATCCTGTGGACGGTCACATTTACTCTGTTTAGTGTTGTCAGTCAAATGTGATGTGTTTGTAAGCATAAGCACATAACTCGCATACAGGCAACATGACCATTTATTTTCAGTTTGCTGACTATTTTGAACTATTATTTCTGATTTTCTGAACTACATATCCGAGTAAAAAAACTTAATTTAAATCACCTTTTAAGCGTTCCAAGCAAATAAAATTTTGGTTAAGTTAATCCCAGGTAAATATTTTTTCTACATGTTTGTAGTGTTGTAGTCAGCTTCCCTGGGCCCAGTTGCTCGAAGCATGGTTAGTGCTAACCCGGGTTAAATACCATCTTATGACAACTGAACTTACAGGCTTTAATACATCTTAATCAATGATTAGCGCTAACCTCAGCCTGAAAAGCTCTTTACCGGCTCAGTCGTTATATGCCAGGTATGAATGAGATTTTCGTCCGGGTCGACGAGAAGATAGTCGGTCTTTTAATTCAAATAATACTCATTCACGCTGTAAAAGAACGAAGCCACATAAAAAAAGAACGAAGCAAATAAATTATGCAAGAGTTACAGGAAATAGCTTGGTGCTTTGAGGAGAATGCCACGCCTTCCCCCCAAAGTACTCGAGGAAATCTATTTCAAAACAGTTGTATCAGGGGTCTCCTATTGCATTCCAGTATGGGGTGGATGCACCGCACCGCTATTCAGTAAATTAGAGGAGATCCACACAAAAGCAGCCAGGCTTATTCACGATCTACCACGCGACCGAGATAACACTCATGTTCTACAAAAAGCCAACTGGCTACCATTATCATACATGTATAAAAAAGCTATATTAAAACACGTCCACCAAGCCTTTTATCAAGCTGGCCCAACTCAAATAACTGAATTGTTTTCTGTGAAAGCGACAAAGTATGACAAAGTATGGACAATCTAAACAACGGGTACTGGATAGACCCAAAAAGGAAATAGGCAGACTTTCTCTTCGACACAGAGGAACTATGATCGGGAACTCAATTCCCAGTAGCGTTAGACTATGACAATGTCACATTGTTTAAAAATCGCCGAAAGCAACTCTCCAAATTTATTAACAATTTCACCTTTGAAAAGGAGAGTTCACTGATCATGAATAAATCACATCATTTTTATTACTATTGACACTAATAAGCATTATTTTTTATTATTCGTATATTGTACACATTTGGCCTTTTTTACTTTATTAATTGTAAATATGTAAATTAGTAACGCAGGTCCACATCAGCCAACGGCTGCCAGTCTTTTAATCTGCGATACCAAATAAAAAGAAAAGAAAAGAAAAGAAAAAAAAAAGAGACTTAATTGACCTTAGCAGCCTTAGCAAGGTAGGCGTTTCCGACAGCAAAATCACTATATACTATATCACTTACTGCTTACAAAATTGTGCTTTGGTAATTACGTAAACATTTACAAGAATCACCACGACACTTGAACCAAAATTTTAGTTAAGCATTTTTCAACTGATTAGGATGCCGTCCGTTCAACGAACTGCCAGGTATGTCTTCAATTCTCCTGATAGATACGACGAACGCTATTGCTGTTTACATGCTTGACTTTGAGTTGGCCCTTGATGCCTCGTTTCCGCGCTGCTCTCCCCAGATCATTCCGAGCGGCCGCCATTTTGGAATAAGGTGTATACTAACCTAGTGTAAGATGTATAATAAATATTGCATTGCTCAAGTATCAAAACATAATTTCCAGTGTTACAATTTGACCCTCCACAGGAAAACAGTCAATAAGATGAATGCACGCACATGGCACGGTCGCACGTTAAAACAAAAGAAGCGTGCCTCAGCATGGTGGCTGCGTGTTAGTCACTTTCCACATTAGTGTCCAAGTTATTGTTTTCCTTTGCATGCTGAAGACAATGCGACAATGCAGTGTGTTGAGATTCCTGCGTGCGATATCGCACATAACAACATGGTGACCGTGTCAGCAGTTTCATTGTCTCCTGATATCCAGCAGTGATTTCGTGGCTTCAGCTTTTTTCTTTTCACAAAAGATTGGGAAAGTCACCGTAAAGTCGCCGCGACAAGTAGCGGAATTGCAGGTTTGTCCTCAATTCCGTTCATGACCACAGATACAAAGTAGATTATTCAACTACAAAAGTGATAAAATGATGTCAGTACATCAAGACTTGATAATAAGAATTTGAGAATGATTATTATTGATACTTCCGTTCATTCATTCAGATCATTTTCCTTGCAACTAAATTGACAGCAATTGTTAACAACACTAAAAAAGCAAATTCCAGTGAACTGGCAGCCATTTCATTTTTTCAATAAAAATTTGCTGTAAATCATGTTAATGATTTATAAATAAATAAATAAACACCACTCAGCTCTGCATCCTCATCAAGGGGTTGGAAGTCATCAGAACTGTCGTCAGCAACTTTCTTTCCATACTCCTCAGAGTGATCATCACAATCATCATGAGTGAATGGCTCAGTTGTAACCA
>JAEMWC010000016.1:1015000-1022500 GCA_016490735.1 Pachyseris speciosa | reverse complement strand
TAAAAATTCATCACATCTTTTAGCCTGAGAAACTGTGGCTACATACTTCCTCAGACGATTGCTTGTGATGCTCTCTGGTCGTTTCAGCTGGAGTCCCATTGTTTTTGTCAATTTGTTTAGACAGTCCCAGCCTCTCAGGTGAGTGATGGAGGATTCCTTTGGTCTCGCAGAGAAGAACAAGTTTGCGCGATTGATGGTAACTTTGTTCTGTTGTCTGCCAAAACCTGCATGGGTGTCTTCATTACCGGAGTAATTAATAGTGGCACCTTCCGCCCTTTCTTACCACATACCTCAACCATATCCAAACTACATTGAAAATGTAATTAAGTGTTTTAATTAGAGAAACTTCATGGTGATAAAGCTGTAGTGGTTGATCTGTTTCCTTCACTGGATTTTTTGTTTGGGTGTTAGTTTTATTCTGGTGTATTTAAGTGAAGATGTGTATGCATCACAAGGCAATTAGAGGGTAAATAGTTCTCCTAATGTTGTTACCTCTTGCAAAGCTCTTTTTCAACAGGTTCGAGACAATCCTTTATTCGTTGTGAAGAACTTTTTGCCCAATCAAGTCGGTTGTTGAAAGCTTCAAGGGCATTTTGGAGGCCTCCCCTATGCGCCTGTAGTAGCCCTACTAGTAATGTTTATATGACAGATAGAGTAATAAATGAGCAAGTGGGAACAGGGTTTAGAATACAGCCTAATCAAGATACTTGCAAAGTAACTTTGATCTATGTGAAGTTTGATAAGAAAGCTGGTAGTACTTTAATGAGGAGATATAGTCACTTAGTTAGAGTAAACAATATTGTACCAATTGAAGCAGTGAAAGCAATAATTAAACTAAGGCCAGGTAAATCATCTCCTGAAATTCAACGAATGCAGTTCCTTCTTACATTAGCTTGGCATGCACAGTTCATAAAGTTCAGGGCTTGACACTAGAAAGAGTTGTGATCAGGTTTCAACTGATGAAAGAATTTTCCATCATGGACAGGTTTAAGTTGCATTAAGTAGGTCAAACTCTTTACACGGAATATACATTTTGGGGCAACTGTATGGTAAGTATGTCAGAGCAGATCCTAGAGTGCATGATGAATACAAAAGGCTTAATGAAACTTCTTCAGTACATATCTTAGAGGCACATAAGAAAATTGCTATTACAGCAAATGACTTGAAAAAGTGAAGCCTAACTGTTTGCCTTCTGAATGTGTGGTCGCTTGGAAAACATTGCATTGATATAAAGGCTGATTGAAATATTGTCAGCAGTGATATTTTTGCACTGACTGAAGCACAGCTTTTTCCTCAAGAAACGGACACTGCACTGCAGTTTTTAGAGAAGATCATGACTGATAAATATTCCAGGATGGCAGTTTGTACCAAATGTAATGCAGAAATAATAAAAATTGAGATTATTTCCCTCCAATTATTGCATTGAAATATGAAATTTTTAGAAATGGAACTGGACATTGTACTTCCCTTTTGGTGTACCATAAAAATTCATCACATCTTTTAGCCTGAGAAACTGTGGCTACATACTTCCTCAGACGATTGCTTGTGATGCTCTCTGGTCGTTTCAGCTGGAGTCCCATTGTTTTTGTCAATTTGTTTAGACAGTCCCAGCCTCTCAGGTGAGTGATGGAGGATTCCTTTGGTCTCGCAGAGAAGAACAAGTTTGCGCGATTGATGGTAACTTTGTTCTGTTGTCTGCCAAAACCTGCATGGGTGTCTTCATTACCGGAGTAATTAATAGTGGCACCTTCCGCCCTTTCTTACCACATACCTCAACCATATCCAAACTACATTGAAAATGTAATTAAGTGTTTTAATTAGAGAAACTTCATGGTGATAAAGCTGTAGTGGTTGATCTGTTTCCTTCACTGGATTTTTTGTTTGGGTGTTAGTTTTATTCTGGTGTATTTAAGTGAAGATGTGTATGCATCACAAGGCAATTAGAGGGTAAATAGTTCTCCTAATGTTGTTACCTCTTGCAAAGCTCTTTTTCAACAGGTTCGAGACAATCCTTTATTCGTTGTGAAGAACTTTTTGCCCAATCAAGTCGGTTGTTGAAAGCTTCAAGGGCATTTTGGAGGCCTCCCCTATGCGCCTGTAGTAGCCCTACTAGTAATGTTTATATGACAGATAGAGTAATAAATGAGCAAGTGGGAACAGGGTTTAGAATACAGCCTAATCAAGATACTTGCAAAGTAACTTTGATCTATGTGAAGTTTGATAAGAAAGCTGGTAGTACTTTAATGAGGAGATATAGTCCATTAGAGTAAACAATATTGTACCAATTGAAGCAGTGAAAGCAATAATTAAACTAAGGCCAGGTAAATCATCTCCTGAAATTCAACGAATGCAGTTCCTTCTTACATTAGCTTGGCATGCACAGTTCATAAAGGTCAGTGCTTGACACTAGAAAGAGTTGTGATCAGGTTTCAACTGATGAAAGAATTTTCCATCATGGACAGGTTTAAGTTGCATTAAGTAGGTCAAACTCTTTACACGGAATATACATTTTGGGGCAGCTGTATGGTAAGTATGTCAGAGCAGATCCTAGAGTGCATGATGAATACAAAAGGCTTAATGAAACTTCTTCAGTACATATCTTAGAGGCACATAACAAAATTGCTATTACAGCAAATGACTTGAAAAAGTGAAGCCTAACTGTTTGCCTTCTGAATGTGAGGTCGCTTGGAAAAGAAATCATTGATATAAAGGCTGATTGAAATGTTGTCAGCAGTGATATTTTTGCACTGACTGAAGCACAGCTTTTTCCTCAAGAAACGGACACTGCACTGCAGTTTTTAGAGAAGATCATGACTGATAAATATTCCAGGATGGCAGTTTGTACCAAATGTAATGCAGAAATAATAAAAATTGAGATTATTTCCCTCCAATTATTGCATTGAAATATGAAATTTTTAGAAATGGAACTGGACATTGTACTTCCCTTTTGGTGTACCATAAAAATTCATCACATCTTTTAGCCTGAGAAACTGTGGCTACATACTTCCTCAGACGATTGCTTGTGATGCTCTCTGGTCGTTTGAGCTGGAGTCCCATTGTTTTTGTCAATTTGTTTAGACAGTCCCAGCCTCTCAGGTGAGTGATGGAGGATTCCTTTGGTCTCGCAGAGAAGAACAAGTTTGCGCGATTGATGGTAACTTTGTTCTGTTGTCTGCCAAAACCTGCATGGGTGTCTTCATTACCGGAGTAATTAATAGTGGCACCTTCCCACATAACTCAATCATATCCAAACTACATTGAAAATGTAATTAAGTGTTTTAATTAGAGAAACTTCATGGTGATAAAGCTGTAGTGGTTGATCTGTTTCCTTCACTGGATTTTTTGTTTGGGTGTTAGTTTTATTCTGGTGTATTTAAGTGAAGATGTGTATGCATCACAAGGCAATTAGAGGGGAAATAGTTTTCCTAATGTTGTTACCTCTTGCAAAGCTCTTTTTCAACAGGTTCGAGACAATCCTTTATTCGTTGTGAAGAACTTTTTGCCCAATCAAGTCGGTTGTTGAAAGCTTCAAGGGCATTTTGGAGGCCTCCCCTATGCGTCTGTAGTAGCCCTACTAGTAATGTTTATATGACAGATAGAGTAATAAATGGGCAAGTGGGAACAGGGTTTAGAATACAGCCTAATCAAGATACTTGCAAAGTAACTTTGATCTATGTGAAGTTTGATAAGAAAGCTGGTAGTACTTTAATAAGGAGATATAGTCACTTAGTTAGAGTAAACAATATTGTACCAATTGAAGCAGTGAAAGCAATAATTAAACTAAGGCCAGGTAAATCATCTCCTGAAATTCAACGAATGCAGTTCCTTCTTACATTAGCTTGGCATGCACAGTTCATAAAGTTCAGGGCTTGACACTAGAAAGAGTTGTGATCAGGTTTCAACTGATGAAAGAATTTTCCATCATGGACAGGTTTAAGTTGCATTAAGTAGGTCAAACTCTTTACACGGAATATACATTTTGGGCCAACTGTATGGTAAGTATGTCAGAGCAGATCCTAGAGTGCATGATGAATACAAAAGGCTTAATGAAACTTCTTCAGTACATATCTTAGAGGCACATAAGAAAATTGCTATTACAGCAAATGACTTGAAAAAGTGAAGCCTAACTGTTTGCCTTCTGAATGTGAGGTCGCTTGGAAAACATTGCATTGATATAAAGGCTGATTGAAATGTTGTCAGCAGTGATATTTTTGCACTGACTGAAGCACAGCTTTTTCCTCAAGAAACGGACACTGCACTGCAGTTTTTAGAGAAGATCATGACTGATAAATATTCCAGGATGGCAGTTTGTACCAAATGTAATGCAGAAATAATAAAAATTGAGATTATTTCCCTCCAATTATTGCATTGAAATATGAAATTTTTAGAAATGGAACTGGACATTGTACTTCCCTTTTGGTGTACCATAAAAATTCATCACATCTTTTAGCCTGAGAAACTGTGGCTACATACTTCCTCAGACGATTGCTTGTGATGCTCTCTGGTCGTTTCAGCTGGAGTCCCATTGTTTTTGTCAATTTGTTTAGACAGTCCCAGCCTCTCAGGTGAGTGATGGAGGATTCCTTTGGTCTCGCAGAGAAGAACAAGTTTGCGCGATTGATGGTAACTTTGTTCTGTTGTCTGCCAAAACCTGCATGGCTGTCTTCATTACCGGAGTAATTAATAATGGCACCTTCCGCCCTTTCTTACCACATACCTCAACCATATCCAAACTACATTGAAAATGTAATTAAGTGTTTTAATTAGAGAAACTTCATGGTGATAAAGCTGTAGTGGTTGATCTGTTTCCTTCACTGGATTTTTTGTTTGGGTGTTAGTTTTATTCTGGTGTATTTAAGTGAAGATGTGTATGCATCACAAGGCAATTAGAGGGTAAATAGTTCTCCTAATGTTGTTACCTCTTGCAAAGCTCTTTTTCAATAGGTTCGAGACAATCCTTTATTCGTTGTGAAGAACTTTTTGCCCAATCAAGTCGGTTGTTGAAAGCTTCAAGGGCATTTTGGAGGCCTCCCCTATGCGCCTGTAGTAGCCCTACTAGTAATGTTTATATGACAGATAGAGTAATAAATGAGCAAGTGGGAACAGGGTTTAGAATACAGCCTAATCAAGATACTTGCAAAGTAACTTTGATCTATGTGAAGTTTGATAAGAAAGCTGGTAGTACTTTAATGAGGAGATATAGTCCATTAGTTAGAGTAAACAATATTGTACCAATTGAAGCAGTGAAAGCAATAATTAAACTAAGGCCAGGTAAATCATCTCCTGAAATTCAACGAATGCAGTTCCTTCTTACATTAGCTTGGCATGCACAGTTCATAAAGTTCAGGGCTTGACACTAGAAAGAGTTGTGATCAGGTTTCAACTGATGAAAGAATTTTCCATCATGGACAGGTTTAAGTTGCATTAAGTAGGTCAAACTCTTTACACGGAATATACATTTCGGGGCAACTGTGTGGTAAGTATGTCAGAGCAGATCCTAGAGTGCATGATGAATACAAAAGGCTTAATGAAACTTCTTCAGTACATATCTTAGAGGCACATAAGAAAATTGCTATTACAGCAAATGACTTGAAAAAGTGAAGCCTAACTGTTTGCCTTCTGAATGTGAGGTCGCTTGGAAAACATTGCATTGATATAAAGGCTGATTGAAATGTTGTCAGCAGTGATATTTTTGCACTGACTGAAGCACAGCTTTTTCCTCAAGAAACGGACACTGCACTGCAGTTTTTAGAGAAGATCATGACTGATAAATATTCCAGGATGGCAGTTTGTACCAAATGTAATGCAGAAATAATAAAAATTGAGATTTTTTCCTTCCAATTATTGCATTGAAATATGAAATTTTTAGAAATGGAACTGGACATTGTACTTCCCTTTTGGTGTACCATAAAAATTCATCACATCTTTTAGCCTGAGAAACTGTGGCTACATACTTCCTCAGACGATTGCTTGTGATGCTCTCTGGTCGTTTCAGCTGGAGTCCCATTTTTTTTTTTCAATTTGTTTAGACAGTCCCAGCCTCTCAGGTGAGTGATGGAGGATTCCTTTGGTCTCGCAGAGAAGAACAAGTTTGCGCGATTGATGGTAACTTTGTTCTGTTGTCTGCCAAAACCTGCATGGGTGTCTTCATTACCGGAGTAATTAATAGTGGCACCTTCCGCCCTTTCTTACCACATACCTCAACCATATCCAAACTACATTGAAAATGTAATTAAGTGTTTTAATTAGAGAAACTTCATGGTGATAAAGCTGTAGTGGTTGATCTGTTTCCTTCACTGGATTTTTTGTTTGGGTGTTAGTTTTATTCTGGTGTATTTAAGTGAAGATGTGTATGCATCACAAGGCAATTAGAGGGTAAATAGTTCTCCTAATGTTGTTACCTCTTGCAAAGCTCTTTTTCAACAGGTTCGAGACAATCCTTTATTCGTTGTGAAGAACTTTTTGCCCAATCAAGTCGGTTGTTGAAAGCTTCGAGGGCATTTTGGAGGCCTCCCCTATGCGCCTGTAGTAGCCCTACTAGTAATGTTTATATGACAGATAGAGTAATAAATGAGCAAGTGGGAACAGGGTTTAGAATACAGCCTAATCAAGATACTTGCAAAGTAACTTTGATCTATGTGAAGTTTGATAAGAAAGCTGGTAGTACTTTAATGAGGAGATATAGTCCATTAGTTAGAGTAAACAATATTGTACCAATTGAAGCAGTGAAAGCAATAATTAAACTAAGGCCAGGTAAATCATCTCCTGAAATTCAACGAATGCAGTTCCTTCTTACATTAGCTTGGCATGCACAGTTCATAAAGTTCAGGGCTTGACACTAGAAAGAGTTGTGATCAGGTTTCAACTGATGAAAGAATTTTCCATCATGGACAGGTTTAAGTTGCATTAAGTAGGTCAAACTCTTTACACGGAATATACATTTCGGGGCAACTGTATGGTAAGTATGTCAGAGCAGATCCTAGAGTGCATGATGAATACAAAAGGCTTAATGAAACTTCTTCAGTACATATCTTAGAGGCACATAAGAAAATTGCTATTACAGCAAATGACTTGAAAAAGTGAAGCCTAACTGTTTGCCTTCTGAATGTGAGGTCGCTTGGAAAACATTGCATTGATATAAAGGCTGATTGAAATGTTGTCAGCAGTGATATTTTTGCACTGACTGAAGCACAGCTTTTTCCTCAAGAAACGGACACTGCACTGCAGTTTTAGAGAAGATCATGACTGATAAATATTCCAGGATGGCAGTTTGTACCAAATGTAATGCAGAAATAATAAAAATTGAGATTATTTCCCTCCAATTATTGCATTGAAATATGAAATTTTTAGAAATGGAACTGGACATTGTACTTCCCTTTTGGTGTACCATAAAAATTCATCACATCTTTTAGCCTGAGAAACTGTGGCTACATACTTCCTCAGACGATTGCTTGTGATGCTCTCTGGTCGTTTCAGCTGGAGTCCCATTGTTTTTGTCAA
>JAEMWC010000016.1:952500-1010000 GCA_016490735.1 Pachyseris speciosa | reverse complement strand
TGGAACTGGACATTGTACTTCCCTTTTGGTGTACCATAAAAATTCATCACATCTTTTAGCCTGAGAAACTGTGGCTACATACTTCCTCAGACGATTGCTTGTGATGCTCTCTGGTCGTTTAAGCTGGAGTCCCATTGTTTTTGTCAATTTGTTTAGACAGTCCCAGCTTCTCAGGTGAGTGATGGAGGATTCCTTTGGTCTCGCAGAGAAGAACAAGTTTGCGCGATTGATGATAACCTTGTTCTGTTGTCTGCCAAAACCTGCATGGCTGTCTTCATTACCGGAGTAATTAATAGTGGCACCTTCCGCCCTTTCTTACCACATACCTCAACCATATCCAAACTACATTGAAAATGTAATTAAGTGTTTTAATTAGAGAAACTTCATGGTGATAAAGCTGTAGTGGTTGATCTGTTTCCTTCACTGGATTTTTTGTTTGGGTGTTAGTTTTATTCTGGTGTATTTAAGTGAAGATGTGTATGCATCACAAGGCAATTAGAGGGTAAATAGTTCTCCTAATGTTGTTACCTCTTGCAAAGCTCTTTTTCAACAGGTTCGAGACAATCCTTTATTCGTTGTGAAGAACTTTTTCCCCAATCAAGTCAGTTGTTGAAAGCTTCAAGGGCATTTTGGAGGCCTCCCCTATGCGCCTGTAGTAGCCCTACTAGTAATGTTTATATGACAGAAAGAGTAATAAATGGGCAAGTGGGAACAGGGTTTAGAATACAGCCTAATGAAGATACTTGCAAAGTAACTTTGATCTATGTGAAGTTTGATAAGAAAGCTGGTAGTACGTTAATGAGGAGATATAGTCCATTAGTTAGAGTAAACAATATTGTACCAATTGAAGCAGTGAAAGCAATAATTAAACTAAGGCCAGGTAAATCATCTCCTGAAATTCAACGAATGCAGTTCCTTCTTACATTAGCTTGGCATGCACAGTTCATAAAGTTCAGGGCTTGACACTAGAAAGAGTTGTGATCAGGTTTCAACTGATGAAAGAATTTTCCATCATGGACAGGTTTAAGTTGCATTAAGTAGGTCAAACTCTTTACACGGAATATACATTTTGGGCAACTGTATGGTACGTATGTCAGAGCAGATCCTAGAGTGCATGATGAATACAAAAGGCTTAATGAAACTTCTTCAGTACATATCTTAGAGGCACATAAGAAAATTGCTATTACAGCAAATGACTTGAAAAAGTGAAGCCTAACTGTTTGCCTTCTGAATGTGAGGTCGCTTGGAAAACATTGCATTGATATAAAGGCTGATTGAAATATTGTCAGCAGTGATATTTTTGCACTGACTGAAGCACAGCTTTTTCCTCAAGAAACGGACACTGCACTGCAGTTTTTAGACAAGATGATGACTGTGATAAATATTCCAGGATGGCAGTTTGTACCAAATGTAATGTAGAAATAATAAAAATTGAGATTATTTCCCTCCAATTATTGCATTGAAATATGAAATTTTTAGTAATGAACTGGACATTGTACTTCCCTTTTGGTGTACCATAAAAATTCATCACATCTTTTAGCCTGAGAAACTGTGGCTACATACTTCCTCAGACGATTGCTTGTGATGCTCTCTGGTCGTTTCAGCTGGAGTCCCATTGTTTTTGTCAATTTGTTTAGACAGTCCCAGCCTCTCAGGTGAGTGATGGAGGATTCCTTTGGTCTCGCAGAGAAGAACAAGTTTGCGCGATTGATGGTAACTTTGTTCTGTTGTCTGCCAAAACCTGCATGGCTGTCTTCATTACCGGAGTAATTAATAGTGGCACCTTCCGCCCTTTCTTACCACATACCTCAACCATATCCAAACTACATTGAAAATGTAATTAAGTGTTTGAATTAGAGAAACTTCATGGTGATAAAGCTGTAGTGGTTGATCTGTTTCCTTCACTGGATTTTTTGTTTGGGTGTTAGTTTTATTCTGGTGTATTTAAGTGAAGATGTGTATGCATCACAAGGCAATTAGAGGGTAAATAGTTCTCCTAATGTTGTTACCTCTTGCAAAGCTCTTTTTCAACAGGTTCGAGACAATCCTTTATTCGTTGTGAAGAACTTTTTGCCCAATCAAGTCGGTTGTTGAAAGCTTCAAGGGCATTTTGGAGGCCTCCCCTATGCGCCTGTAGTAGCCCTACTAGTAATGTTTATATGACAGATAGAGTAATAAATGGGCAAGTGGGAACAGGGTTTAGAATACAGCCTAATCAAGATACTTGCAAAGTAACTTTGATCTATGTGAAGTTTGATAAGAAAGCTGGTAGTACTTTAATGAGGAGATATAGTCCATTAGTTAGAGTAAACAATATTGTACCAATTGAAGCAGTGAAAGCAATAATTAAACTAAGGCCAGGTAAATCATCTCCTGAAATTCAACGAATGCAGTTCCTTCTTACATTAGCTTGGCATGCACAGTTCATAAAGTTCAGGGCTTGACACTAGAAAGAGTTGTGATCAGGTTTCAACTGATGAAAGAATTTTCCATCATGGACAGGTTTAAGTTGCATTAAGTAGGTCAAACTCTTTACACGGAATATACATTTTGGGGCAACTGTATGGTAAGTATGTCAGAGCAGATCCTAGAGTGCATGATGAATACAAAAGGCTTAATGAAACTTCTTCAGTACATATCTTAGAGGCACATAAGAAAATTGCTATTACAGCAAATGACTTGAAAAAGTGAAGCCTAACTGTTTGCCTTCTGTATGTGAGGTCGCTTGGAAAACATTGCATTGATATAAAGGCTGATTGAAATGTTGTCAGCAGTGATATTTTTGCACTGACTGAAGCACAGCTTTTTCCTCAAGAAACGGACACTGCACTGCAGTTTTTAGAGAAGATCATGACTGATAAATATTCCAGGATGGCAGTTTGTACCAAATGTAATGCAGAAATAATAAAAATTGAGATTATTTCCCTCCAATTATTGCATTGAAATATGAAATTTTTAGAAATGGAACTGGACATTGTACTTCCCTTTTGGTGTACCATAAAAATTCATCACATCTTTTAGCCTGAGAAACTGTGGCTACATACTTCCTCAGACGATTGCTTGTGATGCTCTCTGGTCGTTTCAGCTGGAGTCCCATTGTTTTTGTCATTTTGTTTAGACAGTCCCAGCCTCTCAGGTGAGTGATGGAGGATTCCTTTGGTCTCGCAGAGAAGAACAAGTTTGCGCGATTGATGGTAACTTTGTTCTGTTGTCTGCCAAAACCTGCATGGCTGTCTTCATTACCGGAGTAATTAATAGTGGCACCTTCCGCCCTTTCTTACCACATACCTCAACCATATCCAAACTACATTGAAAATGTAATTAAGTGTTTTAATTAGAGAAACTTCATGGTGATAAAGCTGTAGTGGTTGATCTGTTTCCTTCACTGGATTTTTTTTTTGGGTGTTAGTTTTATTCTGGTGTATTTAAGTGAAGATGTGTATGCATCACAAGGCAATTAGAGGGTAAATAGTTCTCCTAATGTTGTTACCTCTTGCAAAGCTCTTTTTCAACAGGTTCGAGACAATCCTTTATTCGTTGTGAAGAACTTTTTGCCCAATCAAGTCGGTTGTTGAAAGCTTCAAGGGCATTTTGGAGGCCTCCCCTATGCGCCTGTAGTAGCCCTACTTGTAATGTTTATATGACAGATAGAGTAATAAATGGGCAAGTGGGAACAGGTTTAGAATACAGCCTAATCAAGATACTTGCAAAGTAACTTTGATCTATGTGAAGTTTGATAAGAAAGCTGGTAGTACTTTAATGAGGAGATATAGTCCATTAGTTAGAGTAAACAATATTGTACCAATTGAAGCAGTGAAAGCAATAATTAAACTAAGGCCAGGTAAATCATCTCCTGAAATTCAACGAATGCAGTTCCTTCTTACATTAGCTTGGCATGCACAGTTCATAAAGTTCAGGGCTTGACACTAGAAAGAGTTGTGATCAGGTTTCAACTGATGAAAGAATTTTCCATCATGGACAGGTTTAAGTTGCATTAAGTAGGTCAAACTCTTTACACGGAATATACATTTTGGGGCAACTGTATGGTAAGTATGTCAGAGCAGATCCTAGAGTGCATGATGAATACAAAAGGCTTAATGAAACTTCTTCAGTACATATCTTAGAGGCACATAAGAAAATTGCTATTACAGCAAATGACTTGAAAAAGTGAAGCCTAACTGTTTGCCTTCTGAATGTGAGGTCGCTTGGAAAACATTGCATTGATATAAAGGCTGATTGAAATATTGTCAGCAGTGATATTTTTGCACTGACTGAAGCACAGCTTTTTCCTCAAGAAACGGACACTGCACTGCAGTTTTTAGACAAGATCATGATTGTGATAAATATTCAGGGATGGCAGTTTGTACCAAATGTAATGTAGAAATAATAAAAATTGAGATTATTTCCCTCCAATTATTGCATTGAAATATGAAATTTTTAGTAATGGAACTGGACATTGTACTTCCCTTTTGGTGTACCATAAAAATTCATCACATCTTTTAGCCTGAGAAACTGTGGCTACATACTTCCTCAGACGATTGCTTGTGATGCTCTCTGGTCGTTTCAGCTGGAGTCCCATTGTTTTTGTCAATTTGTTTAGACAGTCCCAGCCTCTCAGGTGAGTGATGGAGGATTCCTTTGGTCTCGCAGAGAAGAACAAGTTTGCGCGATTGATGGTAACTTTGTTCTGTTGTCTGCCAAAACCTGCATGGCGGTCTTCATTACCGGAGTAATTAATAGTGGCACCTTCCGCCCTTTCTTACCACATACCTCAACCATATCCAAACTACATTGAAAATGTAATTAAGTGTTTTAATTAGAGAAACTTCATGGTGATAAAGCTGTAGTGGTTGATCTGTTTCCTTCACTGGATTTTTTGTTTGGGTGTTAGTTTTATTCTGTGTATTTAAGTGAAGATGTGTATGCATCACAAGGCAATTAGAGGGTAAATAGTTCTCCTAATGTTGTTACCTCTTGCAAAGCTCTTTTTCAACAGGTTCGAGACAATCCTTTATTCGTTGTGAAGAACTTTTTGCCCAATCAAGTCGGTTGTTGAAAGCTTCAAGGGCATTTTGGAGGCCTCCCCTATGCGCCTGTAGTAGCCCTACTAGTAATGTTTATATGACAGATAGAGTAATAAATGGGCAAGTGGGAACAGGGTTTAGAATACAGCCTAATCAAGATACTTGCAAAGTAACTTTGATCTATGTGAAGTTTGATAAGAAAGCTGGTAGTACTTTAATGAGGAGATATAGTCCATTAGTTAGAGTAAACAATATTGTACCAATTGAAGCAGTGAAAGCAATAATTAAACTAAGGCCAGGTAAATCATCTCCTGAAATTCAACGAATGCAGTTCCTTCTTACATTAGCTTGGCATGCACAGTTCATAAAGTTCAGGGCTTGACACTAGAAAGAGTTGTGATCAGGTTTCAACTGATGAAAGAATTTTCCATCATGGACAGGTTTAAGTTGCATTAAGTAGGTCAAACTCTTTACACGGAATATACATTTTGGGGCAACTGTATGGTAAGTATGTCAGAGCAGATCCTAGAGTGCATGATGAATACAAAAGGCTTAATGAAACTTCTTCAGTACATATCTTAGAGGCACATAACAAAATTGCTATTACAGCAAATGACTTGAAAAAGTGAAGCCTAACTGTTTGCCTTCTGAATGTGAGGTCGCTTGGAAAACATTGCATTGATATAAAGGCTGATTGAAATATTGTCAGCAGTGATATTTTTGCACTGACTGAAGCACAGCTTTTTCCTCAAGAAACGGACACTGCACTGCAGTTTTTAGACAAGATCATGACTGTGATAAATATTCAGGGATGGCAGTTTGTACCAAATGTAATGTCAAAATAATAAAAATTGAGATTATTTCCCTCCAATTATTGCATTGAAATATGAAATTTTAGTAATGGAACTGGACATTGTACTTCCCTTTTGGTGTACCATAAAAATTCATCACATCTTTTAGCCTGAGAAACTGTGGCTACATACTTCCTCAGACGATTGCTTGTGATGCTCTGTGGTCGTTTCAGCTGGAGTCCCATTGTTTTTGTCAATTTGTTTAGACAGTCCCAGCCTCTCAGGTGAGTGATGGAGGATTCCTTTGGTCTCGCAGAGAAGAACAAGTTTGCGCGATTGATGGTAACTTTGTTCTGTTGTCTGCCAAAACCTGCATGGCTGTCTTCATTACCGGAGTAATTAATACTGGCACCTTCCGCCCTTTCTTACCACATACCTCAACCATATCCAAACTACATTGAAAATGTAATTAAGTGTTTTAATTAGAGAAACTTCATGGTGATAAAGCTGTAGTGGTTGATCTGTTTCCTTCACTGGATTTTTTGTTTGGGTGTTAGTTTTATTCTGGTGTATTTAAGTGAAGATGTGTATGCATCACAAGGCAATTAGAGGGTAAATAGTTCTCCTAATGTTGTTACCTCTTGCAAAGCTCTTTTTCAACAGGTTCGAGACAATCCTTTATTCGTTGTGAAGAACTTTTTGCCCAATCAAGTCGGTTGTTGAAAGCTTCAAGGGCATTTTGGAGGCCTCCCCTATGCGCCTGTAGTAGCCCTACTAGTAATGTTTATATGACAGATAGAGTAATAAATGAGCAAGTGGGAACAGGGTTTAGAATACAGCCTAATCAAGATACTTGCAAAGTAACTTTGATCTATGTGAAGTTTGATAAGAAAGTACTTTAATGAGGAGATATAGTCCATTAGTTAGAGTAAACAATATTGTACCAATTGAAGCAGTGAAAGCAATAATTAAACTAAGGCCAGGTAAATCATCTCCTGAAATTCAACGAATGCAGTTCCTTCTTACATTAGCTTGGCATGCACAGTTCATAAAGTTCAGGGCTTGACACTAGAAAGAGTTGTGATCAGGTTTCAACTGATGAAAGAATTTTCCATCATGGACAGGTTTAAGTTGCATTAAGTAGGTCAAACTCTTTACACGGAATATACATTTTGGGGCAACTGTATGGTAAGTATGTCAGAGCAGATCCTAGAGTGCATGATGAATACAAAAGGCTTAATGAAACTTCTTCAGTACATATCTTAGAGGCACATAACAAAATTGCTATTACAGCAAATGACTTGAAAAAGTGAAGCCTAACTGTTTGCCTTCTGAATGTGAGGTCGCTTGGAAAACATTGCATTGATATAAAGGCTGATTGAAATATTGTCAGCAGTGATATTTTTGCACTGACTGAAGCACAGCTTTTTCCTCAAGAAACGGACACTGCACTGCAGTTTTTAGACAAGATCATGACTGTGATAAATATTCCAGGATGGCAGTTTGTACCAAATGTAATGTAGAAATAATAAAAATTGAGATTATTTCCCTCCAATTATTGCATTGAAATATGAAATTTTTAGTAATGGAACTGGACATTGTACTTCCCTTTTGGTGTACCATAAAAATTCATCACATCTTTTAGCCTGAGAAAATGTGGCTACATACTTCCTCAGACGATTGCTTGTGATGCTCTCTGGTCGTTTCAGCTGGAGTCCCATTGTTTTTGTCAATTTGTTTAGACAGTCCCAGCCTCTCAGGTGAGTGATGGAGGATTCCTTTGGTCTCGCAGAGAAGAACAAGTTTGCGCGATTGATGGTAACTTTGTTCTGTTGTCTGCCAAAACCTGCATGGCTGTCTTCATTACCGGAGTAATTAATAGTGGCACCTTCCGCCCTTTCTTACCACATACCTCAACCATATCCAAACTACATTGAAAATGTAATTAAGTGTTTTAATTAGAGAAACTTCATGGTGATAAAGCTGTAGTGGTTGATCTGTTTCCTTCACTGGAATTTTTTTTTGGGTGTTAGTTTTATTCTTGTGTATTTAAGTGAAGATGTGTATGCATCACAAGGCAATTAGAGGGTAAATAGTTCTCCTAATGTTGTTACCTCTTGCAAAGCTCTTTTTCAACAGGTTCGAGACAATCCTTTATTCGTTGTGAAGAACTTTTTGCCCAATCAAGTCGGTTGTTGAAAGCTTGAAGGGGCATTTTGGAGGCTCCCCTATGCGCCTGTAGTAGCCCTACTAGTAATGTTTATATGACAGTAGAGTAATAAATGGGCAAGTGGGAACAGGTTTTAGAATACAGCCTAATCAAGATACTTGCAAAGTAACTTTGATCTATGTGAAGTTTGATAAGAAAGCTGGTAGTACTTAAATGAGGAGATATAGTCCATTAGTTAGAGTAAACAATATTGTACCAATTGAAGCAGTGAAAGCAATAATTAAACTAAGGCCAGGTAAATCATCTCCTGAAATTCAACGAATGCAGTTCCTTGTTACATTAGCTTGGGCATGCACAGTTCATAAAGTTCAGGGCTTGACACTAGAAAGAGTTGTGATCAGGTTTCAACTGATGAAAGAATTTTCCATGATGGACAGGTTTAAGTTGCATTAAGTAGGTCAAACTCTTTACACGGAATATACATTTTGGGGCAACTGTATGGTAAGTATGTCAGAGCAGATCCTAGAGTGCATGATGAATACAAAAGGCTTAATGAAACTTCTTCAGTACATATCTTAGAGGCACATAAGAAAATTGCTATTACAGCAAATGACTTGAAAAAGTGAAGCCTAACTGTTTGCCTTCTGAATGTGACGTCGCTTGGAAAACATTGCATTGATATAAACGCTGATTGAAATATTGTCAGCAGTGATATTTTTGCACTGACTGAAGCACAGGTTGTTCCTCAAGAAACGGACACTGCACTTCAGTTTTTAGACAAGATGATGACTGTGATAAATATTCAGGGATGGCAGTTTGTACCAAATGTAATGTAGAAATAATAAAAATTGAGATTATTTCCCTTCAATTATTGCATTGAAATATGAAATTTTTAGTAATGGAACTGGACATTGTACTTCCCTTTTGGTGTACCATAAAAATTCATCACATCTTTTAGCCTGAGAAACTGTGGCTACATACTTCGTCAGACGATTGCTTGTGATGCTCTCTGGTCGTTTCAGCTGGAGTCCCATTGTTTTTGTCAGTTTGTTTAGACAGTCCCAGCCTCTCAGGTGAGTGATGGAGGATTCCTTTGGTCCCGCAGAGAAGAACAAGTTTGCGCGATTGATGGTAACTTTGTTCTGTTGTCTGCCAAAACCTGCATGGTGTCTTCATTACCGGAGTAATTAATACTGGCACCTTCCGCCCTTTACCACGTACGTCAACCATATCGAAAGAACATTGAAAATGTAAATAAGTGTTTTAATTAGAGAAACTTCATGGTGATAAAGCTGTGGTTGTTGATCTGTTTCCTTCACTGGAATTTTTTTTTGGGTGTTAGTTTTATTCTTGTGTATTTAAGTGAAGATGTGTATGCATCACAAGGCAATTAGAGGGTAAATAGTTCTCTTGCAAAGCTCTTTTTCAACAGGTTCGAGACAATCCTTTATTCCTTGTGAAGAACTTGTTGCCCAATCTTGTTGGTTGTTGAAAGGTTGAAGGGACATTTTGGACGCCTCCCGTATGCACCTGTTTTTGAAGATGATAACTTGAAAGTGTTACCTCGGTCAACTGACAGCAGTTGTGTAGGGTGGGATTTTGTCTGATGCTTTCAGTTCGCACGATCATTCTTTGCAGTAAATGATTGCACAGCTTGTCCAAATCCCCTTTTCTATTTTGGTGACACTTAGTATTTAATATTTGTTGTTTAGACTTAAAATCAAATGTGGTGTTGCCATGCATGAAGGTCATTGGATGGTGAAGTACATAAATCATCCGTACGTTAGAGGGGCTGGGTATTATCAGGTGTTCGACCTGATGTCGACACACCCACACCGTTGCCCCCCTGAAAGCAAATAAACTAACCTAGGAAAACTTAGATCGTGAAGCTCACCTTTTTTCATTTTTCAGGCCATCCTTTCTGAAGATTCCCAGCTCAACGAAGATACACAAGAAACTGGTCACAAGTTTGTTTTTGTTTTTCTCTGACACAGTTGTCCATTTCGACCTAGAAAGTTGGTGGTAGATATCCCATCTACAAAGCAACAACGTGAATGCAACTTGCATTGAAATGTCTCACTCTGTGGCTTTGACAGTTCTACAACATGTGCTGTTCGGATACCATCTCTGGGCCATGCAATCAAGAAGTGTATAATCATCCAACAGGGGAAGGCTTTACGAGAACAGGATCAGTTGCTGCTCAGTGATCAAGAAAACCCTTGAGAAAGGAATGGGGGCTGAATTGGGTGATAGGATATCCTGTTTAAAAAAATGAACTGCCTTAAACCTGTAAAAGTAGAACTGATCTATCTTTTCATATCAGGAGAGTCATTTAATAAGAGCAATGTATCACGTTTTTAAAACGGTTAGATACGCATCTAAGAATCCTGAACTACCAACAGTACCATTAACAGCTCCCACTGGTGAAGCAGCTGTGAATATAAGTGGTACAACAATAAACACTGCCTTAGCAATTCCTAAGGAAACAGTTAACTCTTTGTCTCCAATGTCAGACCAAAAGAAAACGCAGATGAGAGCAGTGTTAAGAGAGTTGAAGCTAATAGTTGTAGATGAGGTTTCTATGGTTTCTAACACAACTTTGATTGATATACACCAAAGATTAAAAGAACGTTTTGGGCCATCTGGCTCACAGTTGTTTGCTGTGGTGTCTATGATAGTCTTCAGTTATTTCTATCAGTATTACCGATACAGAGAAAGTGTTTTAAAGGTTACCAAAATGATGTTTACAATCAAAACTATCCTTGGCTCATTTTTAGAATGATCGAGCTGACTGAAACCATGAGACAAAAAGAATGACAACCTTTCACAGAACTATTAAACGGATGCAGGACTGCTTCTCAAACCATTGATGACTTACAGACAATAAATGGTTGAGTAATTAGCTTTGGGGATAACAATTACCCGGCTGATGCGCTTCACATTTGGGCTGCAAATGATGCTGTTGCAATGCATAATAGAAAAAAAAAGTAGAAGAAATCGACGCACCTTTGTTTGTAGTTTGAGCTACAGATCAGTATCAAGCAAAAGTTAAACAACAAGATATTGATAGACTGTTGTGAAAGGGTAGATCTGAAACTGGTGGAATTGATTTTGAACTTTACATTAAGGAAGGTGCTAGAGTGATGCCTACTAGTGATTTTGATATGACAGATAGAGTAATAAATGGGCAAGTGGGAACAGTATGTAGAATACAGCCTAATCAAGATACTTGCAAAGTAACTTTGATGTATGTGAAGTTTGATAAGAAAGCTGGTAGTACTTTAATGAGGAGATATAGTCCATTAGTTAGAGTAAACAATATTGTACGAATTGAAGCAGTGAAAGCAATAATTAAACTAAGGCCAGGTAAATCATCTCCTGAAATTCAACGAATGGAGTTCCTTCTTACATTAGCTTGGGCATGCACAGTTCATAAAGTTCAGGGCTTGACACTAGAAAGAGTTGTGATCAGGTTTCAACTGATGAAACAAGTTTCCGTCATGGACAGGTTTAAGTTGCATTAAGTAGGTCAAACTCTTTACACGGAATATACATTTTGGGGCAACTGTATGGTAAGTATGTCAGAGCAGATCCTAGAGTGCATGATGAATACAAAAGGCTTAATGAAACTTCTTCAGTACATATCGTAGAGGCACATAACAAAATTGCTATTACAGCAAATGACTTGAAAAAGTGAAGCCTAACTGTTTGCCTTCTAAATGTGAGGTCGCTTAGAAAACATTGCATAGATATAAAGGCTGATTGAAATATTGTCAGTAGTGATATTTTTGCAATGACTGAAACACAGCTTTTTCCTCAAGAAACGGACACTGCACTGCAGTTTTTAGACAAGATGATGACTGTGATAAATATTCAGGGATGGCAGTTTGTACCAAATGTAATGTCAAAATAATAAAAATTGAGATTATTTCCCTCCAATTATTGCATTGAAATATGAAAATTTTAGTAATGGAACTGGACATTGTACTTCCCTTTTGGTGTACCATAAAAATTCATCACATCTTTTAGCCTGACAAACTGTGGCTACATACTTCCTCAGACGATTGCTTGTGATGCTCTCTAGTCTTTTCAGCTGGAGTCCCATTGTTTTTGTCAATTTGTTTAGACAGTCCCAGCCTCTCAGGTGAGTGATGGAGGATTCCTTTGGTCTCGCAGAGAAGAACAAGTTTGCGCGATTGATGGTAACTTTGTTCTGTTGTCTGCCAAAACCTGCATGGCTGTCTTCATTACCGGAGTTATTAATAGTGGCACCTTCCGCCCTTTCTTACCACATACCTCAACCATATCCAAACTACATTGAAAATGTAATTAAGTGTTTGAATTAGAAAAACTTCATGGTGATAAAGCTGTAGTGGTTGATCTGTTTCCTTCACTGGATTTTTTGTTTGGGTGTTAGTTTTATTCTGGTGTATTTAAGTGAAGACGTGTATGCATCACAAGGAAATTAGAGGGTAAATAGTTCTCCTAATGTTGTTACCTCTTGCAAAGCTCTTTTTCAACAGGTTCGAGACAATCCTTTATTCGTTGTGAAGAACTTTTTGCCCAATCAAGTCGGTTGTTGAAAGCTTCAAGGGCATTTTGGAGGCCTCCCCTATGCGCCTGTAGTAGCCCTACTAGTAATGTTTATATGACAGATAGAGTAATAAATGAGCAAGTGGGAACAGGGTTTAGAATACAGCCTAATCAAGATACTTGCAAAGTAACTTTGATCTATGTGAAGTTTGATAAGAAAGTACTTTAATGAGGAGATATAGTCCATTAGTTAGAGTAAACAATATTGTTCCAATTGAAGCAGTGAAAGCAATAATTAAACTAAGGCCAGGTAAATCATCTCCTGAAATTCAACGAATGCAGTTCCTTGTTACATTAGCTTGGGCATGCACAGTTCATAAAGTTCAGGGCTTGACACTAGAAAGAGTTGTGATCAGGTTTCAAGTGATGAAAGAATTTTCCATGATGGACAGGTTTAAGTTGCATTAAGTAGGTCAAACTCTTTACACGGAATATACATTTTGGGGCAACTGTATGGTAAGTATGTCAGAGCAGATCCTAGAGTGCATGATGAATACAAAAGGCTTAATGAAACTTCTTCAGTACATATCTTAGAGGCACATAAGAAAATTGCTATTACAGCAAATGACTTGAAAAAGTGAAGCCTAACTGTTTGCCTTCTGAATGTGACGTCGCTTGGAAAACATTGCATTGATATAAACGCTGATTGAAATATTGTCAGCAGTGATATTTTTGCACTGACTGAAGCACAGGTTGTTCCTCAAGAAACGGACACTGCACTTCAGTTTTTAGACAAGATGATGACTGTGATAAATATTCAGGGATGGCAGTTTGTACCAAATGTAATGTAGAAATAATAAAAATTGAGATTATTTCCCTTCAATTATTGCATTGAAATATGAAATTTTTAGTAATGGAACTGGACATTGTACTTCCCTTTTGGTGTACCATAAAAATTCATCACATCTTTTAGCCTGAGAAACTGTGGCTACATACTTCGTCAGACGATTGCTTGTGATGCTCTCTGGTCGTTTCAGCTGGAGTCCCATTGTTTTTGTCAGTTTGTTTAGACAGTCCCAGCCTCTCAGGTGAGTGATGGAGGATTCCTTTGGTCCCGCAGAGAAGAACAAGTTTGCGCGATTGATGGTAACTTTGTTCTGTTGTCTGCCAAAACCTGCATGGTGTCTTCATTACCGGAGTAATTAATACTGGCACCTTCCGCCCTTTACCACGTACGTCAACCATATCGAAAGAACATTGAAAATGTAAATAAGTGTTTTAATTAGAGAAACTTCATGGTGATAAAGCTGTAGTTGTTGATCTGTTTCCTTCACTGGAATTTTTTTTTGGGTGTTAGTTTTATTCTTGTGTATTTAAGTGAAGATGTGTATGCATCACAAGGCAATTAGAGGGTAAATAGTTCTCTTGCAAAGCTCTTTTTCAACAGGTTCGAGACAATCCTTTATTCCTTGTGAAGAACTTGTTGCCCAATCTTGTTGGTTGTTGAAAGGTTGAAGGGACATTTTGGACGCCTCCCGTATGCACCTGTTTTTGAAGATGATAACTTGAAAGTGTTACCTCGGTCAACTGACAGCAGTTGTGCAGGGTGGGATTTTGTCTGATGCTTTCAGTTCGCACGATCATTCTTTGCAGTAAATGATTGCACAGCTTGTCCAAATCCCCTTTTCTATTTTGGTGACACTTAGTATTTAATATTTGTTGTTTAGACTTAAAATCAAATGTGGTGTTGCCATGCATGAAGGTCATTGGATGGTGAAGTACATAAATCATCCGTACGTTAGAGGGGCTGGGTATTATCAGGTGTTCGACCTGATGTCGACACACCCACACCGTGCGCCCCCTGAAAGCAAATAAACTAACCTAGGAAAACTTAGATCGTGAAGCTCACCTTTTTTCATTTTTCAGGCCATCCTTTCTGAAGATTCCCAGCTCAACGAAGATACACAAGAAACTGGTCACAAGTTTGTTTTTGTTTTTCTCTGACACAGTTGTCCATTTCGACCTAGAAAGTTGGTGGTAGATATCCCATCTACAAAGCAACAACGTGAATGCAACTTGCATTGAAATGTCTCACTCTGTGGCTTTGACAGTTCTACAACATGTGCTGTTCGGATACCATCTCTGGGCCATGCAATCAAGAAGTGTATAATCATCCAACAGGGGAAGGCTTTACGAGAACAGGATCAGTTGCTGCTCAGTGATCAAGAAAACCCTTGAGAAAGGAATGGGGGCTGAATTGGGTGATAGGATATCCTGTTTAAAAAAATGAACTGCCTTAAACCTGTAAAAGTAGAACTGATCTATCTTTTCATATCAGGAGAGTCATTTAATAAGAGCAATGTATCACGTTTTTAAAACGGTTAGATACGCATCTAAGAATCCTGAACTACCAACAGTACCATTAACAGCTCCCACTGGTGAAGCAGCTGTGAATATAAGTGGTACAACAATAAACACTGCCTTAGCAATTCCTAAGGAAACAGTTAACTCTTTGTCTCCAATGTCAGACCAAAAGAAAACGCAGATGAGAGCAGTGTTAAGAGAGTTGAAGCTAATAGTTGTAGATGAGGTTTCTATGGTTTCTAACACAACTTTGATTGATATACACCAAAGATTAAAAGAACGTTTTGGGCCATCTGGCTCACAGTTGTTTGCTGTGGTGTCTATGATAGTCTTCAGTTATTTCTATCAGTATTACCGATACAGAGAAAGTGTTTTAAAGGTTACCAAAATGATGTTTACAATCAAAACTATCCTTGGCTCATTTTTAGAATGATCGAGCTGACTGAAACCATGAGACAAAAAGAATGACAACCTTTCACAGAACTATTAAACGGATGCAGGACTGCTTCTCAAACCATTGATGACTTACAGACAATAAATGGTTGAGTAATTAGCTTTGGGGATAACAATTACCCGGCTGATGCGCTTCACATTTGGGCTGCAAATGATGCTGTTGCAATGCATAATAGAAAAAAAAAGTAGAAGAAATCGACGCACCTTTGTTTGTAGTTTGAGCTACAGATCAGTATCAAGCAAAAGTTAAACAACAAGATATTGATAGACTGTTGTGAAAGGGTAGATCTGAAACTGGTGGAATTGATTTTGAACTTTACATTAAGGAAGGTGCTAGAGTGATGCCTACTAGTGATTTTGATATGACAGATAGAGTAATAAATGGGCAAGTGGGAACAGTATGTAGAATACAGCCTAATCAAGATACTTGCAAAGTAACTTTGATGTATGTGAAGTTTGATAAGAAAGCTGGTAGTACTTTAATGAGGAGATATAGTCCATTAGTTAGAGTAAACAATATTGTACGAATTGAAGCAGTGAAAGCAATAATTAAACTAAGGCCAGGTAAATCATCTCCTGAAATTCAACGAATGGAGTTCCTTCTTACATTAGCTTGGGCATGCACAGTTCATAAAGTTCAGGGCTTGACACTAGAAAGAGTTGTGATCAGGTTTCAACTGATGAAACAAGTTTCCGTCATGGACAGGTTTAAGTTGCATTAAGTAGGTCAAACTCTTTACACGGAATATACATTTTGGGGCAACTGTATGGTAAGTATGTCAGAGCAGATCCTAGAGTGCATGATGAATACAAAAGGCTTAATGAAACTTCTTCAGTACATATCGTAGAGGCACATAACAAAATTGCTATTACAGCAAATGACTTGAAAAAGTGAAGCCTAACTGTTTGCCTTCTAAATGTGAGGTCGCTTAGAAAACATTGCATAGATATAAAGGCTGATTGAAATATTGTCAGTAGTGATATTTTTGCAATGACTGAAACACAGCTTTTTCCTCAAGAAACGGACACTGCACTGCAGGTTTTAGACAAGATGATGACTGTGATAAATATTCCAGGATGGCAGTTTGTACCAAATGTAATGTAGAAATAATAAAAATTGAGATTATTTCCCTCCAATTATTGCAATGAAATATGAAGTTTTTAGAAATGGAACTCAACATTGTACTTCCCTTTTGGTGTACCATAAAAATTCATCACATCTTTTAGCCTGAGAAACTGTGGCTACATACTTCCTTAGACGATTGCTTGTGATGCTCTCTGGTCGTTTGAGCTGGAGTCCCATTGTTTTTGTCAATTTGTTTAGACAGTCCCAGCCTCTCAGGTGAGTGATGGAGGATTCCTTTGGTCTCGCAGAGAAGAACAAGTTTGCGCGATTGATGGTAACTTTGTTCTGTTGTCTGCCAAAATCTGCATGGCGGTCTTCATTACCGGAGTAATTAATACTGGCACCTTTCGCCCTTTCTTACCAGATACCTCAACCATATCCAAACTACATAAATGACAGAGAGCTAATTTAAATTCCCTTGAAAATGTAAATAAGTGTTTTCATTAGAGAAACGTCATGATGATAAATCTCTAGTGCTTGATCTTTTTCCTTCACTGGATTTTTTGTTTGGGTGTTAGTTTTATTCTTGTATATTTAAGTTAAGATGTGTATGCATCACAAGGGAATTAGAGGGTAAACAGTTCTCCTAATGTTGTTACCTCTTGCAAAGCTCTTTTTCAACAGGTTCGAGACAATCCTTTATTCGTTGTGAAGAACTTTTTGCCCAATCAAGTCGGTTGTTGAAAGCTTCAAGGGGTATTTTGGAGGCCTTCCCTATGCGCCTGCTTTTGAAGATGATAACTTGAAAGTGTTACCTCGGTCAAATGACCCCAGTTGTGCAGGGAGGGATTTTGTCTGATGGTTTCAGTTAGGACGGTTATTCTTTGCAGTAAATGTTTCCACAGCTTGTCCAAATCCCCTTTTCTATTTTTTGACACTTAGTATTTAATATTTGTTGTTTAGACTTAAAATCAGGTGTGGTATTACCAGGAGAGGTTGGTGTTGCCATGCATCAAGCTCATTGGATGGTGAATTACATAAATCAGCCATACCTTAGAAGGGCTGGGTATTATCAGGTGTTCGATTTGATGTCTACACACCCACACCGTGCCCCCCCCCCCCCCCGAAAGCAAATAAATTAACCTAGGATTACTTAGATCGTGAAGCTCACCTTTTTTCATTTTTCAGGCCATCCTTTCTGAAGATTCCCAGCTCAACGAAGATACACAAGAAACTGGTCACAAGTTTGGTTTTGTTTTTCTGTGACACAGTTGTCCATTTCGACCTAGAAAGTTGGTGGTAGATATCCCATCTACAAAGCAACAACGTGAATGCAACTTGCATTGAAATGTCTCACTCTGTGGCTTTGACAGTTCTACAACATGTGCTGTTCGGATACCATCTCTGGGCCATGCAATCAAGAAGTGTATAATCATCCAACAGGGGAAGGCTTTACGAGAACAGGATCAGTTGCTGCTCAGTGATCAAGAAAACCTGGAGAAAGTAATGGGGGCTGAATTGGGTGATAGGATATCCTGTTTAAAAGAATGAACTGCCTTAAACCTGTAAAAGTAGAACTGATCTATCTTTTCATATCAGGAGAGTCATTTAATAAGAGCAATGTATCACGTTTTTAAAACGGTTAGATACGCATCTAAGAATCCTGAACTACCAACAGTACTATTAACAGCTCCCACTGGTGAAGCAGCTGTGAATATAAGTGGTACAACAATAAACACTGCCTTAGCAATTCCTAAGGAAACAGTTCTCTTTGTCTCCAATGTCAGACCAAAAGAAAACGCAGATGAGAGCAGTGTTAAGAGAGTTGAAGCTAATAGTTGTAGATGAGGTTTCTATGGTTTCTAACAAAACTTTGATTGATATACACCAAGAGAGAAGCCTTATAATTGCAAACAGAGTGGCAAGTGTTTTAGTCGAGCAGGACATTTAAGGTAACATGAAAAAGTCCATACTTAAGAGAAGCCTTGTGAATGCAATCATTGTGGCATTTTCTTGTCAAGCATCAGATCTAAGGCAATATGAAAGAGCCCATAGTGGAGCGAAGCCTATAAATGTAGGTACTCTGGCAAGTGTTATATGCGTGTGATATATCACCGGAAACACAAAATGACCCGTAGCATTTCTGAAATGTTTACTGGAGATAACTTAGGAAGACTTTTCCCCACTTTGGAAGTGTCTCATCAGACCACGTTCACTTTCACAGAACTCTAAGATTACTGTTGCCTCTTAAGCCACTTTTAAACGCAAGCACTTGGTAAGTGTTCTTACTTTTTGCTGTACAGTGGATATGAGTAACCATGAAAAAGTTGCCACAAAGGAAAATAGACAATGGGTACAAAAAGCACGGCAGAAAATCCAAGGAAGGAGATACAAGGAAACATTAAACAATCACTTTCGGAAAGAAGATTTATGAATGCAAACACTCTAACAAGTGTTTTAGTATAGCACGAGTACTAAAAGATCATGAAAGATTTCATAGTGGAGAGAAGCCTTCTGAATGCAAACAAAGTGGCAAGTGTGTTACTGGAAAGAAGGCTTATGTATGTAAACACTGTAACAAGTGTTTAAGTAGAGCAGGAGTCCTAAAAGACCAAGGAAGAGTCCATACTGGAGAGAAGCCTTATGAATGCAAACAGTGTGACAAGTGATTTTGGCAAGTGATTTTGTTCAGCAAGACCTCTAAGAAGTCATTTAAGAATCCATGTTGGAGAGAACCCTTATGAATGCCAACAGTGACTTGTGTTTTAGTCGTTCAGGGCATTTAAGGCAACATGAAAGAATCAATAATGGAGCGATGCCCTACAAATGCAGGCACTGTGGCAAGTGTTATACCCATTGATATATCACAAGAAACAAAAGAACCCATAACATTGCTGAAACATTTAGTGGAGGTAAGAGAAGCGAACTTTTCCCCACTTTGGAAGTTTCTCGATCACACCACGCCCAAAAGCCCAGGACACTAAGATTATTGTTCCCTCTTAAGCGACTTTTAAATGCAAGCTTTTGGTAAGTGTTCTTACTTTTTGCTGTACGGGGATACGAGGAACCATGAAAAAGTTGACCATAAGGATAATAGACAATGGCTTCGAAGAACACGGCAGAAAATCCAAGGAAGAAAATACAAGAATATACATGGAAGATTCAATACCTTAAATAAGGCTTATAAGGCTGTTAGTGGAGCAGGAGTCCTAAAACGTCATGAAAGAGTCCTTACTGGAGAGAAGCCTTATGAATGCAAACACTGTAACAAATGTATTAGTAGGCAGGAGTCCTTAGAAATCATGGAGGAGTCCATACTGGAGAGAAGCCTTATGAATGCAAACACTGTAACGAATGTTTTAGTAGAGCGGGAGTCCTAAAACGTCATGAAAGAGTCCTTACTGGAGAGAAGCCTTATGAATGCAAACACTGTAACAAATGTTTTAGTAGGGCAGGAATCCTTAGAGATCATGGAGGAGTCCATACTGGAGAGAAGACTTATGAATGCAAACAATGTGGCAAATGTTTTAGTCGAGCAGGGCATTTAAGGCAACATGAAAGAGTCCATACTGCAGCAAAGCCTATAAATGCAGGCACTGTGGCAAGTGGTATATCACAGGAAACACAAAATAATCTGCAGCATTGCTGAAACATTTAGTGGAGACAACATAACCACACTTTTCGTCATGTTGGAAGACTCTCAATCAGACCACGCTCAAAAGCACAGCCGCGGGATTTGGCAAGCAGAGTTGTGCAGTGTGGTGTTGCTTCTTGAACACTATAAACATCATAAGTTGCCTCTTAAACCAAATTATGACTGTTGGGTTTTGTGTAGTTTAAACTCAACATAGGATTTTCCTTTATGATATTTAGCGGTCAGTAGTAAAAGTGGGAAGAGAAGTAATTTTGTCTGAAACATCGGTGTATAAACACCTTGTTTTGGGTGGTTTGGAAATGTTTTTTTCTGTATGTAGCTTGAGTTATAGGCAACTTCTCTTTTTAGGTAATCCAGCAAAAGGCACGTTCTTTAACGTCCATGGCATCATTTAGATAAGTGTTTGTTATGTACGCAGAATATGCCTTAGCTTGAGTGTCAAAGCCACATTAGTTCCAGTTTTAATCAGAGCAGTCAGATTTTTTTACAGGCTTTGAAAAGGAAGTTCTATCTGTGACATTGTACAATGTGTGAAATGCAGAAATAAAATCTCAATTTATTCCTTCTCTCATGATTTGAAGAACAGACCAATTTTAACTATTCTGCAATTTTTCATGCATGTAGTTCCCTTGGGGTATCATGTTTTTTTTTCAACGCCAGTGAAGTGTTCGGTGTGCCAGTGTTCTTCCTGTTTTAGTTGCACCGCCACTGATATCAGCTATTTCATAAAATTAGCTTTTGTAATAGGGGAATTTAGGGAGATTTAGCTCCGTGGCTGAGCGCCACATTGACCATAGCTTTGTTTGGGTACATTCATTTACCATATATCTTGACTCATTTTGGACAGGCAGAACACAAAGCTCTTACAGGCTAATTGTGATATATGAGTTGTGAGCAATAATATTTGGACAACTCATTCACTTATGTAAGCTTCACACTTTTGCACTCTTACAACCTTAACTTGTTAAATTTATAAGTCAACTCTGATAAAATCTAAAAGTGCATTTTTTTGGAGAATCCGAAAACATATTTGTGATCTCAGGTCATACGGATTCCTCACCACCAAAAAATGCAAGATTAAAAAAAGGATCATTTGCCATGGCAATGCGAGATAACAAGCCATAACACCAGTCAGCACTCTATCACATGGATGTAGTCTACTAAAAGTAGTACTAAGGGACCATTTGGTTGAAATTCACCACAAGAAAAGAAAAAGCGGTTCAGCAATAGATAAAAACAGCTTGTCAAAAATACTTTTTCCAGACCCCCCCCCCCCCCCCCAAAAAAAAAAAAAAAAGCTCAGGTTGCGAATCTCAGAAATCTGGATTTGGATTTTATCTGAAGAATCCACCCAGAATATGGATTTTATGGATTCGTGATGGGTTTTTGGATTTTACCAAAAAAATGCAAAATCTGTAAACCGTTTATGTTCAGACCATGGCACTCCATAGAGATATATTTCAACCCCTCTCTTTACTTACTGTGAATGGCAACCTGTTATTTCAGTGTAATTATAACTGTAAGTGTCAATGCCTGAGTGAACATCTCCCCATGTTTTACAGAGTTGTTGTCACCTGTCCTGAAAACTGGAACTAGAGGCCATGTTGGCCCTCACTTCGCCTTCTAAGAGGCAATCAGAAATTGCAATTTGCTACTTCAATGATCCACCTACACGGCTGTAATATTACGACAAAGTTAGTATAACAAGATCCGAATTCCTTTCCATATTTTATTTTCAATGTAGCATCATGTTGATCACATATGGTTCAACATTGCTTGTTTTATGGATGTCTAGAAAACGACGACCCAAGAAACGACAGCATAGAAAACTGACCCCGTAAAAAACGATGACCCATAAAGAAATTTATGATTAGTGGCTTTTGATCCTAGGAGTTTGTTTTTCCTCATAGGTCCGCTAAGCTTGCATTAAATAACGTAGGATCTAAATGTCATAAACATTACTTGAATTCAGCAGAGTGAAACTGTTTGCAAATACGTCATTTGAAACAGAGACTGCTATAAAATGAGAGTAAGTTTTTTGCAGCCAGTTCTATAGTTTGTTTTTACGTCATGTAAGTAAAAATTAAATCGAAAATCATTCAAAAAGAAAAATGGCAAATAAACTAGCTGTCAAAGTCTCGGGTGTGTGATATCCCATACTTGGGTTGTTGAGCAAAATGTACAACTCAAAATTACAGAGTTAAGTATGGAGGGGCCAGGGGCACAAACACGCGGCTGGAAACCATTGAAAACATCTGCAGTTAGTTTGGCCATGTTGAAACCTTTCGTCTTGCTGTCAAACGTGCAAACTTTTGCATAGACACTTGTGTTAACAAGGATATACCTCACAAATTAATGTGATTTGGTAAGCTGAAGCCACTCTAAAGGCACTAAGGCCACATGGTAGCGGGCATTACCCCTTAAATCTACCAAAGCAAAGATTGAGCCCAAGCATTAGCAGCCATGGACAGCTGTTTCGGCCTTGTTAGGCCTCATCAGCATGGCATAGCTAATGCTCAGGCTCAAGTACCCACATATCCATAAAACAAGCAGTAAAAACGTAAAGCTTGTGGGATGTGGCTGGAGTGACAAGGATATACCTCACAAATTAATGTGATTTGGTAAGCTGAAGCCACTCTAAAGGCACTAAGGCCACATGGTAGCAGGCATTACCCCTTAAATCTGCCAAAGCAAAGATTGAGCCCAAGCATTAGCAGCCATGGACAGCTGTTTCGGCCTTGTTAGGCCTCATCAGCATGGCATAGCTAATGCTCAGGCTCAAGTACCCACATATCCATAAAACAAGCAGTAAAAACGTAAAGCTTGTGGGATGTGGCTGGAGTGACAAGGATATACCTCACAAATTAATGTGATTTGGTAAGCTGAAGCCACTCGCACTAAGGCCACATGGTAGCGGGCATTACCCCTTAAATGTACCAAAGCAAAGATTGAGCCAAAGCATTAGCAGCCATGGACAGCTGTTTCGGCCTTGTTAGGCCTCATCAGCATGGCATAGCTAATGCTCAGGCTCAAGTACCCACATATCCATAAAACAAGCAGTAAAAACGTAAAGCTTGTGGGATGTGGCTGGAGTGACAAGGATATACCTCACAAATTAATGTGATTTGGTAAGCTGAAGCCACTCTAAAGGCACTAAGGCCACATGGTAGCGGGCATTACCCCTTAAATCTGCCAAAGCAAAGATTGAGCCCAAGCATTAGCAGCCATGGACAGCTGTTTCGGCCTTGTTAGGCCTCATCAGCATGGCATAGCTAATGCTCAGGCTCAAGTACCCACATATCCATAAAACAAGCAGTAAAAACGTAAAGCTTGTGGGATGTGGCTGGAGTGACAAGGATATACCTCACAAATTAATGTGATTTGGTAAGCTGAAGCCACTCGCACTAAGGGCACATGGTAGCGGGCATTACCCCTTAAATGTACCAAAGCAAAGATTGAGCCAAAGCATTAGCAGCCATGGACAGCTGTTTCGGCCTTGTTAGGCCTCATCAGCATGGCATAGCTAATGCTCAGGCACAAGTACCCACATATCCATAAAACAAGCAGTAAAAACGTAAAGCTTGTGGGATGTGGCTGGAGTGACAAGGATATACCTCACAAATTAATGTGATTTGGTAAGCTGAAGCCACTCGCACTAAGGCCACATGGTAGCGGGCATTACCCCTTAAATGTACCAAAGCAAAGATTGAGCAACAGCTACTTGAGCCTGAGCATTAGCTATGCCATGCTGATGAGGCCTAACAAGGCCAAAACAGCTGTCCATGGCTGCTAATGCTTGGGCTCAATCTTTGCTTTGGTAGATTTAAGGGGTAATGCCCGCTACCATGTGGCCTTAGTGCCTTTAGAGTGGCTTCAGCTTACCAAATCACATTAATTTGTGAGGTATATCCTTGTCACTCCAGCCACATCCCACAAGCTTTACGTTTTTACTGCTTGTTTTATGGATATGTGGGTACTTGAGCCTGAGCATTAGCTATGCCATGCTGATGAGGCCTAACAAGGCCGAAACAGCTGTCCATGGCTGCTAATGCTTGGGCTCAATCTTTGCTTTGGTAGATTTAAGGGGTAATGCCCGCTACCATGTGGCCTTAGTGCCTTTAGAGTGGCTTCAGCTTACCAAATCACATTAATTTGTGAGGTATATCCTTGTCACTCCAGCCACATCCCACAAGCTTTACGTTTTTACTACTTGTGTTAACATAATGGTTGTTCAGAGCTGAAAAAACACAAGGCGAATAAACGTTCTTGTGTATGTGATACGTTTCTCTGCACTGTGATATGTTTTGTCACACACCATGAAAAAAATTTCAAAACGGTGAACTACGGAGCTGAAAACACGCTGATTCACATACGTTATGCATAGGGACAGCTTCAGCACATAAAACTAATACACTACAAAGGAAAACTGATTTCGCTAAGAATCCCCTAAGTAAAGTATAGTAATTATATCAAATAAAGATTACAATAGTCGTCAAAGTAAAGAAGGTACTTGCACCTTTGCTTTGATCCGTGGCTCATGGGAAGTGAGCTTTGTGGATGGTCGTCGTGATAGCCCTGGACAACAAGGCCCATGATTGACCATGATTGATGAAGAAACGGAAAATGGTAGATTTTCAAATAGTTGAAATGAGTGAGGTTAGTAGCAGCAATGCCATGGAAAGGGAAGGTTTGAAGTGGTGTATGGACAACATAAGGGCTAAGGGGATACATCAAAGTTGTAGCAACTGATTGGCATGTTGGAATTCGATCTGACATAAAGAAAAGTTAGCCTGACATAGATCACTAATTTTATGCATGGCACTTTTCCAAACCTATTACCGAAAAAATGAATAAAATGAAAGGAAAAAGAAAGAATGAGGAGCTCTCATCATGGATAATTTGAAATCATCTTTGGTGGTGTGCAGAAGCCTGTGAAGGAAACCCAGAGCTGCTGAGAGAAATATGCATGTCCATTGTTCATCACACAGCTACTATCCACTTTTGGTACTCAGCAGATGTATGTCATGAATGTGCTCACCCACCTATCCACCTATCTTGAATGCTAAACAAAGCATAGTAGTTATTTTTATACAATAAAAATAGTCGAAGTTGATGGAATCACAAGGTAAAGCTCTGCTTCTTGAAACCACTAGTACTGTCCAGATTCCTCAGGAAATTCTTTATGGTGTGAACGACACGTGCCGGAATTTTCTCTTATTCTTCCTTATCCGTGTACCCACCACATAAATTGGCGATACACAGCCAATCGCCAAGTTCTGACATTCAAAAGCAGGTTAAAAGGATATTGTCATCATCAGAATTCATTGTCAGCATCGGGCAACAACCCACTAAATGAAAGAAAATTGCTTTAATTTATAGAAAATAGTTAATAAAAGTCTAGCATAGGGAGGGTCTATTTGCTGATTATGGTGTTGCTCAGTATTACTGAAATTATGGAGATATTCACCTTGAAAAATAAAAACTACCCTCTTTAATTAGATGTCAATGATGGGATTATCCAAACCACTTTTTTATTTTGAGTCCTTTATGACACATTATGTTACCTTTCCTCCGCGTAACCTCGTCTGACTTAGGCCTCTTCATTGTGTCATCTTCACAATCACTGTCAGCATCAGACAACAACCCTTTAAATGATACAAAATTCCTTTAATTTAGAGAAAATAGTTAATCAAAATCTAGCATAGGGAGGGTCTATTTGCTGATTATATTGGTTCTCAGTATTACTGAAATTGTGGAGATATTATATATGTAAATACCTTCGAAGCCATGAAAGCTGTAGAAGAATATACTAAAGGAACCATGCAAACACAGTTTGCCACTCAGCTTTCGACACACATCTCTGTTGAAAGAAGAACTTTTTGCCCCGAGTCGGAATCGAACCGACGTTCCCCAGTTACTAGTAGGGTGTGATAACCACTACACTACCGGAGCAACCACGCTGGCAACGCGGCCACTTTAGAAAGTGAGTAGTATCGCACGTCGGCCATTCCTCGGAACATTTTTCTTTCGAGACTTTTGTGTGTTTCCTGGCTTCTAAATTCCCTGGACGGGAATTCTAAATTCCCTGGACGGTAGTGTAGTGGTAGTGTACTCGGGTGGTGGAGAATGCTTATCACCCACCCCTAACCACCCTGTTCAACACCTCCCATAAAGCGTTTGGGCGTCTGGCGACTTGGACATCCCGTGGTGGTTAGCGCAAGGAACGCGACTTGTCATTATCGTATCCCCAAAGAATTCTCAGGTATGTAGGCCACACAGTGTTTTCGTTTCACTTTGACGTTTAATTACATGTCCTTTCTCTGAAAGTGCTTACAATTTTGTTGCCTAAGTAATCGTTCTGTAATAGCCTTAATCACAGTATCTACAGTTCTCGTGTACAAAGTATCTTATTAAAGCATAAATATGTAGAGGGATAGTACACATATCTGTAGGCTGCATACTATGACTTGGGAACAAATACTTAGACAAAGAGTTCTCAAGATGTAGTTTGAAGCCTACAGATGTATTAAAATAAAGAAGGCGCAAAATGTTCGCAGAAAAATATTTCAATAAAGAAGGTGCAAAATGTTCGCAGAAAAATATTTCAATAAAGAAGGCGCAAAATGTTCGCAGAAAAAGCGTAGGTGAAATTTTTGCAAGACGTACTTTGCAACGTGTACTTCTCTTTAAAAAAAAAAAAGCCGTGGCTCAAATGTTCGCACGAAAATGTTACCTAAAATGTTCGCAACATTGACTTTGAAATATCAACTATTGTTCAAATGCTCGCAAGATGTACTGTGAAACGTGTATCTCTGTTGAAATTACCTAGCTCAAATGTTCGCTCAAAAACCTTAGCCTGAATGTTCCCAAGAGTTAGTTGAAAATGTCAAGTTTAGTTGAGAAAAGCGTGGCTCAAATGTCCGCACGAAAAGCGTGGCTCAAATGTTCGCAAGATCTACTTTGAAAGTATCTCTGTTGAAATTAACTAGCTCAAATGTTCGCTCAAAAACCTTAGCCTGAATGTTCCCAAGAGTTAGTTGAAAATGTCAAGTTTTGTTGAAAAAAGCGTGGCTCAAATGTCCGCACGAAAAGCGTAGCTCAAATGTTCGCAAGATGTACTTTCAAACGTTTAGTTTTCTTGAAAAAAGAGTGTGTGAGATCTTCGCACGAAAAGTATAGCGGAAATGTTGGCAATCTGCACTTTCAAAGGTCGACTTCAGTACAGAGTCGGTTCAAGTGGATGGTTTTGGACGGTTGGAATGCGTACTTTGTAATAAATAAAGGGAATGAGTGTATCAGCGACTACCGACGCGAGATAAACAGGGGTGACAGTAAAGAGACCTTCCCAACGCGACACGTTCGTCTTTGTCGTAAAAACCTCGTCCCGGTAATGGTCGAGTTGACTCCACGAGGGGCAAGTATATGATGACAGAGCATTCGTACATATCACCCGCCAAGCAACCTCGCGTGTGGCGAACCACATGAACTTCCCCTTGCGGGATCGGGTGGGTGGGCCCAACAAAAAGCTACAATGAAATGAAATGGCGAAGCACGTTACAGGTATCAGATTGGCTTTCAGACATGCTAAGTACTGATGTGAAATGGACCAATCACAAGGCAGGGATTCCAACCGCCGAAAACCATCTAGTTCAATGCTTTGTCTAGTGGCTTTAGTTGACAAGAAGCGTGGCTCAAATGTTCGCAAGAAAAGCGTAGCTCAAATGTTCGCACGATGTACTTTGAAACGTCTAGTTATATTGAAAAAAGGTAGCTCAAATGTTCGCACAAAAAGCTTAGCCGAAATGTTCCAAAAATAGACTTTGAAATATGAAGTGCTGTTGAAGAAAGCGTGGCTGAAATGTCCGCACGAAAAGCGTGGCTCAAATGTTCGCAAGATGTACTTTGAAACCTCTACTTCTGTTGAAAAACGTGTGTGTCAAATGTTCGCACGAAAAGGTCAGCCCAAATGATAAAATTGACTTTGAAGTATCAACTGTTCTTGAAAAAAGCGTGATTCAAATGTCCGCACGAAAAGCGTGGCTCAAATGTTCCCAAGATGTACTCAGAAATGTCTACGTTTGTTGAAAAAAGTGTGCGTCAAACGTTCGCACGAAAAGGTCAGCCCAAATGATGGAAAAATTTACTTGAAAATATCAACAGTTCTTGAAAAAAGCGTGGCTCAAATGTCCGCACGAAAAGCGTAGCTCAAATGTTCGCAAGATGTCCTTTAAAATTTTAACTTTTATGTAATTAGGCGTTGCTCAAATGTCCGCACGGTGAGCGTGGCTCAAATGTTCACAAGGTGTCTTTAGTTTTGTGTTTCTAACTGTCTAAAGTGTTCCAACATTCTTGTAGTGTTCTGAAGTATATAGAATGTCACGCAAGTTTGTCACACATCCGCAACTTTATAAAGGTGCTGCCACTGTTTCCTGTAGTGATGGGCTATCATGGAAGTCTGTACAATACGCGCAACTTTATAAACTTGTGATGAATGTTTAGTATGGTCAACTGTTTGTGGACTGCAACTCAACTTTGTAGAATAACCGCAACTTTAACAAATGAAGAAACTGTGCTTAGGAAGAGTGTCTGTCAACTGTGAGTTCAGTTCATGAACACGTTCTCTCACTTCTTCGCGCATGCCTTGTCAATGCTGCACCAAGGATCGTTTGTAGGGTCAACGTCCTTAACTGTATTCTTTGTGTGAGATTTCTTGACAGCTGGCTGGTCTTTAGTGGTGCTGTGTTTTGATTTTGACTTTGTTTTGGCACCCGCATCAGAAAGAGTGTCAGAAGGTAACTTCTTGCTGTGTTTTGTCGTGGTCGCTTTTGTGCTGGTGACCTCACTGGTTTTCTTGGTGGCCTTTGCTACTACTGTGGAAGTGACAGGTGCTTTTTTAGGAGGAGGAGGTGTATCTTCGCTAGAACTTGAGGAGGAAGATGAAGAGTCGTCATCTGACGGTAAAGCCTTGGACAATGCTCTAGGTGCTGCAGCTGGTTTCATCTTTTTGGCGTTGGACTGCTTCTCAACGGCAGGCTCCGATTCCTTATCACTGTCAGAGACAAGAGCTGCAGGTCTTCGTTTGTTGTGCCTACGTTTAGAAGATGGTGAACGAGAGGTTCTGCCCAAAGACACGTCAGATGAGGTTGTTGAAGCGCCAGCTGATGGGGATGATGTAGCTGCACGACGTGTGTGTTGAAATCTTCTTCTAAAGGTACTTGGGCGAGGTGTTGTTTGGGTGCTCTCGTCATCACTCTGGTCATCCCAAACTGACAAGCACCTGGCGACGGGGCGACGCTTTTTAACGATTGAGTCAAGGAGAAAGTCCCGCATATGTTTGGGCGTGGGGTCTTCTTTGAACGCCTGATTTGCAGCACTTCTCTGGCATTTCTCTGCATATGTGGCTTGGTTACGCATTAGAGCGCCAATGGCCATGATGTGGCTGCTAATCATCATCAACGGTCCCGCGAGATTAAAGGCGTCGTTTACCCAACCGTCCAGCTGTTGATCTTGGTGGATAGTTCTTAGCACTGCTACCACGTCCTCCTTAGTGGGGGGATCTGTGTTCGTCTTGTCTTTGTTGTCCAAACGAGAAAGACATTCAGAAAGGGGCTCTAGGACATCCTGTAAGTCATGGACAAATTTGCGCCTCAAAATGGTCCCAGTAAACTGCTGAATCAACGGTAGGTTGGTCTTGATGGTCTGAGCCATCTCAGATATGGCAATGTTAGGCCTTTTCATCCATTCACAATTGAAATCATGAAGACGTCTTAAAATATCTTCTGATAGGTCCTGAAGGGCTGGACCGTAGTTGAGCATAAAACTTCTGGGAAAGTGCTTGTTATAATTGGTCTTAGAACCACTGCCAGTTGAAGACGACTGCGAGATCTACAATGAGAATTGCAGGAGTCAGCTTTAAACATGAGAAAGGAGAAGAAATCGCGCAGCATTGGTAGGCCAGGCTGATGTTGCGGTAGAAATAACACAGGACGTTTCTATCTGTGAGATTCTCAGTGTTCCCAAATAGGTGACGAGGCCATCGATTGCAGTTGCCACCAGACAGGTACCCCTTGCGACTTGTTCTAGAACATGACCAATCTGGAGCGTCTCCAAGATGGCAAGGTCTGTGGGCTCAAGACCATAAGCATCACGGAGGTCCTTGATGAATGGTGGCCAAGGAATTGTCCATTGGTACGAACTGATCGTTAGGAAAAAAGGACAGGTAGCCATACTGACGGACAGCGTCAATCAGGTACAGGTGTGACAGTCTTGCAGCCTAACACGAACGCATGGATGTCAAAGGGCGTGAAAACTCGCAGAGAAAAGGTGGTCAAGAAACTCAAGAAGATACTGGAAGAAGCTGAGAAGACAACATTGGCTGAAGGATGGAGATATCGCACTTCCTTCTGACCCTTGAGAGTGCTATGTAGGCCATCCCTGGAGGAACATCTTCAGAGTCAAGCGAAAGGAGGAGATGCTTTAAATTCTGTCCCTGGGACTTGCAGATAGTTCTGGAGTAGGCTGCAGTAAATGGGTAACGGGTCTCAGCGCCATGGTCCCCTGTTCGAGTCAGCTTTAAAGATGAGAAAGGAAAAGAAATTGCGCAGCATTGGTAGGCCAGGCTGATGTTGCGGTAGAAGTAACACAGGACGTTTCTATCTGTGGGATTCTCAGTGTTCCCAAATAGGTGACAAGGCCATCGATTGCAGTTGCCACCAGACAGGTTCCCCTTCCGACTTGTTCTAGAACATGACCAATGTCGAGCGTCTCCAAGATGGCAAGGTCTGTGGGCTCAAGACCATAAGCATCACGGAGGTCCTTGATGAACGGTGGCCAAGGAATTATCCATTGGTACGGACTGATCGTCAGCAAAAAGGACAGGTAGCCATACTGACGGACAGCGTCAATCAGGTACAGGTGTGACAGTCTTGCAGCCTACCACGAATGCATGGATGTCAAAGGGCGTGAAAACTCGCAGAGAAAAGGTGGTCAAGAAACTCAAGAAGATACTGGAAGAAGCTGAGAAGACAACATTGGCTGAAGGATGGAGATATCGCACTTCCTTCTGACCCTTGAGAGTGCTACGTAGGCCATCCCTGGAGGAACATCTTCAGAGTCAAGCGAAAGGAGGAAATGCTTTAAATTCTGTCCCTGGGACTTGCAGATAGTTCTGGAGTAGGCTGCAGTAAACGGGTAGCGGGTCTCAGCGCCATGGTCCCCTGCTCGCGTAATAGGATAAAGGCTTTCTGTCGATCGGGACATTCTACGAGAATGGTATTCCCACGGTTCGTCAATATGGTGGCATCTTGACCATTGACAATTCGAGTGGTCTTGTCTCGGTTTTCGGTTATGACAATACGCATACCAGAGAAGGGAAATATGTCTTTGGAATCAGAAACAGCTGTGCACGGCACGTTGGTGAGCGGCGTTTTTTCAGCGAACAATCTTTCAACAACGATGTTGTTGATCCTCTGGGCAGCCCATCTTGACACTGTCATTATGGACGCTTGCTGTCTTGAAGTGAACGCATGCCATATCTGATCGTCAGACAGAACGCCAGATGGACAGATGGTGATATCTTCTTGAAAATCGTCTACTTGACATTGGGTTGGTTGCGTGTACCGTACTAAATCAATGAAGCGCGCGTAGTCGGAGTCCAAAATACGAAATTGTTGATACAGAGAGTGCTTGACAGAGTTCTCCTGGGTAAACGTACTGTCATTCAAAATAGAAGTGATACCTTTTACTGTTCCATTCACGGTCTTCAAGGGCTGCTGCTGGCACTTGTCACCAGCAATGACTACGACAGGACGAAGGTTTAGGCGGTTGAGGGTAGTAGCCATAATGCCCAAGGTTTCAGGGGACACCATGGAAGCTTCGTCTACCACTATCAAGTCGAAGGAGTTTAAGGCGAAGTTTATGTCTCGACTGGCGTTCTCCCCCACAGGGATATGGAATGCAGCATGAATGGTTTCAGTTCTGACTTCATCACCAAAGATGGCGCGATAACCTTGTGCTAACAGAGCGACTGGCGCACACAGAAGAACATTCAACTCGTTCTGCACGGCGTTATGAATGGCGTGTATGAGGACCTGCAATTTTCCAGTACCAGGCTTGCCACAGAGAACGCAATATTTTCTCCAGCCACTGTCAAGGACATCGCCCACTTGTAAAGAGTGCTGCTGGAATTCTTTGCGTTTGGTAAGGCTGCTAACAGTATCGTTGAAAATTACATTCTGGTAGGGAGACAACGGGTACAGATGGTCAATGGACAAGGCATGCAACAGACATATGTTACAGTCCACCACCCGGATGCGCCAGAGATAGAGTATGTCATGCAGAGCCATCACGTAAGACACCACGGTAGTTATGAAGTGGTCGCGGTGGCCTTCATGTTGTAACTGACTGGTTATCTGCGGTCCAGTGGTCCAGTTTTCTGGTTGCAGCAGAACAGCCTGAGAGAAAAACTTGATGGTTTCCGGCATGGAATATTCCTCCAAATGGTGAAGACGGTCTGTGTTACGATGTGGATAATGGACAAGGAGATGCTGGAAAAAGAACCAGGGTTGAAGAAGGAGACAAACTTGATGCCCACGAGATACTTGTCTTCATGAAGACCTTTGCTTGTATTTCTGGTAGTGGTATGACTTCTCAACCATTCTAACAGTGAAAGTTGATCTTCTAAGGGTGGTCGACGCAGATACAGCTGATACACAACATTGCTTTCTTCTTGGCCTGGATAAGGAGGGCGAAACTGTTTCGTCAATTTGTCTGTCCAACACGCCTTTATATTAGAGAGTTGAAAAATCATTTCTGGTGCGAGAGGTCGGACAGTTCTCAAGAATGAGTGGGTGGCTTGAAAACCAGTAACGTCGCAGCAGTACAGACCTTCGCTTGTGGCTGCCTCATGCATTTTGGTGACATAAGAAGTAACGTATTTAAGAAGCATGCTCTTGCCATCAGCCAACTGTACATCCGTGCGACAATGGACAGACCCCAACAGAGTTGTCACATAAGCTCGCAGATTCCTTTGCGCGTCTTCAAAGGTGTAAAGAAACTCAAGATGTTGCTGTCCATCCTCTCTTTGAACAAAGCAGTCGGGTTGGTTGCACACAGGTAGGCTAGAACGGTCAGCTTTCTGCATGTCAGCAACAAAGAAGGCATCTTCGGCATTTTCCCAGGGAATGGAGGCATGTAGGAGGTTGGCCCTGATCTTGCTAATATCTTTAAGCCAAACCAACATATGGAGATGAAGGGTGCCCCATTCCTGGAACTCAAAACGATAAAAGTAACACAGGACGTTTCTATCTGTGGGATTCTCAGTGTTGCCAAATAGGTGATGACGCCATCGATTGCAGTTGCCACCAGACAGGTAACCCCTTGCGAGTTGTTCTAGAACATGGCCAATGTGGAGCGTCTCCAAGATGGGAAGGTCTGTGGGCTCAAGACCATAAGCATCACGGAGGTCCTTGATGAAGGGTGGCCAAGGAAATGTCCATTCCTACGGACTGATGGTCAGGAAAAAGGACGGGTAACCATACTGACGGACAGCGTCAATCAGATAGAGGTGTTGCCATTGCCAGTAAGCGGACGAGAACGATTTCTCTTGAAGACTGCTGTTGGGAGAACAGCCTGAGGCTTTGGAGGCATTGATGGCTCCAGTGATAGTCTTGAAAAGCCATCGATCGTACTGGTAGTGAAGAATCTCGTAATTAAGGCTGTAGTCTGCTACAGATGACAGGACTTTATGCATATAACTCAGCTTCCCACTGGCGCGGTTCTCTTGGCCCTTTAACACACTTTCGCAGATACTGGTCTTGTGGTACAGCGTCGGCCAGAGAGCACATTCAACACCGGCGTACTCAGGGGAAGAGAAGATTTCATAAGGGGAAGGAATCTTAACTGCACGGCGTTGCATCTGAACGAATTTACAATAGGAACAGTCATTTTTAGCCATAAGGAAGGTAAACACATCAAGCAGCATTCTTCGTCTAGTCTGGTCTTCCACAGTCGCAATCTTATCCTCAACAAGCACGCTAGCCCAGGAAAGTCTGAAGGGTCCTGTCCTTTGCCTGTATCCATGAAGCATTCTCTTGTAGTCGCCTAAATGGATGTCAAACGGTCTAAGAACCCGGACATCTTCTTCAGTTAGGTCTCGTAATATCAGCGGAACATCATCTGTGTTTGGAATACTATACACGCGATTACCACACTTGCACTGGTTGTCCAATGTAGGCGCAGTCTTCTTTCTAAAGGACGGTAAAAGCTTCTTTGGTATCAGTTCACCACAACGTCCACAGTAAGTCCAGCTTTGGTTAGTGCACCAATGTTGTAAATCGCTTGCTTCTGGAGTGTGAATGATAGAAGACCCATGGGCGTCGTTGAGTTCGTACTGGTCCAAGAACTGCTTTCGTCGATTCTCGATGGATAGGAAACGACTTTGCCGTCTTCTTTGCAGAAGCTGTTCTCGTCGAAGCGTCACAGGATGATGGACGATCTTGACAGGAGCTCTTTGATTCCAAAAACGGCGCTCAGGTTCATCATTGTCTGAAGAAGATTCCATGATTTTTCTAGCCAAGGGGATGACGTCAGCATGAGGGAGGATGGCGCATGGCATAGCATAACAACACACAAGCAAGAAGTAAAGAAAAAGGTATGTGATTGCATTGTGAAGGCTTGCAAAATGTTTCAAACTGAAGGTCCATTAAGCATGCATTTCCAGTCGTGTCAACAATAAATAACAAACAATATGCAAGCATTCAAAAGACATCACGTAACCGTTATTTCTACTCCTTGACAACAAACAATCAAAGACTTAACATTGCCCACCAGGCCACCCAAGGATGGGGAACAATTAATCCAGAATGCCACAGGGATGCTACTAATATGCCAAAAAAAAGCAATCAATGGCATAACAGGCATCGTTCGCGTTTGAGGCCACCCATAAAGTGCAGATAAAGCCTACAAAAAGGCCGCAGTGACGGTGCTAACGTGCCAAACATGCAGGCATAAACATAACCGTTTGCAGCCTTGACATCAATAGAACTAAGAATCAATACTTACAATCCACAATGTTTAGTGCACAATGTAACAAGATGGTAAGTTTTCACAGGTTAGACAAACACTATCAGTGAAAATGAAAAGCAAAGCATTAAAACCACGGAAAAAGGACAACTGTTTGCGATAAGACAGAACTCACTTAAGACTTTAACATGCCTTCGACACAAAAAGTTTCAAAACAGCTCCACGCCAAAAATTTTGGCGCCAAAGCCACACATGTACAATGAAGAGAAGTTCAACGCAGAAAAAACGAAAAAACAACGACTATAAACAGAAATCGGGAAAGAAAACACTCTGCTAACATTGGCAATTAATAAAAGGTCTGAAAAGAGGTCTGCCAAAGAAATATAGCTCGCAAAACGAGAACTTCCAAGCGAACACAATAAATGAGAAAACATGAAGAAGTTTTGGCGCCAAAACCTCAAATGTCCAAGAACAAAATTTGTAAGCGAAAACCAGCAATGAAATAACGATAAAAACGCGAAAATTCACAAGGAAAAGAAAACGCGTACAACTTTTAACATTGTCAGTTCCAAAAAGCTCTAATAAGAGCTTTTTCAAATGAATTTTTCTTCTGAAACGATAACTACCAAGCGAACACATCGTAAAAGCGAAAACAGTATAAAAATTGCGCCAAAACCACCTAATATCAAGACAAAATGCAAGAGGCGTACCTGTTTCACGAGTTAACGAAGGCCAAGCTCCAAAAAGAACTGTTTGAACGATACACGAAGACCAACACGGTAACTGCAAAAAAAAAGGAAAAGGACCGTCAAAATAACGCAGAAATTGGAATAAAACAGTCCAAATGGCAAGCAGCTTACCTCTTGCGAACACAAGAATGAAAAAAGCTCTTAAAAGAACTGTTTTGTAGAATCACTCGAAAAAAACGCGGGAAATGCCTATCCGAAATGAAAGAACTTCACCTTACACCAGCAGTCAAAGACTGACGAAGAGAGCAAAAATCGGGGCTTTTATATGCTCGGATCGGATCGAAAAACAGAGGCTATTTTTGGACATGGCCGCCATCTTTATTGAGTTGTGTTTCTTGTTCGAAAGAAACTTGTTATTAGAAAGCGAAGAATCGTTCTAACACCTTAAAAGTAGGTAAAACACTTAGATCTTATAACAAGGAACATGATTCTTAAAAAAAAAGACCACAAACAGGAAAAAGCGAAGCTTTTCACATGTTTCAAATGCAACGGATCGAGAATTACAGACGTTTATATGACAACTAAAACCGCCTGTAACTCACCCAAAATAAATGGTATGATCTTAAAAGTTATCTATTTCAAACAAGGCAAAAGTCCGATCATTCTAAAAGCTCGATCGTTTTTCAACGACTTTTCACCTGCGTTTTGTATTTTTAATGAAAGGATCGAAAATTACAGGACTTTGTATGACAACCGGAAGTCCTCGTAAATGTGCGGAAATAAAAGCTACCTTCTTAGAAGTTACATATTTTAAAGAACACACAACTACGATTATTGGGAAAGCTCGATAATAGTGAAACGAATTTTAATAACAGAGTTGTATTTTTAATGACACGAATTGATTAATTGCACTTAACTGCTGCTTTGTGATAACTTATTGCAACTGAGGCCGTTTACCTTCAACTGTTAAATGCAAAGGTAGCAGACATCTACAGCGATTATGACAGATCGACAACTGAAAACAAGACGTCTCACGCCAAATTTCTGTTTTTAATATTACGCATTAATTAATGACAATCAAGGAAGTGTGCTAAATACGTCACAATTTGTCCATTGCATTTCAAACTTGCAAAACACACCTAAGACACCAAAAGGATAACTGTAAAACTTCCATTGTGCGTACAGCTATTTTAACGACCGATTTGTATTGGTAATAACCTGAATTAAATATGCATTAATTAATGGGAAAGAACAAAGTGCCCTAACTACGTCAGTATTTGACGATTCGACTTCAAACATGGAATACACAACTAAGACAGCAAAGTCATAACGCTAAAAGTTCCATTACGTGTACAGCTATTTTAACAACTGATTTGTATTGGTAATAATCTGAATTAAATATGCATTAATTAATTGGAAAGAACAAAGTGACCTAACGACGTCAGTTTTTGACGATTGGACTTCAAACATGGAATACACAACTAAGACAGCAAAACGATAACGCTCAAAGTTCCATTATGCGTACAGCTATTTTAGCGACAGATTTGTATTGATAATAAGGTGAATTAATTATGCGTATCTTGAGTTCAATAATAGCTCCCCCCGGTTTTGATATCCGCCGTTCAAACGTTAAACACAGACATAGGACACAAGTCCACACATTGTGACGCATCGGTAACTACACTAAAAGGTTTTACCGCATTTAGTAGTTTTTAATATTATGCAGAAATTAATAGAAACCGTAAATTAACGATAATTCGGCCCGTATTTGACCAATTCAAATTTGAAAGGAAGACGTTTCTCGTTAAGACGTATGAGGAGTACGAAGTCTGCACTCTTCTCAGAAAAACGCAAATAGACTTGTCTTGAGGAGGGCAATAACTTTTAAGCATTCGGAGATGCCATTTTCAGCAAGTGATAAGTCACGTGACTTACAAGCTCTGTAGCTGACATGCGCAAACTGTAAAGTCAACTCCACAATCTACAATATAGGAAAGTATCGCTACTACAGCGCTAAAATACATTGAGATATTACGTAGGAACAAGGTCATCTCAGTGAAAAAACTTGTAAAATTCTCGTCGTTTTAATGATATGCAAAAATCAAACAAGACAATCAAAGTGACATAACTCAGCCGATATTCAACTGATTTACGCCAAATTTGAAATGCGGAGGTTTCTTGTTAAGCACTGTGTGGAGTACGAAGTCTGGACGCCTTTAAACGAAATCCACATAGACTTCATTTGGACACCCGAACAAGATTTTGACATTCGGAGATACCATTTTCAGCAAACAAGAAGTCACGTGATTTCCAATCAGGTGATGTCATATTGACAAAAGTAGAAGTCCACTCAATGGTCTACAACCAGCGAAAGTTTTGTCACTGAATCGTTAAAACCCTTAGAGATATGACATCCCCAACATGTCATCTCCGTCGTCTAGACGTGTTTCAAAATAGTTACCATTATTATGACGTTAATACGCTTTAGGGGTCGATTTTAACATGTTTTATTCTAGTGAAACGTTTCTCTTTACGGACTTTCGCTAGATCTGTGTGTTGGCGATCAGAAAGCGCTGCAGGGATGGTGGAATAACTGGCTTGTGGCAGCCAAGCGTTCATAGCGACGTTATGTTTTAGCTTGCCTCTGTGTTTCCAGACCTCATCTCGATCTTTGTGAATTAAAAATCTTGCAATAAGCAGCCGACATCTTCCTTCCCGTTTTTGTCCCACTCTATGCACAGCATGAAAGCAAATACCATTGATATCAAATGCCAATTCCTTACTAATAATGTCATACATAAGCACTTAGCAATCTTTTTCAATGATATTATTGGAACGTAAATTTTCTCTTCAGGTATATTGTTGAAGTTTAATATTGTTTTTCGATTTCTGTGTTGAGTCGGTACTCCAATCTTTCGATTTTACTTCGTAAGGCGGCCATTTCGGCACCCGTTTCTTTGAGATCCTTCTCTGTCTTTTCCTTGAGTAATTCAACATCTCCTTGAGTCGAGTTCAGACCCTGGGTAATTTCTTTAACCTCACGCTCAATCTTTGCTATGTCTGATTTAAATTCATACCTCAGTTTATCCATGTCAGACTGCAAACCTGTGAAACCCGCCTCCATGGCTTCTCTTAGGGCATCGAGAGCCTCCTTGAGTTGACCCTCAAACGCCATATCCTCGCTGTTCACTAGCCAACTCGAACCTCTCTTGGAGCGCTTCCTTCCCATTTCTAGGTTAAGCAGAGCCAGAAGACATTCCCAAAAAGCTAAACTAAACTAGGCTTAAATTATACGACAAAACCGTGCAGTCATAAAAAGACATATGAACCCATATTGCAGAGCATTACAAACAGCTTCTGGATGCCATGGCGGCTAACCCAAGTTTTTCTTTTCTTTTTTTTTTCCAGTTATTTCTACCTGTGAATGAAATCACGCTTTTCCAATGTGCCTGTAATGTTTCTCTTTTCTTTTCAGTAATTTCAAGTTATTTCTGTATTTCTTGTCTCTCATAATTCTTTTTTTACTTGTATTTTAGCAGTTTATTTCTTCTCCTTTATTTCTTGGCCAGGCCTACATTATCTCTGCTACCTGTGGTGCCACGATAATTGTGAAAATTTCTCGGTAGTTGAAGATTGGTGAAGTTTACATAAAGCCCATTGGGGCGAGCACTAAGATTGGCGACTGAGTTTGTAGCAAGGAGGCCAAGATTTATGTTGCAAGGTCCATGACCATTCACATTATTTTTTGTTTTCACCAATGTACTATGCATGAATTGGTTAGTTTCATAAACACGTGTAACCACTTTTTGCTACCTGTGCACAAAATAGCAAACAAAACATTTAACAAGTAACTTTCTAGGTTTCCCTCTATTGATTATTGTTTAATTAAGGATACCTCGTAATACTCTTACCGTTAATATTGATCTCCTCTAATGTCTTGCCATCCCACTTACCCGTTTCTCCTTAGTCCACTGTCAGTAAGAGTTTGCTCACTTTTGCAATCTCAATTGTCGAATGATGGAGGTGATAAAACTCCCTGTGTACACGGATATCGTGCCCCAAATGTCCTTCTAGCCAGTCTACCTCTGTTTCGATAGTGCGAGCACTTGGGAGATGGTTGCAATGTACTTCCTCATCTTTGTACCAGTTATTGCAGAGGTACTCGAGAGGGATGGCTTACACTCACCTGCAAACCTCTTAAGAGAGTCCCATCCCCGCAGGTGATTCATCGACTCCCTTGTGGGCCTTGCAAAGATATACGGGTTCGATCTGGTATACCAACCGCCTTCCGTGTCCTGTTCAGGAGAGTTATACTGGTGTTGACTTCCGGAGTCAGGATGATAGGAACTTTCCTTCCACATTTGCCTTTAACCTTCACCATATCGAGCCTTTTTTAATTTCAGAGAGCCAAAGTTAGTACCTAACCACAGTTAAACAGTTATTTAAATATTACAGGAGAGAGAATTCCTAGTGCTTTTATCTTAATGCGAATATCACTACATCAAAATGTAGAACTTAACATTAGAAGCATTTTAGAAATAAGGTGAAAGTGCAGTTGAAGTTCGGTGCAATTTATAAGGGGCATGAGCAGTAGTAGTGTTTCCCAGAAGATGTGAGTTTGCCAGTTGCCGCATACTCGTACCTTTTCCACTTGACCAAGTCTTGTTCTGAGTTACCTGCTAATAGCATAAAGAGGTGCGTTCCCAGCTGTCACAGGTTCTGTTTAAGCAACAAAACTTGTCAAACTCACTCCCTTCAGGCTTTGGAGACAAGGTCAGCTCCACGGCTTCAGTAAGTGACATTGGCACTGGTGGATTGTCAGCATGGGCAGATTATCTCAACAAACTCTTTCGGAAGTTGATGCAACAGTTGAAAACCAACCTTGCTTCCACATGCTTTCAGCACAAACAGAATCGCCTGTCTCTTTCTCCTGCTCATTTTACAAGGTAAGGCTTCAACTGTTCGAATTTGCGCTGTGAAATTTTTATCTCTGGAAACTTTGCATGGAAGTTGAAAAATGCTTCACTTTGTGTCTGCTTTAAAACGTGCTTGGCATGCTCTAGGTATTGTTTAGGACCAACACGTTTTCTCACAAAATCCTTTTTATCCCTAGTTGGCTTGCTTGCTTCAAAAGTCCAGAATTGACAGATGGTCTGCGTTACTTCGTTGACTGAATCAATTCTGGGTTTTCTCTTTGTGAATAGCTAGCTGGGTTCATCCCCCTTAAGGACGTCAGTTCGACGTTTTATACCTTTGCTGATGGTCTGTCAATCAAGATAAACCACAATCCCGGTCACAATTACTTGTAACACTCGGCAAAAGCGTCACATTTCTCACCCAACCGGCTCCCCTTCCCCTCACCCCCTCCAATGTTGATGTTCTTGACTACTGTTGATTTCACAGGTTTGCTATAAGTCTGACTTCAAGAACATCAACATTAAAGGGGAAGGAGGGCAAATAAGGGGCAAGTGTTTCAACAGTTGTGACTGGCATTGCAGCTTGACACTGAAGATGCCAGTCTCTTCTTTTTAAAAACTTCCCCAAATGCCTTCATTTTTGTTGTCGTGTTTAGTACTTCAATTGCTCAGGTCAATGGCTTCTGCTCTTAACGCCTCCTATTCTGGAGATTTCAAAAGTTATTTCTTGTGAAGGAATTTCTTGTTTGCGGACAGTTTGAAAGATTCTACACAATTTCTACTTTTTTCTCAGGCGTTTTTGGTAGAACTTTTTTTCTTTTTGTCAAGAGCCCTATTTTTAGCCATACAGCGCTGGAATGAAGAACCTGGCGAAACTTCCTCATCGATGGATTCATCTGCAATGGTTGCCCGTTTCCTGTCTTGGTATTTCTTTGACCTTTCCTTGCTTTGCCTTCTTTGTTTCTTCGCTGTCTTTTTCTGCTGCCTTTTTTTGGTGAAACGTCTTTCCTCTCTCAGTACTCGACTTGTTATATAGTTTTTAGTGTTAAGATTATTGTAAAGCACATAGAAAATTTTACATACAGACAAAAAGTGACACAAAGTAAGAATATGTTTACCACTACCTTTTCAGAAAACCAGTATCTGCATGTACCTAAGGGAAAATATACAGTCACACAAGTTAAGAGTAGTTTCATATCAACATTTGTCTACTTCTCCAGTTATTAAATTCCAACAGAAAATATGAAAAGTTACCATTCTACAGGCACGCAGTGTACTGGTAGTCGGGCTTATGCATTTCTTCTTGGAGCACTGAAAAGATGGCCGTTACTGTGCCAATTTTTTTTGGGTGTTTTCTGCCCATCCACAGCAAAGTGCAACCAAATTGTAGGCTCATCATCAGCTTCAAACATATCTTAAATCTTTCATTTCTAAAAGATATTCCAAGATATGCTTGATTTTGCGTTGACAACCATCACCTTTGGTGGCCTAAAAAATACAATTTTAGTGGGTATTTTTCTTAAGAATGTACCAACAGACCATTACATAACTCAGCCAAGTATCAGAGACCAATAGCTACAAGGGTATATTTGATAGACTCTGACTAGTCAAAATGGTATGCAGTGATCCTGGACTGAAAAAAGGCTCAAACTTGAGTATGGTGGAATATTGCATGAAATTACCGCAGGAATAGGTTCAATGGGTATTTCTCCATTCTGCCTTTTGCGTTCTTTCTTCAGTTTTGTCAGTGAAGGAAGCCCACTTCCAGGAACAATGACATTGGAACAATGACTTATCTAATTCTTCAGGATCTGTTTATGCTGCCAAATGGCTTTACATAACTTCAACCAATTGTAAGATCCCATACTTACAAAAAGTTTTCCTTTCTTGATATAGCATGCTCAATAAACGGCACATGTTAATACAGTTTGAAGCAGTGAACTTTCGCCTCATTTTTGCTGTGGAGAAAAGAATAGCCGCGAAATTTCGTGATATACTCTAGCCGAACGTCATCTTTAATCTCAAGACTATTGTAAACATTACTTATATCGCCTTTTGAAATCTGTTTTGGTTACACAAATTTATCACAGCCCTGATCCAAAGCACCAGCTCAATTTACTTGAAACACTTTATCAGGTTTTTATCTGAAAGTGAAACTGTTCAAATGCATAGTAAAACGCAACAGTCTGATCTAGCGTAACGTCTTCAAACACACAGAAAGTTTTTGAGCTTTGAATAGAAGGTTCCAGTGTAGGAGGTCCACTGATCTTATCTTCTCTAAGGGAGAGAGACTGATGGATCTTCTCAATCTTTTCTGTAAAATAGTCAGCAAATGAGTTGGCCAATGTTGTGTTGTTATGAGAGGCAGGGTATCTCCTAACTGGTGACTTCTGTAAAAGTTTATTTACAGTATTAAATAATACCTTTTGATCCGATGAATGCTGGTTGATAATATTTGTGTAGTGCTCAGACTTTAGAGAACTAATAAGATGGATAACCACACCGCACTGATTGACGTAATGTTGACGATCACATTGTGATCTTGTAGAATGCCACTTACGTTCAAGATTCCTTCTTATTCTCTTCTGTTAGTCACCTCCGATGTGTACCATGGGGCCTTCGGTCTAATTGGTATCCAACGTTGTTTTTGTGGAGCATGTTTATCAATTAAAAAGTGTAACGTACTATCATAAATGTCAACGAGTGAACTCAAATCGGTAGATTGTACATCGCTAAAAGAATTGAAAATGTCATTGCTCAAAGTATCCAAATCTAGAGTTTGTAGATTTCTGCTGTTAACGAGCTTCTTTCCAAACAGTGTTTTCTGTAGAAGTAGGTTACAGTGAACGGCGTAGTGATCTGATAATCCAGGATCCTAATGTTACACGATATAAGTATTGAGTCGTTCGATTTCGTAATAACTAGATCAAGGGGACACAGCGGGAAATTTTGCATGGTGGCGAAGATTTGCACACTCTTTCGAAATCTCGAACAAAGAATTTCTGAAGCAACTAACTTTTGCACTGGTGAAAAGAATTGTGTGGTGCACTCCGTGTTATGTTTACACAAATTTCACTGTCATGTAAACCAATAAAAGCCCTAGCACGTGTATCTCGATCTGAAATCTGACAATTTTATTTCAAATGAGAGAATCAACTGTAAACACAGATGATCAATCCTTTTAATGGTAGCACTTTTGTTACATTACAGTTTACCTTAAGAAAACAAAGAATTTCTCCTTCTGAAATATGTTTGAAAGTTTATACAAAGTTATCACTGCCATGATAAAAAGGAAAAGTTCAACTCACTTGAAAGACTTAATCATATTTTTTTCTGACAGTAAAATCCGAAACAGTTACATACGTGTATCATGAAGCCACGTTGTTCATGCAAAATTCTTGTTGAAACGTGATCATTTGCATACGTTCATTTCAAAGACGTTCAAATCACTTCAAAACTTCGCAGCACACTTTGAAAATTTGCAGCACTCTTCGAAAATTCAAATGACTAAGAACGAAATTTCCTGTTGCTGTTTGAAATTTTTTTCATTTCTTTTGCACAGTACTGTAATCCAGACCTTAAAAAGTCCATCCATGAATTTTAATTTTCACTTCATGGCCATTCACTCTGAAGCTTGCCTAACTGAAGGAACGGAAAATAATTTTTGAGTAAAAAATGACGAATAACTGTTCATTGTTGTGTTCTGAACATCATGCAAAGCAAGGACTCTAAACTGTTCAGTACCTCCTTAAAAATCCAATCTGGGGGAAGCTTTTTAGACACACAAAGCAAAAAATCTCAGACTTTTTTCCTGTCTTTTTCGGTCAGGACTGAGACTGGAATAGGGTTTGCCTTTGTTAAATGCCTTTATTTGACAGGATAGGCAGTCAGCTTATTGATTTTTTCTTTGAGAAGAGCATTTTTTTCTTTCAGAGCGGTTTGAAGTTGGAAGTAGAGGGGAGGAAGACATTGTAGAGGGCTGTTGTGTGGCCGGGGTTGCAATCTCTGTAGCTTTAAAACTAGGATTATAAACCTGTTGCCGTTTGACGGCATTTTAACCAGGGAGCCAAAAGTCACACAGTAATAATCCATTTTCCAAACTGACAATGTTACTGTCAATCTAGCCTTGAAAATGCGCGGGAAGTAATAATTTAAGCCTTCTTTATAGTTAACCTATCCAATTACCAATGGTAATCAGAAAAATGGCGCAAAAGGATGCTAAAACTTTTGACTTATAGTTGGGAAAAGATGCCATCAAAACGAATATATGAAATTAATATTTAACTTAATTGCTTCAATACTGGCTAATTGTGTCAACATTTATTTAAATTATACTAATTACATGTGTCCATAAGTACACTAAAACATAACTTTTTTTTCCTACGGGGAATAATACAAAACATGGCAACTACTAATAACATTTGCCCAACTGATCTTCTTCGTATCGATAAATCACCCTGTCTAGGTGAAGGCTCCTTTGGAAAATGTTTCCTGAGGACCTACTCAAGATTCAGTATTGTTGTAGTCAAGAAAGCAATGTCCAGGAGTTGTGTGAGTGAAGTAATCAAGGAAGCTCAAATCGTGCAACTGATCTCACATGGAAATATTCCAACTATCTTGGGTGTGCAGTTGGAGCAAAAGCCTTATTCCATAATAATGGCGTTAATTGGGGGAAAAATACAATTCATCTGCCATCCATGAGCTTGTTCAAAAAGATTATGTACCGGATAAGAGGGATTGGGTTAATTTTATATCAAGTGGTTGATGCCTTTAGCCTGGTTCGCACTTGTGAGATAAGCACAAGTGTAAGCGCAAGCATTAGCACAAGAAAAAGAAACATTTTACTTTTTCTTGTGCTGATGCTATGCTTATTTCACAAGTGGGAACTGGTGTGGAATAAGCATTGGCATAAGTGCCATCTTCTTTCTTCTGCTATCTTGTTTATCCACCGATGTGATTTGCACTGCGCATGCAGAAGTTGCTAGTGTGAACGTCGTTCAGCTTATTCTTGTGCTTACGCTTGTTCTTATCTCCAAGTTTGAACCAGGCCTTAGACCACATACACAAGAAAGGCTTTCTTCATTGCGATAGGAAAAGGAACAATATTGTTGTGTCAAATGGTAAAGGATCGTTAATTGACTTTGGAAAAGCATGTCCAACAGCTAAAAAGTACCACAAAATGTACAAGCACATAGCACCAGAAGTGCTATCTGGATCACCAAGCAGCTAGCAGAGCGATGTTTATTGATTAGGAACTGTTTTGGAAACAATTGGTATAAAAGAACAAATTTCTACCTTTTTAACATAGCTGAAAAATGTCTAAACAGCCATCCAAGTCAGCGTATAAGTGTAATTGGGATAATGACAACACTGTCAACACAAAGCGAGGTGCCTTTGGAAATAAAACAAAAAAAGAATACAAAAATAACAACAATAGTCACTATGACAAGCTTCTCTTTTGCCTGGATTGCCATCTCTAGTCACAAGCTTTCCAGTTTCTACGGAATTATTTTGTAAGTGTGCCTTTATGATCAGTAATATTGATGGCTATTACTATTCCATTCGTTAGATTTAAATTTGAAATTTTGAACAAAATAGGCTAGTGAAACAAAAATGTAGTCAACATGACTATAAAACAGTAAACAAACTTCATGTGATGCATCTATAAATTTAACGGTAATATAGTAAATATTTTATCCATCTCTCCAGAGTTTAAGTTGAATATGGACAAGTTTGGCTTTCTGTTTTCAACGCCCTTCTGGAGCAACATCGTAAATTACTATGCTTAGACAGAAAGGCGTCTCACCATATCCATTTGACACGTCTATTGTCAGGCCCAATGAATATTCCAGATTCTTCATTCACTGACTTGATGAGCAATTGCAAAACTTGCTTCTGCAGACCACCGCCATCGCCAGCACCCTTGTTGTTTCCAAAGGGATCAGCAAAACAGACAGATATCGCTGTCCTAGGATCAAACCACTTCCTTATGAGGGAGCAGCAAGAATCCTCCCAGATATGCCTCAGTCTCATGTTCAGTAGGGTCCTTCCATCCATTGTGTTGATTCTTAGGGAGCGAAGATCACTTAATTTGCCTTCTACGTTCGCTTGAATGGAAGTAACATCCTTGCAAGACAGTGTGACATCCCTACAGGAGAGAGTGTGTATTCACATCATTTTATTTGACTGTGTACATGACATGTAGTTATCAAAAAGATAGACAGTTTTGGTATTATAATGAAAATATGGATTGTAAAGTTGATGTGGTAAATTGCCACAATATATCTAACAGCGCTCCTGAGTTCCTAATTTCATTGGCCCACCATAGCAACTGCATTGTTATCATGGGTAGAGTTAAATTTTACATTTAATGAAAACTGCTTTTTGTTGGACAGGTACTGTATATATGCATTCATTAATTGTGTGCAAGAGGTATAACTTTAGTATGATACTGGCATGTTGGAGGTGTATATTTTCCAGTACAGATAGGGAGAGGTTGTTCTTGGCATATTTTTGGTATGTTTAAGATATGCATTAACTATAATTTGGCTAGCTTAATACAACAAATTAGAATTATATAGTTCAAATATACCAAAAATATTGTTTGTGCATGAATACGAGAACATGCATATTTTAAAAGCCTTTTTTCGAAGATTGTGTACCTTACCTCGTAATTCAGCTATCCACGTTTCCATATTACAATTTTTCCAAAAAGGGATAACATGAGTGACTCGTGGAAGTCTGGTGTGTTCAGCTGAAGAGTTTTGATATCTTTCCATATGATGCCAGATGGAAAATTCCAGAAAGAATTTCTGAATCACTCCATATGTTGTCAACCTTGCTGTATAGTTTTTCCTTATCAATTCCTGCTTAAAAAAACTCAGTGTTATTCCACCCTTTTAATGTTTAATTACCTGTTCTCGCCTTTGTTTGTACACAGTTTGTACAGTTCTTCGTGGAAAACCAAAAATCTACTCTTCTTCTTCTATCTGTGGAAATGACAGGTGCTTCCCCTTATGTTTTGCGAAGAGACACGCCATGAACACCTGCTCGGGCACGGCAGGCTCAACTCTCTTGGGAAGGCCATCTGTAAAGGTTTCTCTTTCTATCACTCGCCTCTAAGAAGTAGAAAGTGTGGCAGTTGCCTACAGTAACAGCGACACTTTCCCCCACTTTGACGAGTTGCCGGTAAACGAATGCATCAGTTAAGATATCTCCACTCAAGAATGACTGAAAGACATTTTTTATTAGCGTACCAGCTACTATATATATCCTACCATTTCTACATCATCTATGTTCATCTTGCTGTTTTCCCATTGATGAGGAGTACTCTTGTGCAATATCTGTATTGTGCGATTGAAAATAATTTGGGTCTTGTACAATATTCAATGAATGAGTTGCCGGTTCCCAGGCCCCTTTCAAAAGACTTATGGGATCGCCAGCTTGTGGGGGGAGGGGGGGGGGGGGCAAACAAACAGTGCAGTCTAAAGTGTGACGTGAAAACTTGTGAAACCCTTTGTTTCTTTTTAAAAACGTCCACCAGGTTCTGAAAACCGTCATCGTCTACAAAAAAAGTACAAAGGTAATGATAAAACATATTTATCAGTTGGCAACAAAATTTATACAAATCAAATGAAGAATGATCCTCGCAGTTGTGAACGCAATTTATGCAATTACGAAAAGAAGCCTGAAAAAAATTCAGGACTTCAACAGGGTTTGAACCCGTGACCTCGCGATTACCGGTGCGATGCTCTAACCAACTGAGCTATGAAGCCACTGACGTTGGGAGCAGGTCAATTGTGGGTTCATGTTCCCGTGAAAGAAATGAGTGTCAGTGATATATGAAAGGAATCATATATGAACTGTGGAAATGAAATCAAATGAAGAATGATCCTCGCAGTTGTGAACGCAATTTATGCAATTGCGAAAAGAAGCCTGAAAAAAATTCAGGACTTCAACGGGGTTTGAACCCGTGACCTCGCGATTACCGGTGCGATGCTCTAACCAACTTGAGCTATGAAGCCACTGACGTTGGGAGCAGGTCAATTGTGGGTTCATATGTTACCGTGAAAGAAATGAGTGTGAATGATATATGAAATGAATCATATATGAACTGCGGAACTGCGGGTTCAAACCCCGTTGAAGTCCTGAATTTTTTTCAGGCTTCTGCATAAATTGCATTCACAACTGCGAGGATCATTCTTCATTTGATGTAATTTCTGCAGTTCATATATGATTCATTTCATATATCATTCACAAAATTTATACAGGTGACTAAGCCGTTTGACCTTCATCTGTAGTGACAGTCAACGGACACACGCCCAAGGCCATCACACCGGTAGCATACTGTAAAGAGGTGGAGTGTGTGTGATGCACACTGGGAGAAAACATTTTCGGAATGTCTTTGTAACGTGTGCCCTTGTTGCATTCATTGAGGAAAAGCAGGCAGAAATATCCACATCTCACACTTCCGATCCATTGGATTTGGTTGTCATTTCGAAGAAGGGTTTTGTGGCCCAACTTTCACATTTCTTGTTCCCACTCGTTTCGGGATGGCAGCCCGAAGGAGTCGAAATACTCCATATCGTCGCCTTTCCAACAGCAAACCCAATGTGTGCCCAAACTACCGAAATCATCCAGGTTGATGATGCAGGGTGAATGGTGCAGGGGTTTGACCTCGTTGCGGGAGAAGATGCCCTTGAGTGGGATGTCAAGATATTCACACCAATTCATCAGGTCAACGTTGGAAAGGGGCACATCCTTGAACTTCATTTTTTTTTCCCTCAGCCGACCATCGGGCATTCCCAATCCTCCCAGCGGCCCCAGACGGGTGGAGGGCGCATTTGCATGCCATTGCCCCTGGAAGGGGGAGGAGGAGGTGAAGGCAGACGGGGGTGCCAAGCGGGATGAACGCACTTGCATTCCACTCCCCAACACCTTTTTGACAAGACTGATGGTCAAAGGAATGCCAAGGGAAGCCGGCATACCAAGAAACCCCCGATATTGCATGGCGCCACCTCCACAGACCATACCCTTGCCAACAAGATATTTTTCAATTGTCTTTTTCTGGTCGAGGGACAGCATTTGTGAGTTTGTACAACTCCACATCCTGTGGGCCGAAACTCTTTCTGAACCTTTTCCGCACCGAAGCTGAGACCGGTCATACCCAAAGCCTTGGCCACGGGGACGAGCAAAGGCCAGGCCAGACTGAGCGCCATGGAAAAAAGGTTGCCGCCACGTTGTGCGGTTTTGCTGATCTGCGTCTTGCTCATTTTCACATCGGCGCCATGCTTTTCGCTGGTGGCCTTTTTCATTGGGTTGATTTTGGTTGAGAGCTGAACTTATTAACATGGAGACATGTTTGTCAAAACAACGTCACTTAAAAGTTATTTCTTTTTTATGGCTTTGTTGAAAAATTCGGTATGTCAATCCTTCCCATGCTTTAGCAGATTTTTTTGATGAGTATGGGTTAGTGAAAGTCATAGAGCTTTAAACTATGAACTGCATAGTGGGAGAATGTAGATGCTGCAAGAACTTAGAAGTTGCTATCAGTGCTTTAAAGAAATAGTTGCCACTGTTAAAGGGAAGGTAATTTGGTTGTACTTAAGAGTATGGTGGTCACAGAGATGATGTTGAAAACTGATAGAAAAGGTGAACTTTAAAGTATTAATGGGTAAGTACACCTTCATGTGTAGATGTTTGTACTTCTACATTTTCTTATAGGTGTGTATAGGTAATTAATATTTGTTATTCTATCTCCTTACCAAAAAAAGGCTGTCAACAATTGAATGAATTGATGACATAGAGGCGTAAACAAGGTTGACAGATGAGCAATATTCCCAGATAATTAGTTCTAATGACGCAGAATTTGTATAGGTGATTTATAAATTGCTCAGATGAGATAATTATCCATCTGATGCAAGTCGAGATTTCATCAATGGATTTGTGGTTGTTTTCTAAAGGCGATACATTTGAAACATTACCATTACTATTACCATCAACGCGACCATTACCACCACTATCGTTACGACACCATTACCATACCATTACCATCAGCATCATCATTGGTTTCACCTTTACCACCAGTATGACTACTACTGCCATTATCACTGCTATTATGACTGTGTGTGATATGCAGAGTTCATCAAACAAAAACTGAATTGATAATTTGAATTTGAATAGAATAAGACTCAAGTAGTAGCAGTTTTAAAAAATTAAAGGTGTGGGCAGTTTACCAAAATAGATCTAAAACATAAAACAGATTCATTCTAGAAAGGCATTTCATTGTTGTCTTTTGAGTCATCAGATAATAGCAGAAGTAAACGTAACCGTTTAATGAAACAATGTGCTTGTGAGTAGAGAGAGTGAAAAGGAATCAAATTAAAAAAAATGTGTGATTTGAAAAAAGTAAAAAATATATGAAAAGATTTCTCTAATAAACAGGTTACCAGTGATCAGATCTTTGTTATAATTTCCAGAGAGGAAATTGCTTCCTTCTGCGCACGAGAAGGAAATGAAAATGAGAGCGATCAAAACTAACACTTAAGGACAATTTGCAAGCCTTTAATTGTAAATCAGACCATTATGTAGGAAAATAATATCTAAGTGTGCTCTTACAGACCTTAGTCAATAAAACTACAACCATCTAGATTCCATAATGTTACTATTCTATTCATTTTCCGAGTAACTGTTATTTTTTTTGTAACTGTACTAAGGCACTATTATTATTTTTAATACTTATTCTTTTATGAGTTATTACCAGTATTTTCGAGGTCTTTCACTTGAGAGCCACTATGAGTAACTTTACCTTCTCTCTTTTGAGAGCTATTACTAGAAAATAAATGTTTATGAAAGTTTTATAAGTGAATAGTGAAATCGCGATTACCATACCAAACATTTGGAATGCCATTGTTATTAGAAAGTAAAAGTAATGAGGGTTGAGAGAATATTTGGATATGTCCAGAACAAAATGTAGTAACATGAAGACATGTTTGTCAAAACAAAGTCAGGTTTAGCTGGGATATGATATAGTTATAAATTTATCACCATTAACCGGTAGTACCATTAATGGCATTGTTTAAGAATTAGGCATATCAACCCCTCCCATGTTATAGCAGGTTTTGTTGAGTTAGTAAAACTCATAGAACATTAAACTATGAAGTGCATAGTGGGGAATGTGGATGTGGCAAGAACTTGAAACTTGCTATCATTACTTTAAAGAAACAGTTGTCATTGTTAAAGCAAGAGTAATTTGGTTGTACTTAATATATGGCAAAGTTAGTGAGGCTATGTTGAAAACTGATAGAAAAAGTAAACTTTAAACTATTAATGGTAAGTCCATCTTGATGTGTAAATGTTTGTACTTTTATATCTCGTTATAGGTCTGTACAGGTAATTAATAGTATTTGCTCTCTCTCCTTATCAAAAAAACACTGTTAACATTTGAATCAATTGATAACATAGAGGCGTACATATGGTTGTCAGATCAATTATGTTGCTAGATAATCAGTTGAAATAACACAGAATTTGGAAAGGTAATTTATAAATTGGTCAGATGAAGGATTAACGGTGAACATGTTTACTGATTAACGTATAGAAGAGCCACTGCCGACGTCAGACAGAAGTTATGGTGGACCAGATCTCTATACTTTTCTCCCTAACATAACCACCAGAAGCAAGCGTACCTGATATGGGCTTAAGTGAGCCGTCTATTAACATATCCCCTGCCACATTTCAGGATCAGACCAGTGATCAACAATCCGAAGCAAGGAGACACACAAGATTCATGAAGATACGAATTTAATTGAAAGATTAGGAAGTTAGATATTGTTCCTTATTAACATTTGGGCTACATAACAACACAATTATCTTTTATGATAACAGTGATAACAAAGTTTTGTATAAGTAATGTAGTAATATTGTAATTGGAAAGAGAATGTGTGTCTCACTAGTACTATAGTTCTTTTTTGTCAAAAAAGGGGAGATGTTTACCCAAGTTTTTGTACTTAGGTCTTCTAAATGACACACCCGCAACCAACAGCACATAATAACCAGTAAAAGACAGCCACGCGATGAGATCAAAAAGGATGAATATCTCTCCAAATTAATGATCACAATCAGTGGAGACTCTCTGGATGATAGAAACCAAGTGCCACAACCTGTGTGTCTGTGCTGGACATATCAGGATGAGCTAACAATGGACATTAGTCTTATGTACAAAGAAACACATGAGCATTATCAGTAGCATCACCTCCACCAGCAATATTACGAGTACCCTCTTTATCGTCACCATTATCACAGTGCCTGTGATATGCAGACCTCATCAAGCAGAAATATCATTGATAGTTTCAATTTGAATAGAATAAGAGTTGACTAGTAACAGTTTTAGAAAATTAAACGCAAGGACAGCTTACCAAGGTAGATCTAGAACCATAACTATCATGATCACTGCTACCTTTACCACCACCACCATAACCAAATCATCATTATGTCATGAACACTATCATCACCATCACCATCACCTCCACCACCACTATTACCATTGCCGCGATTATCACCGCAATCATCACAGCCCCTGTGATATGCAATCTTCATGAAGCAAAAACTTAATTGTTAATTGAAATTGAAATAGAATAAGAATTGAGTGGTAGCAGTATTAGAACATTAAAGGCAAGGGCAGCTTACCAAGGTAGATCTAGAACACAACACAGTGTGAAACATTCATCCCAGAAAGGCATTTACTTTTTTTTTTCCTTCGTCAAAAAGCAGGAGTTGTTGACCTTAGGTTGTGATTTTTTAAGTGACACACCCAGAATGAAAAAATCGTATTCTAGAACAGAGAATGAAATGCCAGAGGGTTTAAAATTTGATGCATTTTTACCACTTTCTCAAAACCTACCAGCCAACCCACCACACATTGACATACCAGAGTGTTTTAAGTCTGATTCCTTTGTTCAAAATTCACAAAACTTACCAACTAAAGGTTGCAGTTTTCATACAGATGAAGAGGATGATGATGTTGTTCAACAAACCCCTGACATCCAGATTTCAAACAATGAGAATGATTTTGATAATGAAACAACATGCAGTGAAGAACTTCATCAGCAAAAATCATCTTGGGAAAATATGAAAAACTTTGATAAATCACTAAAATTTCAGATTTATCAATGCGGTGTGTGCCATTAAGCTTGGCCTTTCAAAACAAAGCCCAAAAATACTGTCAGTTAGACTTGTTCTCGTTGTCTGCGTGAAAAGAATATTCCAAAACAATTTTCAACTGGGAACTCTATGATACCTTCCCCCATTCCAAGAGTTACAAGGCTTAACTCAGTTTGAAGAGATGGTTATTGCAAGAGCATTTCCTGTGATGCGTGTATATAAAAAACCAAGAGGTGGCCAAAGGGCATACAAAGGGCATGTTATTATCTTGCCACAGGATGTACAAGAGCTTACAGATATTCTGCCCAGGTGACCTAAAGATGTACCTGTCATTATTTTTACCATTAATGGGAAGGATAATAGTTCTTCAGATTTTCTTGTAAGACGTAAAAAAGTGGAAGATGCACTTAATTGGATTACTGATGAAAAAGAAAATAGAGAACCCAATAACCCATTGTATAAAAATGTAAAGATAGACAGGCAAGCCCTGGCTAATTTACCAGAACATAGAGTTCTTTCTGATGTTAGCGGAGATAGTACAATTGAAAATGAAGATGTTGGAATTGAAATTGGGCCAGTTAATTTTGAAGATAATGAGAAAGTTTATAACTCACAAACTGAACTGGGTAGCTTTGTTCCAACAAATGTTGACACTAAGAGAGAAGAAGAACAAATCAGTGAAGAATTTCTTAATGCGCCACAGCAATACAACTGGAATATTGGCGATGAGCCGTTAAATGAATTCAATTTTCAATTCTTAGCATCAATGGCTTGTTCAACTTTATTTCCAGATGGTAAAGGTGACCTTACCAATAGTGCAGTATTGTCTGACACTTCAAACAACACCACCCAATCTTTTGCAACAAAACTGGAGCATCTAATTAAGTTCTCAGGAAAAATAGATGGAAAATGGGTTTATAGATTTGGATCACATCCTAGATTTCCTTACTGGGCTTATAATATTTTGTATTGAAAAAGGATTCTTGCACAGGGAAGTTTTTTTCTAAAACAGAACCCATCAAAAGCCAACCTTACAATTGATGACTTAAAAGAAATGTTGCACTCTCAATCCTATGATTCACTTATGTCAAAACTCATGCATTATGCTAAAAATGTGTCTGGAACTAATGCTTACTGGAATCGTACAAAAGATGATTTAAAAGCAATCATTACTCAAGGCGGAGCTCCAACAATCTTCTGGTCTCTATCTCATAACCTTTTTAGCGACAATGGTGAAACTTCAGATTCTGAACGCAGAGCAAATGTCATTAACAATCCGCATTTACTTGACTGGTTTTTCACTGAACACACAGGACAATTTGTTAATTACTGGCTGAAAAAAATACTTGGTGCAATATGGTATTGGTTTAGGTATGAATGTGCTGTACAACGTGGTTCAATTGATTGTCATGGAGTAGCAAAACTGCAGTCTGATCCAAATTTGTGTGATCAATCTGAAATAGCACTTCAAGGATAACTTGCTGCACAGTCACTTACCAAAGATCAGTTTCTTGATGAAATGTCATTTCAAAAACAGCAGGAAGTTAAAAAGGGATGTGAGGCAGAAAAAGCAATTTGCGACTATGTTGATTTTCTTATGTCAACTCAAAACCCATGCAATGCTGACAATTGGTTCAAACCTCAAGTTATTGGTAATTGAAATTGCAATAGAATAGGAGTTGAGTAGTAGCAGTATAACAAAATTAAAGGCAAAGGCAGCTTACCAAGGTAGATCTAGAACATAACACAGTGTGAAACATTCACCCCAGAAAGGTATTTATATGGGAGTTTTTCTGGCGTTAAGGGTCTTAGTTGACAAGGATTTATTCTGTTTTGGAGACCACTAAAGAGGACTTCGGTGAATTTTTGTTATTTTTCAGTTGTGTGATGGAAATTGAAATTATGAAAGATGAAAACCAGGTATCAAAAGGGTAAGTGATGATACCGTAATCTATGCAAGGTGAGATGTTGTGACCTTCAACACTTGACTAGTCTAAGACTCAATGTTAATAAACCGTGACACTATAACAACAGAGATTAGGGCCAAATGCAACTTCAGTAAAATCTACTACGAGAAGACAGCAACTCCAGAGCATAAGACAATGGACATTGGTGAATTTGTGTATAGATGTTTGTCAACTAGTAAAGTAAGTACCTCATAAGGATCCATTTTATCGTGGCGAGCATGTTTAGTATGCTAGTAAAAGTCAATGAAAAACTCTTGGTTAATTGCAGTTGCTGTTGAACAATGTTCTGGTTCCTTAGGTCACTTGTAGATCCATGTAAACATGTTTCTTGCAAAGGCTCTAACAATTCGTGTCTTAGTTGATCATTCATGTTAATTATTCTAAACTGTGTGAGAACACAAAAGCATTAGGAGATGAGATACTGTAATGTCGCAGGTGAGGAAAAAGAACTCTGCATGATATGGGTGTTTTATCAGTGTAATAAAGGTCACTTACAAATCATTCAATTCTCAGTTAACAGATGGATTATTCTGCCAGCCCAAGTCCCACAAAGAGAGCTAAGTGTAGGATCCCTAAATTCCCAAGTTTAGCACCTCTGTCAAGCTCAACTACAAGTAAGTTTTCCTCTACTATGTAAAGTATTAATATACTAATAATTTATTACTGTTATCTCTTCTATTACTTATGCAGATTTCGCTTAACAGAACATTAAATTTTTGTCCTGAATTTATTTTTTTCACAAATTATTTCTCTTTAACAGATTACACTGGATACATTCAGGATGTTCAAGAGGTACAGGAAAGTAAATCCTCCAGAAATCTGTACTTTGACTTCCGCCTGCTAACCGCAAAAGACAAAACTCAGTTGGTAAGAGTCATGATGCAAAGAGGAGAGTCTTCCAAACGCCAACTTTTTCTTCAAACGATGCAGTCACAGCAACCGGTAACACTTTCCAATCTACAAATTGCATCAAGCAACATGGTGTTCCTAAACAGGGGAAGTTATTCAAGATACACCACCACATTCCATCCAGCTTCAATTCCAACCACTGGCACCAATGACATCAACACCTGTGGATACCACTGTTAAGAATCACAACTTGGGGAATTTTACTGTTTCTGGCTACATTAAATGGCTTGGAGAACCTTCCAAACCAAAACATGCAACAAAAATGGTAAGGGAAGCTGAAATAACAGACCCCGGTGGAACTATTATTATCAATGGGATGTTTCCTGAAGGATTGAAGTAACCGAAATTATGAAACAAAAGAATGTGTACAGGTTCACTGAGGTTTTAAACAGAACTGTTTCCCAGAGTGACGATGGCATGTAATGCATTTAAAGCAAATCTGTGTTATTGGGGGATAATTATCTATTAGTCGTTGTCCATGTACGGGCTAAAAATAAGCCAGTAGATAAACATAAGATGAAATTATTGTAGGGGTTTTCTACGTAGTAAATACTAAAAATTATATAAGAGTTTTGTATGGTTTTGATAGTAGGAAGGATTCGCTTCAGGTAATTTTCGCTGAAGAGGACGTTTTTCCTATGGAATCATAATATAATAATCTATATTAGTATTAACCATTATATGTATGGTTGGAGTGAATGGATTTCTATGTACTTATTTTCATTTTGTATTTTATTTTAGAGTAAAACATTCAGTGTAGTAATATGTGGAGTAATTTTGCAAA
>JAEMWC010000016.1:900000-945000 GCA_016490735.1 Pachyseris speciosa | reverse complement strand
ACCTAGAAAACTCAGACCCGTCCCCCAATCTGGAAAACTCAGAGCCCCTCAAAACTATACAAATTTTCAAAGTCAAATAAACGTGGACAAAATAAATTATCGCCGTTCAGTGCGCTGAAATGTTACACTCTCCATTTATCGCAGATAACAAACACTTCACATTATTATAATCGGCTCCGGAGCATGAGACCTAGAAAACTCAGCCCCCCCCCCTTCCCCCGAAACTGGAAAACTTAGACCTTCTCATAACTATACAAATTTTCAAAGTGAAATAAACGTGGGGAAAATGAATTATCGCCATTCATGAGGGGTCTGAGTTTTCTAGGTCTTGTGCTTCGGAGGCGATTATAATAAGATGAGACGACAAAGGAGAAGTGTTTGTAAACAGTTTCACTCTGCTAATTAATTTTCTACTCACATTTCACCGAGATTTAGTCCATTAACGTTTATGCGAAAAAATCCTACATCGTTCGATAAGCGTTTCCTTTCTCAAACAATTATCCATCGAAGCGAAAACAAGTGTGCTTAGTTTTTTTTTGGAATCAATACACTATTTTTATCACGTTGCAAAACGATAAACCTCTGTGGTTTGAAGGTGACTGTGTCTTGCCTGTGATGCAGCTAACCCGGGTTCGATGTCTTTTAGTGGTATATATCATGGGCTTTATTTTTCTGTTTCTCTTCTTCTTGTTCTTCTAGAAATATTTTTTACAAATGTGATAATTATTGTTCTTAATGGTTGAGCTGTATTTTAGAGGAATATATGTTGATAGGGGTCTAAAGAAATAGAGCATTACTGAGATACAAGTTTCATTTGGGCAAATAAAAGTCAGCTGTGCCCGACAAAATTTTGCGCGTACGCTTATGAAAATAATAGGAAACTTTCCTTGCATGAAGCAGTCCTTTTGGTCATTTTATATAGATACGATAAAACATGTATTATTTATGTTAGTTTTTATTTTCGGAACTCAATTTAATATAATAAAATATATATTGATTGCTGTTGTGCTACTCCAAAGAAGAAGAATAAGAAGGAAAACTTGTTTATACTGTATACTCAAAACAATAACTTAATTATAGTATACAAGTTGCTGGTAAGATCTGTTGTAGATATTTCTTACCTCTAGATATGGCGCATCTTTTTTTCTAGTTGTAAAAAAAGTTAGTAAAAAGTTAAAATGATTAATACTGACGTCGTTTTGCCGGGACGATGTAATTTAATATAAAAGAATTATTTCTTAATCTGAGAAATGTTAGCTATAACAAAATGAAACTTACATGTTGAGTTTGTTCGTAAGACATACGAATATATGTCTTCGTCGAAAGCTTCACTGGAAATGACAATGAAAAAAATAGTTTCAGATTTTAAATATGTTTTATATGTTTTTGTCTACTGATGGTCTTTAATTCAATGAATCAAAATTGTAAATACAGAATTATGTGTCTACTTACCCACATCCACAGTTTTTAATTAATTTTAGGCTTTCTTTGTTTTTTAAAAAACAGTCGATACAAATTAGATGGTCGCATGGTAGGACCACCCAATCCGGGACTACTGCGCACTTTGTTGTGTAACAGAAAATACGGACTGAAAAAGAAAAAAAGTCATTATGTTATGAGACGAAAGATTCAAAAACAAATGAAATGAGTTTTTATGAGAAAAAGAAATGATTTTCAGTATATGAAATACTTACTCCATTTAGCCAACATATGAACTTTCTTTTTTAATTTTTCATCCATGTCTTTGCCATGCAACCACACGTATCAACTGAGTATTTGGCGATTTGAGTGTCATTTATTGTCTGCTAATGGAATCAGTTTATCGCAAATGACATTGTGATATTCCTTTTTGAGATGAAAAATATTCTTAGTGTGAAAAGTTATTGTGAAACGGTTATCAAAATGACGAACTTCTATTTTTCAAAGGTTTACCGATGTGATAACAATGCACTGTGATAACTTTGTTTTGTTTGGCATTCTTTCCTGAGTTGTGGCTTTATATGTAAAGTGCAGGTATAAATACCAAAAATATTTTGTTGTTAAAATAAATGGTTGTATTTGTTTGAAACGCATTGCATCGTATGACTTTTTATAAGTTCAAAAAAGAACAATATCGGTCCACTATCGTCAGTTAGTAGTAAAAAAAGGTTTATTTGTAATTTTCGCTAACTCTTCTTGCGAACGACAAGCACACGAACGATTTCATCTACAAGCAAACTGTCATGCTTCTTCCAAGATTAGTGCACTGATGAATTATTTTTGAGTAATCGAAACAATGTCAATGTAAAAAGCTGTTGAGGTATTCCGTTATGTGACTGCGTTCAAAAATTGCAAAAGATTTGCAAATTCATTTGTATGAATATGGAGTTATTGTACAGAGATCGCCCTCAGTGAAAAATGTTTCCAATTACTTTATTTTTCAAACAGGTTTTTGTTGAACATAGGTTAATTTAGCTCCTGTCAAAATATAAGTCGAATAGTAAAAATTGCACTTAAGTTATAATAATTGAAATTGTCCTTCAAGACGAAAACAACGCTTGAATAAACTATCTTCGACAGTATAAACAAAACTACGCAAAAAATTTTAATCAACGATTGACCAATTAATTTGCAGATAAGTGTAGTAATGAATTCTTCTTGCGAGATGACAACAATGATAACCTAAAAAAATTGTGTCGGCGCGTTTCTTTATTTCATTAAATCCATGATTTCCTGAAGAATCTTTCAAAATCTAGTTTAGTAATTGGTATGTGATTAGTTTTTGAGTTATCTATTGTAATTAAAGAACCGTTGAATGCAATTCTTTTAGGTTATCATTGCTTATGATCTTGTAACAACAACTCATCAGTATACTTATCTTCAAATTGATTGATCGATTTTCCATAGAAGTGTTTTAGCTGCTATTTGTTTATACTGCCAGAAATAGTTTATTGAAGGGTTGTTTTCATAAAAGATTCTTTTTCTTTTGAAGAGTGATTCTAATTCTTACAACTTAAATGCATTTTATAGGAGTTCACTTATATTTTGACAGGCGCTAGATTAAGCTATGTTCAACCAAAAGGTGTTTGAAAAATAAGGTAATTGGAAACATTTTTCACTAAGAACCATCTTTGTACGATAACTCCTTATTTATACATATGAATTGGAAAATGTTTTGTAAGTTTTGAAGGTAGTCGCATAATGCAATACGTCAACAGCTTTTTACATTAACATTTTTTTTTATCCTTCAAAGAGAATTCATCAGTAGACTAATCTGGAAACAAGCACGACAATTTGCTTCCAGATGAAATTATTAGAGTGGGTGTGGTCCGTAGGAAGACTTAGTGCAAGTTACGAATAAAGGTTCTTCCACTCCTACCTCGGTCATGTAACAGACAATGGTCGACTGATATTGTTCTTTTTTCAACTTATGAAAGTCATATGATGCAATGCGTTTTAAACAGAGGCAACTATTTATTTTAATATAAAAATATAGTAGGCATACGTGCACTTTACATATAAGAGTCACAAGTCAAGTTTAATTTGTCTCATTTCAATTGAATTGGACAGTCAGTTCATAAGTAAGTAAGTAAGTAAGTAATTTTATTTATCCACATATCGCACATGAGCGAAGGCTCGTTTAAGTACAAATGTGCCATAGAAAATGAATTAACAATTACAATGTGATATTTTATATAAATATACAGATAAAAAATAATAATAATAATAAATAAAATAAAATAATAATAATAATAAGAAGAAATATGATAAAATAGAATGAATCGATTGCCTAATTAAATAGTTAATTAAGTACATTAAGATAATAAATCAATAAATATATATAAGAAAGAGAAAATGTGGGTAATTAGGCCGTCTATTTACAAAAATCACAGCTGCAGTCATAAGAAGATGATAATTGTATCTTTTGTAGGTTTCTTCTAAGTAAAGAAAGTGATTCCGATGTCCTTATATTGTCTGGCAAATTGTTCCATTGTTTTCCGGCCTGGTACATGAAAGAATGCTGCATATAATACGTTGTTGGCCTTGGAAGAACAACCTTGAGATGGCCCCGTAAGCTGTACCTGTTCCTTCGCAGGGTAAACATTTCACGAATGTAATTTGGTGCTTGACCATAGATACTTTTGTATACGAGTATAAGTGCTTGTTCTATGCGCCGATGTTCCAGGCTTTTAATACGTGCAATTTTTAGTAATTCTTCATAAGTAGTCGATTTAGAGTGATTAAAAAGAATTCTTAAAGCGAATGCGTTGGTTGACTCTAATTTTGCAGACAGACCTTTACTTAGGCCTATAAACAGTGGTGATGCGTATTCAAAGTGAGGCAGAATGAAAGCTTTATATAGTTTAATCATAATTTCTGGAGGGATGATTTTGCGAATGCGACGAAGAATTGAAACTTTTGCGTTCACTTTACGGCAGACTTCTTTAATATGTGCTTGAAAAGAGAGAGAGCTGTCGATGATTACTCCAAGAAGCTTGAGATGTGCAACGTAGTCCAGCTCATTGTTGTCGATAACAAAGGGCGTTGGTAGAATTGTTCTGTGGAAGACGATGGATTGTGATTTACTGTGATTGATCGCCAGAAAGCTCCTATGAAACCAGGAGGCGAGAAGATCAAGACTGTTTTGTAGATCTATTTGCAAGGTGGATGGACAAGGGCTTGAGGAGTACCCTGTAGTATCATCGGCATAAAATCTCAAGGAACAAGAAGTATCTAAGAAGTTCACGTCGTTCAAGAATATGTTGAAAAGGAGGGGGCCCAAGATGGAACCCTGGGGAACTCCGCGCTTCACAGTTTTCCACTCTGATAAATTACCATCTATCTTGACATGTTGTTTTCTTTCAGTCAGGTAGGATCGTAGAAGTTGTAGGGCGTCTTTAGTTGCACCATAAGCTGATAGCTTTGCAAGGAGCAAGTTATGGTTGATAGAATCAAATGCTTTAGAAAGATCTATGGTAACTGCTGCAGAGTGTTCGTTAGAGTCTAGATTTCCTCTGATATCTTCACAGGTCTTGATAAGGGCTGTTGAGCATGAATGTCCTTTCAAGAATCCAGATAAATTCCCACTGAGAAAGTTAAGAGAAAATTCGTATAGTTGATCGAAGATAACTCTTTCGGCTACTTTTGAAACAGCTGGCAGCACAGACACAGGACGGTAATTGGATTTTAAAGTCTCACTATCTTTTTTATAGATCGGAGAGACAATAGAAATTTTCCATTCTGATGGCCAGGAGCAGCTTTCAATGCACCGATTGATCAATTTTGTGAGAGAAGTGAGAATTCCAGGCTCAGCAAGTTTCAGTAGGCGTGGAGATATTCCGTCAGCACCGGTGGCTTTATTAACTTTAATACTAGAGAGTATCCTTCTAATGTGGGAATCCTGAACAGGAGTGAATGAAAAATTCATTTGTCCTTTGAATTTTCGTTCGATGGCTGTAACACTGGAATGCACCTTAAAAGCTTCTGGCTGTAAGTCAGACGTGTGGGCAGGTACTGCGTGGATGAAGTAATCGTTGAGAAGATTAGCTACATCAATACTGTTGGTAATGAGGCGCCCATCTTCAATTAGTTGAATATGGCTGTCACCTCCATCTTTGCTGGGGAGTAAACAATGAAATTTCTTCCAAAATTCCCCAGGGTGTTGGGAGTTTGTGGATACATTAATGCAGTATGATCTGAGAGCGGAACGTTTTAAAGATGTAACATAGTTCCGTTGTTTTCTATACGCCTCCCAATCCGTGGGCTTTTTGCTCTTAATAAACTTTCTGTGCAGGCGGTTTCTGGTGTTTATAGCTTGAACAATTTCTGGTGTCATCCACGACACAGTGTTACCGCGTACCAGTTTCTTCTTAAGCGGTGCGTGTAGATCAATTAATTCAGTGAATAATTTATACCAGTGCGCCCAAATATCATTGATATCATTGTAAATAAACGCGGAGTCCCAGGGGACACTGTCTAGGTCCTGAAGAAAAAGTTCAGCATCAAACTGTTTCATTGAGCGATAAGTAATGATCTTTGGTGTTGGTTTAGGTAGCTTCCACTTGCGAATTGCAATAACCATATCGTGATCACTGACACCAAGTTGTAAAGTCTTGGTAAGACAGAATCTTTCCGGGTGAGTTGTCAGAATAACATCGAGAAGTGTGCTCGATTTATCTGTTGTTCGGGTAGGCACGGTCACAGTGTTTGTCAGCTGGAAGCGGTCACAGTATTCAGCAAGCCGGTTGTCTGGTGAACAGTCATCACTATTGAGCATGTTGAAATTTAGGTCACCAATGACGAGTAGTTCATTATGGAGATTATACAATTTTTCAGTCGTAGAGTGAAGAGATGGCAAAAATTCCTTCGGTTTGTGTTTGTTTGGCGATCTATAGCAGGCGAGAAGAGAAAATCAGGTGTTTCCACTTCCCTTAACATCGATACAAACAGCTTCGATGTCCTCTGGCTCTAGTTGTTTACGCCTGTAAACAAAGACGCTGTGTTTAATATAAACCATTATACCACCGCCGCCCTTTTTTCTATCACGTCTGATAATCCTGTATAAAGGATGTTGGAAGAGTGAGTTGTTGTAACTAGAGTCAATCTTTGTTTCAGTCAGAACTAAGATGTCAAATAGTTCTTGATTCAACAGAGTCCTTCTTTCGTCCATTTTATTTTGAAGACTATTGATGTTTAGGTGAGCGACTGACAAGTTGAACTTGTAATAAGAGGCGACATTAGCCCTGTAGTCTTCAATAACATCGGGTTCACAGGTTTCAGAGCGGATCGTAGCAGTCGAATTGTTGAGCGAGTCCCCGGTTGAATCAGAGAAGAACGAATCTGAAAGCCATTTAAAAGTACAAGCATTGCAGTACCAGGTATCGTCAGTATTTGATAATCGGTTGTATTCGTCCCGTGAAACATGAGTGCATTTTGCATGGCACCACGTGTTGCAGCCGTCGCATTGTAGAGCTCGCTGGTTGTTCTTGCATGGTTTCTCACAGAAAGCACATGGAAACTTCGTCGGACCTGGATTGGGATTGATATCGCCGGATATCAAAAGCCTCTGGTGTTGAAACGTAGAATCCGCATGATGGTAATATCTCTGTCTAGAGTTGAGAAATTTATGTCTTCGTGGGCTTCGAAATCCCGTTGTAGGAACAACATGGCGGCTGGCAACGGCGTCTTGGCCAAAGTCGTCTTCGTTCAACAGGACGGATAAAGCTTTACGATGTTGATTTGGGCAATCTGAACGGTCATTCCATCTAGTATGTTCAAATCGGTAAAAAGATTTTAGGAGAAAGCAATTAATCAAAGTTAAAACGCAGTAAGAAGCCAGGAACCTGAGAACACGTGCGTCCCCCATGGAAATCGCCGAGAATGAAGCTTCAATTAAGCCACAAAACAGTTAAACGCTGCTAGGGAACAGCAATAACGTAATTCCAACACTTTTTTTGTTGTAAGGCAATTTTGTACCATACTTCGGTATAAGCCAGCAAATTTTATAATGTTTTCTAATTTTTAAACGTAGTTCAATAAAGAAACACGTCAATAGTTTTTTTAAGTTATCATTGTTCTAATGACGCAACAACAATTTATGAGTAGAATGATTTTAGAACAACTATCAGAGCGTGGTTAGAGATAAAATTGTCGAGATAAAATTTCTGTACAAGTTATTCTGTGGAACAATTAATGAAAAGAAGAAATACTTCCCACACAGTTAACACGACATGCATAAGTGGTGTAACAGGTGATGCCTAGATTGCTAACATTTACAATGTTAAAAAAAATTGATATTCGGTTAATAAAAACAGTATGAAGGCGCAATACGTTTTCAACAGTGCAACGTTTATTCCAGCGAAAAAATATTTTGCAGTTAGCTGCCTGTAAAACTTATCCCTTAACTACACTTTGCTTAAGTTTGACAGTCGGTATATTGACTCAAATCTTCAACCAAATGCTGTTGGGAAATGAGGTAATTTAAAAACTTATTTCGCTTAGAACCACTTTTTTTACTATACCTGCTTATGTTTTTGAGAGCGTTTGAAAATGTTCTGTAACTTTCAAATGCAATGGAATAAGAGAACTCTCCAACACCTTTTTAACTTATCAATGTATTCATCTTACGAGCAAAAGAATCCATGTTTTCTCGAAAAATCTTTCAAAATGCAGTTCAGTGATTGGTGTGCCACTAATTGAACTAATTAAGCAACATTTAGCATCCGTGTCCTATTTATATGAAGCGAGCCAAGTTTTGATTACACTTTGAGTAAGACTATGTCGGCTGAAAGGTATTCGTCTCTGCGAGGAAAAAGAAAGACAAAAATGAAAGCAAAAACAGAAGAGAGCATACCTGCTGGTTCTATTTCAACAGTTCCCAACTCAGAGGAATCAAGCAATACTGAAGACTGTAGCTCCATCTTAGTTGTGCTTTCTGAAGAGCCACGGTCTAAAAAAAAAAGCACAGAGCCTACTACACACAATGCTGATTCTTCTTCGGCCACTCCAAGCACCCCACACAAGAGGAAACTGCCAATAATTGGATATGTACATACTTTGTCTCCCGTCAAAAGAAACAAAAGCAACAGTTTCGACTATTCCACACTTACTATCCAAACTTCACACCACGAAATTAAAGAAGCATTATTATACTCTAGTGGCAAACGTGGTATTCTGTCCAAGAGTGGAGAGAGTCGCACACCAGTGAAAATACAGAATTAAATTTTCACAGCTGATGGAAAGAAACTAATTATCAACGACATGTGCAAACTATCCGTCCCTGATCAATCAGAGTATGCCTTTCAGTTCAACGAAAATGCATCAGTAATCTGTCCTCAAGCTTTAATATCTGATGTCTTCGAAAAATACCAAGAGTGGGATGTAGTCGGAATAATAGCAAAAGTTGTCCAAATTCTCCCAAAGAAAACAGTGAAAGCAGGAGATTAAAATGGTGAACTGAGACTAGCTGAGGCGATACTTTGTGATTCTTCTGGTTGCATCCGTTTAGATGTTTGGCAAGAAAATATTGAGAAAATAAACGTAGGCTCAGTCTATGAAATGCGTCCATTGCAAGTTCGTACCTGGTCATGACAAAAAAAGTTGGTGACGATGATGCACACCTGATTTACAGCTGTAGTGAACGAAGTCCTGCAGAATCTTACCATTAACGACGATCCCAATGAATCCCTCGGTCCTACCTCAGCAGTCATCACTGTTTCAGAAATCAGCAGCGTTGAAAAAGTCGAGAAAATTTGTTGCTGTATGAACTGCAGAAAGCCCATAATGCAAACTTCTGCTACCCTATTTGCGACATGCAATCGATGTGGCCATACAATGCGAGTACGTGATTGTTCTAAAGATTTCAGAGTCAAATTTGTTGTCACATCCAAAGATGAAAAGAAAGTTTCCCTTTTGGCATACCGAAATGTGATCAGCAGTCTTTTGGATGAGACGAATCTCGCAGATGAAAATTCTGTTGCAGAGAGTCTTCTACTGTTGAACAACCTCAGCATAACCTTTAACACTAATAATCGCATCGTTACTGAGATTAAGTCTGCAGCTTCCTAAACTTTTAATTTTGACAGAATTTAAAAAATATTTCAAATGACACTGTGTATTCAACTGAACAAAAGCTAATGATAAACATATTCTTATTATAGTTGTTTTATTCAGTTATAGTTTTTCACTAGCGTTCACAGCATTTTACGTTGTGATGCATGTTTTGGACAAACCTACAAGTTATGTTGTATAGTACTTCAAAACTATTTTCACGTAACTTCTATTTTGTAAAATATTTTTCTTTATGTCTCTAAAAATATATTGATATTAACTCCGGAGATTTTGCTGCTCTGCAAAATAGACGAAACGTGTTACGGTTTTATGTTATGCCATGCTGTAGAAAGGAGTGCTATATAATATGCAGGAAAATGGTAAACGGTATTTTCGTAAGCTGTGAATTACCTTTTTGATTTTCTGTGAAATGAGAAATGACCGTTTTTTTGTTCTGAAATGAGAGATGCGTAATAACTGAATGGTGAGATCTGATTATAATTAACTGTGAAATAAGATTTGCATATTACCTCTAGGTTGGGAACTTTTGAAATAGAACGAACGACGTTGCTTTCTTTTGCTTTTTGTTTGATTTAGCGTTGCTTGTACGTTGCCGAAAACGGCACTTTTTATCCGAGCCTGGATTAAAGGGTAAAGGATCAACCAATCAGACAAAAGTCTCCCTTGCTCCTCAACGCTAAAACAAAACACCGTAACCATACCTTCATTTTTAACATTGTGTTGCTAAACTGGTGCACTGGAAACACTTCCTTGTTGGAAGAAAAAGCAGCACTATCCTTTATTATGTGCACCCTTGACGTTACCCAAGCTGCATCATCATCAGCTTTCTGTGAGCAAACCTCAAACACATGGTAGTGTTGATGTCTACAGCAGAGAATAATTTGCCCAAGTAATGTATGCACTGGCTATCTGGTAAGGAACACAAAGTCCTCAGGAACAAACGCATTTGAAGGTGGTTTTGAGACCATACTTGGCCATCAATCAACTTTCACACATTTTAGTGGGGAAATCGGATGCAACAACAACAATGCTTTTTTACTCTAAACATTTAAAGACATTTACATAGCAAGTGACAAAACTACAGTTGCTTAAAAAATAGCTATGCTTAAAGTTGAGCCAGGATGGATGGATTCGCTATGTCTCCCGCATTAAACTGATCAAGGGCCAAGTCCCACTAGAGGGCAAAACTGTTTACTTATGTAAAAAATCTGTCATCACAATGAATAACCAAGTGCGACCGGTTTGTTCACCAAAGGATAACATTTTTTAGTGGATGGACAAACTTCAAAGATGCTGTCTACCTCTGGAGCAGGCCCAAACTAAGACAAAGCATGGAAAACAAAAGCTAGGGTGTTTTGATCCGGAAATGATTCAACAGGTGATATGTAGCAGAGTCTCTATGTGATAGACTTTGCGGTATAATTAATCACGTTCTCATTTCACAACAACATGAATCCCGGCGAGCGTGACCAATGTTTTCAGTACAGCTTTCTACCATATCCACCAGGATGGATCTATCCCGGTTTGCCTAGCCCTTACATGTTAAATGATTGAGGAAATCTGAGCCCATCTCCTTCAACCACATGTTCTGACTCATTTCCAGAATCCCTTCAATTCAGCGAACTGTGGGCTGAACTGCATGATCAGTTAGAAAGTCAAGAGTCTAGGAAAACGTGGGCCTGGATCGCCGAGAAGATTTTGAAAACACCAGGAGCTAACAAGATGGTTGACAAATGCATTCAGAAAATGAAGTATATCATAGAACGATACAAGAATACAAATCAAACAGGAGGAAGCCTCAGGAAAACCTCTACTATGATGCGGTCCATAAAATCCTTGGATGGCGCGACATAGCAACCTTCAATCATGTAGCTGAAGCGGGAATCAGTGGCGAAAGTGCCACCAAAATTGTAGCAGAATTTAGTGATACTACTGGTGAGAATAGTACTTCATCCAGCCCCAGTGTGCCAGTAATGCCACGTGAAAGGACGAGCATCGAAGAAAGGGAAACAAGCTTCGAAACGCACAGGACATGATAATGAGAGCAACGAAGAGTTCAAAATGGCTCTAAAGGATGTGCAACAGCAGGGGAGAAAGTTGCAGCATTTACAGTGTATGAATTCTTTGCAACAAATTAACACAGACGCAGCAGCTTGCCATGATGAACCAGTTTATGGGATCAACTGTGAACATCCTTGACAACCAACAGAATGAGAAAGAGAAATAAACTTTAATTCAAGACTATTTTAAGTATTCAGAGTCAACCATTATCATGTTATTGTTTATGTTACGAATACAGGATCAAACGAAATTATGGAAACAAATGAAAGTTGTTTTAACTTATTGTGTTTTGTAAAGACCTTGATGATACACTTTTCTTTAGAAATCTGAGCAATAAGTATTTAATTGCTGAAAAGGTTTAATGGAATGATGGAAATCGCTTCTAATGGTTCAACATGCATGCTAAGCACAAATTACAATGCGTATTTTTAATAGTATTTGATCGTTGATTTTCTATTTTCTTTGTGAAAATCAAATACAGCAAAAGTTCAAAGTCTAAGAATGAAATAATTAAAATCACTTTGAAAAAAAAAGTCCTATCGTCTTTTAGCAACTCTCTGAAATCTTCCCTGTGCTGCTGCAAAGTCAAGGAATAATCCCTTACCATCAGCAACAGCTTCAATTATAAAATCAAGTCTCTGATTTCGACTGAAATAATCATTGGCACTGTCTCTGGGAGAATTTATTTTGATATGGTTCCCATCTATGGCTCCAACAATGTTTGGAAGTCATGATTTGTCCATAAATGTCTCTATACACCTCATTGTCTCAGCCACTGTTGTTGGGAATTTGATGTACTCATTTCTTAATTCAAAACCACATCTTAACAAGCCTCTATCACTGTAGCTCTACCGATATTTAGTGTCAATCCTATTGTTGTGTACAAATGAATAAACAAATAAATAAAATAAATAAATCAGCAGTGATCAGGACGAGTGATCGAGGATAAGTCAGCGGTCTTGAACAGGACGAGTCAGCAGTCTTGACTTGAAGAATGCAGTTTTATTTGTGATCTCATGATATGCTCGAAAAAGTCTTGAACACGACTTCCTTGCGAGTAGACTCTCTCCTTTGCCTTGTCAGAAGTAACTTTTTTTTCTTTGATCTGCCGCTATCCAAGATTTTTCATAGTTAGATGCTTAATTTCTAGTTTGATCCAGGTTTATACTGGTTATGTATGTGCGAGTCTGCAGTTAAGGATATGTTGGATAACCAAAATTGAGCCCACGTTGTTTTTTAAAGATGATTTTGAAATGATCAGCAAGCACTTCAGGATTGTTAAAAGTACACAACTTTGTTTACTTGCTTGAAGAAAGTTTCAGTGGAAGGTGGAATGGCGGAAAGTGAAATTTCAAAGGAGACAGTGGAGCAGTGTCTTGAGGGAGATTGCGGCTTTCCGGAGCTGTTTTGAGCTTCACAATTTACACGTCCACTCCTTTAGTTGAAGATGAGCTGAATTTACTTCAAAAACCTCTTATTTCTTTTTCGAAAACCAAAGTTTTCGTTGAAAAAGCTTCTTTTTTTCCAGTGCAAGGTCTACACACTTTACAAGACTGTAGATGAAGAGTTGGTGGGCATTCAATCAGTTCCTGAAGCTGTTGAAGATGATGGCACATATTTATATTGAAGATCACTTTTACGCCATAGTGAGAAGTTGCACAATGCAAACAGAAAGAATATTTTTGCCTTTGCTAAATTTCGCCTCGCATTCTTAACTGGAGTATTTGGAGATGTAGGAGTTTCCACTGATGCCATGCCTCAAAAAACTTATTTTGTGTTGCAACTATTCCTGCCACAAGTGCATTAGAGCTGAAAAACCGTAAATGAAACCGGAAGCCTTTTTGCAGGTTGGGAACGACACAGTTTGTTAAGAACTGTTGCATATGCTCAAATGAGAAAAAAACAACTTTTGAGTCTCCTTCTGACTTTCGCTCTTCTGACAAGGCAAAGGGGAGACTCTGCTCACAGGGTAGAACAGGACGAGTCAGCAGTCTTGAAGAATACAATTTTATTTGTGACCTTGTGATATGCTCACGAAATACTATGCCCACTTGCCTGCTCCCAGAATCGGGCAGCAAGTGTCTTTTCTTGTTTCAAAAATGGCGGCAGTGTACAAAGAACTCAGTCTAATACGGGAGCCGCATTTTTTGGACAATAAGTGTACAGATGAGTCACAACTGTGCAGGAGAGGTAAGCAAATATCTTAGAGCAATATACATTATTCTAGTTCCACGTAAACATAGTGATGAAAAAGTGGTCCCAAAATATTATGACAATAAGTTTTATTCAAACGATAATATTGGAGCACATGAAATCTGAACACTTTAAGCGTGGTTAAGGTAAAAAAAAATATAGAACTTTATTCAGAATAAAAGGTTTTAATATGAAAAACTGAAGGACCGTATTTTTGGCTAATGGCTCCAACTGTTTTTCAACCTTCCCCCGTATAAAACCTTGCAATTCTTGGTAGGGGGAGTGCAGATTATCAGAGGAAAGGATTTTGGTAGAGAATACCCCTCAACAAAAATTGCTACTTTTCTGAGCATTGTTTCTTCCTGTTATAATTATTTTGAAGTGCAAAATCGCAAGGGGTCACAGGCTGCTCAGTCCCTTCCCAAGTAAAATGTCAGGTGGGATCCTGGCAGGCCCACGTGGGATCCCAGGAGGGAATGGTCTGATCCCGCATTTCCCACCTGGGATTAAAATTTGATCCCACCTGGGATCTCAGGTGGAAGTTACTATAAAGGACAAGAAAAAATGTGTTATGTAGATAATAAAGTATTTCTTTATTAATTTTTTTAACATTTTTATTTTTTTACATTCATTACATTTATTGCTAATGCTACTTACAGAACAATACCAGCACTAATTACAATACGGTACTAATTACGGTACATGTGCCATTTACAGGACTAACACTACTGACAATACTGTATTTACACTACTTGTGATACAAGCAAACGCTAAAAGAAATGTTGTTATATAGCCGCACGCTATATGAAAACTCGAACGCGAGCAAACGATTCTCACATAATTTCAACACTCTAAGTCTACATCTTCTGTTTAATGCTCGGTTCTAGAAAGTTTGTAAACAACAAAATCCTAACTCCAACAACACTGAAAACAACTCCGGCTGCAATTTATAGAAAACGAGAGAAACACGTCGTTTTGGTTGGGCCGCTGATGTAAGGGAGGCATGCAAAACCCTGGTACGTATTCAATGGATCGGCCCATTTGAAGAACATAGAAACCAATTCTTCTGGTGGAGGAACTGTAGATGGGGGTGGTTTCTTATTGAGAATATTAGAAATAAAAGCCGATGGGTAGCCATTAGCTTCTAACGCAGCCCTGACGTGGTTGGTTTCACGTGTTTTTCCTTCAACGCTGCTAGGGAGGTTGGATGCCCGGAACAGGAGCATCGAGGCTGTGCTGATTTTGTGTTCTTTTGCCTGATGAGAAGAGAAATCCAAGTATCTGTCTTTATGAGTTGGCTTCCGATATACATCAATGACGGCAACACCATTTCTCCTGGAAACCAAGGTGTCTAAGAAGGCAATTTGACCATTGTTTTCAAGCTCAATTGTGAAAGAAATTTTGGCATCACAGGCATTAAGAGTATCATGGAAGGAAGAGACAACGTTCTTCTTGATAATCACAAAGCTAGCTGTCATCAACATATCGTTTCCAAACCCTTGGTGGGACTGATGAGGTACTGATAGCTAAATCTTCAATCACTTCCATACAGAGATTAGCAACAATAGGGCTAACTGGACTGCCCATAGCACTAGAATCCTGGCACACTGCAAAAATCGTCGATGCGGATAATAACTCAAAACCGTTGCCTAGGCAATACTCCATTTTATTGGCTAACTGGACTGCCCATAGCACTAGAATCCTGGCACACTGCAAAAATCGTCGAGGCGGATAATAACTCAAAACCGTTGCCTAGGCAATACTCCATTTTAGTGTAATTAGATCTCATTTACATTTTTATCTTCTAGCTTGTTTACACTTCTTTTTGTATTTTTATTCTCAAATTTTCATTTCCTCTTCGTATATATTTCCGTCTGCGCGTTACATTTTCCATTTGTTAAAGGCTATAGACTGATAGCTGAAAGCTTATGATTTTTATCTTTTTAACCAAAGAACGCTTTTTATTTCAAAATGTCTTATTCTGGTTACAGCTCTATTTTTACTTTAATTTTTCTTCGCTATGAAACATGTCGATATGGTACATGTCATATGGTACACGTTTTTTTTTTTTTTTTTGCATTTTGCTAATAAGAGACTAACGGAGAGGGGGGTTTTGCTTAGTTTTGAACGGAAAATAAGATATTTACCCTTGAGGATGATGTAGTTAATTGGAATATTGTCATCATTATTGTCCAGTGGGAAATGCCCAAATAAGATATCATGAATATCAAAGTTAGTAAAAATTAATCGTTGCGATTGGAGGATGATGTTGAGCTCATTCCGGAAACTGTTGACCTTTTCACAGTAGAAAAAGAAGTTCTCTAGTGTCTGATTCTTCACTACAGAAGTAACATGTGACCTCTCACGCGAAAACGTAAACAAACGGGTTCCGTGCACGGGTGAAACGCACGGCTACTGAACGGGTAAGAAACGAGTCATCAACCCGTTTGAAACACACGATACTGAACTGTGAACGGCTCATTGAAAATTTCAAACGAGTTGCTATGAACCCTGAACGGCTGATTAAAAATTTCGCACGGATGGTCATGAACGACTGAACGGCTCATTGAAAATTTCGAACGAGTAGCTATGAACGCCCAGACGGCTCGTTGAAAATATATTGATGGGAGGTCATTAACGAGTAAGCAGCTCACGTAAACATTGCGAATTTAGATGACCATGAACGGAAAACTTCGAACGCATAGCCGAGAACCGGTGACTGACTGAAGACCCAATATAAGGGAAGGCGAATGAAAAATAATTATATCCGAGACTTTGCGAGACATTGAGACTAATATATTTCCTGCGAGCCCGAGACTTTCCCAGCTTTGCAAAAGAAATCGACACTCCAAGACGACAAAGTGAAAAGATTCGAGACTCCAAGACCTGTGAAATTTGACAAAAATTCTGCGAGACACTTATTCAGTTGAAGAACCATTGCCACCCCAAATACAAAAACTTGTTTTGAACGAACATCGGTGAACTCGTAACCACAGCTATGTAAAACGCCAAGCAAACTGATCACCTCACAACATCCAAAAATAAGTGTGAACGGTTTTAATAGCAAACGAATAGGTAACCCACGATTACACACGGAAAGTAGCCAAATGGTAAACAAAACAAACGTTCTGAACTAGGATCTAAAACAAATTCAGCTAATTAAACTGATCTAAACTTTGCGAATCCAAACGAAACCACAAAGGTCATTCGGCACCTTTTTATCACTCACTAAAAATTTGCATACGAGTTCGGAACATGTGACAGATAACGCAACAACAGCCACGAAAAAAAATATCCATGTCCTGTGAACATTTTCGTTAAAGCGGAATGAATAGAGACCAAAATTACTGCAAGAATACAAATCGAACGCAAGTTATAATCTTTTCTTTTCGGGAACACAAATATTTCGATAATTGACTGCGTTGACTGAAAATGACAACATGATCCGCCTCTTTGTAGTTGGAGAGAGATAAAATTAATTCCTGTCTGTAATTTATAAAGTTTAGAATTCAGTTTTGTGGTTCTGCACCTCTTAACAACTTTTCTTTCCTATCAAAAGGAAGAAAAAATCGAAAAAGCTCCTAAAACAATTCATAACATTAAAATGATCATTGATCTGCCTGCGATGCGAACGTTTATACACGAACATGCATATTAATTAATTTTCATTCAACAACAATTGCACATGAGTGGCGAGAACCGCCAACTTGTGAGTTTTTTAGCGCATCATTGACTTCACAATGATTCAGTCTTTTCTTTTTTTTCTCCCTTATAATCGTGCGTGATTAAATATAGAACGGTTTTTGAATAAAAGGTTTTTTTTTAAGCAGAAAACTTGTCCGTCATGCGCTGTCACATGTGTTGCTGACGGGCTTTGAAACTTTATCAGTCAGATCAGTGGCGTGAACCGCCAACTTGTGAGTTTTTTAGCCGCATCATTGAGTTTACAGTGATTCAGTCTTTTCTTTTTTTCTCTGTTATAATCCCGTGTGATTGAATACAGAACAGTGTTTTAATAATAGCAACGTTTTTTTTTAAAGCAGAAAACTTGTCCGTCACGTGTTTCTGTCTGGGTTTGGTAATCTTGTCGCCACATTCTCACGTCGGCGTCTTCAGATATGAAATAACCTCACCCGCTCCCTTCATTTTCAACTCATGTTGCAGCGCAGTTCAACGCTCCACAGTTTCCGAGGAACAAAACTTGAAGGACACTAAAGAGTGCTCAATGTTTTGTTTTTGTTCTCTATGGCTTTTGCGCGGCACAAAAACAACCGGTGACATAAAGTCTGACAAATGAAACAATGAATTCAATCCTAACCAGCGTGTTTTATTTATGTTACAGTGATATCTCTGGTCCCACAGGGCGCACAGAGGGGACTGAAACGGCAAAATACTGTCCTTACACCCTGAATTTCGGTTACAAAAGTGCTTATGATGCGCCGTTTATTGATGAGTAATTTCTTTACAAGCTTATTTTGCAAGTGTCAACAAGCGTGAATTTGTGGTGTCACGACAAACAAAAATCGCGGGTTCTACGGACGTCCTCTACTTCGAATGGATGGGGGATTTTTATGAACGGCTGATCGAAGGCGTTCAAACGAGTGCAGATGTTTTCTGCACGGGTACCCAAGCCGTGAGAACGGATGGAAACTTTTTTTGAACGGCTACCCAAGTCGTTTGTACGGATGACCCAAGCCGTTCGAACGGGTAAGAAACGACTGGTGAACAGATTCCGTTCTAAACGGGAACTCGTTTGTTAACGTTTTCGCGTGAGAGGTCACACATAGCAGGGAGTCAGCTAAACCAAATTTTTTATATGCACTGCATGGTACTGTAATCTGTTTCTTAAATTCATATTAAACACTCGATTACTAAATGTTCATAACGTTCCAAGAAAATAATTCATCCAAACAAAGAAAAAATGCAGTTTCTTGGTTGATCCTGTTGTAAATGAAATCCCCTTCAAAGCTCCTCTATTCACTGTTTTGTTTCCAAAGACGCAACTTTGATCAAGTGACAGCAAAGCAGCAAGTGAAGTGTCATGCTCATTTTCAGATTTGGCTGTTATAGCATTTTTTTTCACCTGGTCAACTTTAAGTCTATAAAAACATACAAAAAGGTTTTCTTTTGCCTTTGACTGCATGTAAACGGGGAAACAAGCGAAGCATTTCTTCAAGGATCTTGTTGTTTCCCAACAGATGACCAGACTTGAATACTCCAGTCCGCCCTGTTGAATTTCGAGCAAACTGGTTCCCAGGAAAGCTGTGAGATCATTAACACATGCACAACTCGACTTTAACATCACATGGTGCTTGAAAACAATAGCCTGCGTGGCAGACGTAGAAAGGGGAGGGGATGGGGGAGGGAAAGTGAGGAGGGAAGGGGAGAGGGGATTGGGGAGAAGAGAGTGTGATCCACTGCAATAGCCGAGACGTTTCAATGTAAGTTTGACATGGAGTCGATCAACATTTCTCAGAAGGGCTACTCTTTAATTCTTACTGCGGTTGCATACAGAATTTTGTATTCGCATCTGCAAACATATTCATTACATAAACTTGACAAGTCATTAATAGGGTAGTTCAAAGATTTCATCTAATCTGATTTTAGCTTCATCCAGCGAAGTAGCAGGTGATTTTGTATGAGGTGCCATTTTTTTAGTAAAGCTTCTTTTAAGTTGCATATCGATGGTTAATGGTTAATATTCTGTCACAAAAGGCAAGATTTCTTTCTTTTCTTTGTTCTTCTGTTTAAGCACTGTACCCCTTCCTGTGAATTTTATTCCCGATACGATTTTGTCTCTTAGGTTGCGTGGGTAGCCTCTGTCCACCAAGTGTTTCTTGAAATTTGAAATGTTCTCTTGAAAAGTAGCTTCTGAGGAATTTCTTCTAAGGATTAATTCTAAAGCATTTGTCCTTCACAAATCCATTTTTAACACTTGGTGGGTGACAAGAGGTGAAATGTGTGTAGAGGAAGGTTTCTGTTGGTTTAAAATGTGTCTTTATGTCAAGGATCGCTTGTTCCTTGAATCTGTCACTTTTGTATGTAACCGTGTCTATATAGGAACACAGTCAGTGCTAGAGACATCGGCCGTGTACCCCAGACTCAGATATTTGAAAATGTCAATGCTTTCAAACTTGTGTTACAGAATAGTTTCCAGTGTGAGGGTTAGGAATTGGCTATGAGGGGCACGGAGGAGGCCATTATGTTACCTGTTATGTAATAGAATTAAATGCCAACGATTTCCAAAACAGTAAATTAAAATTATTTTCACTGTACTTCCTTAAGGGGTGTGTGTACATTTTTCTCCTAATGTTTTCTTACTAGAATTTCGAAGTTGGTGACCTTATCCTGCATATGTGACCCTCCACGGGAAAACAGGTAAAAAGGTGATGACACGGGCACGTGTGCGATGACATGGCACGCAAAGTGTGTTATTCGACACGCATATGCGCATATTTAATAAGCAAAATAATGAGTGTCACGGTAGCTTATGTTTGGCATTTGGCACGCTAAACTTTTGTTCAACTAAGCGTGTTCAGTGTCACGCTAAGAGTGCGATATAACTCGGTAAAACCGTGCAATATGACACAGCAGTGCTCAGTAAAGCAAAAACCGGGCTTAATGAAAATAGCGTTGAAATGGATTTCAATCCATTTTGAATGCGTTACAAGTATGATTCATAACGCATTACAACGTTTACCAACGAATGTTTCAAAATGATTTTCCAACGTTGTTCAATGCATTGGCAATGTTTTCAAACGCTTTTGTAACGGTAAATAATTATTATGCTTAAAGTTCAATGTAGGACCTTAACGAACAAAACTGAGAAGCTCTTTGTTCAGTTGTAAAAGTGACAGCTCAAAGTGAACTCTTGAAGTATCCGTGTTTGTAGCGTGCATTTATTTATTCCCGTCAAAGGTCACTGGCGCGGTAATATTATTGCTGTATCATTATTTGTCCAAGACTACTGACAATCGTTATATTTTCTAAGTACGATCTCAAACGTCTGGCCAGTTTATTTTCGCGACATTGCGTGATTGTTTCTTGCTTTATCTGAACGAACATCTGGTAGAAAATATTTTATCAGTGGCAGATTTATGTCACATGCTAGGCAACCGGAGTGATCATATGTCACTCGCTCAAGTTTGCGATCACGTTTGAGAGCAAAGTTTCGAAATTTCTTTGCCATTCCCTTACTGAACTGACAGATATGCTGCATATATATATGTTAGTTCTGTAGCATATCTGTCAAATATCTGGAAAAAACTATCTGTAACATATCTGTGACAGATAGGAATTTGGCCTCACTTCCATATCTGTTACAGATATGTGACAGATATAGAACAAAGCCAAATGATGCAGATCTGTCAAAATAATGTATGCTGCATATATGTAGATCGAAGGCTGGCCACTGGCCATTTTATGACCATCAGCTGTTTTGGGGGCTGCCCTTCCTGGTGCAAGGTTAGTGAACTAGGGACAGGTACTCGCCAAAACCCTTGGGTTAGAAATGAAAACACACATTTAACCTCAGTCACAACAATAATTTATTGTACTTTTTATTGCTAAAGTGCTTCTAACAAGTTGACTACATTTGAAACACTATCATTCTTACAGTGCTGAGCAGCAAGACTTAAACCAATCTTCTAAAGCTTCACAAGGACTCTCAAGGTTTTGATTTAGTCAAAAAAAGTCAAAGAATGCTTCAAAGTATGTGAACTCTGAGAGAACACTCTTTCTATGGTGGAAAAGGTGTGCCATTTTTCGAATAAATTCTACGCGAAGTTAACTTTTTGTTAATTTCAGTGATGCTCAAATGATCAGTCAATATAATTCTAGAACTTTAACACTTCAGAACTAAAGAACGATGGGGCAAAGGTACAAAAAAGAAGTAAAAGTATCAGAGATGAAAAATTCGAACTTATGACAAAATTAAGCGACATACATGTATGATATGAATTGAGAAATCTGTAATCCAAACAATGCATTTCAACATCTAACCTTTCTCTCTAGACAGCCTGGGACATTTTGTGGCTTACGAACTATCTGTCTGTCTGTTTTCTTCACCTCAATTGATGTGTTTGAGTCGCAAAATCCAGGGGAATCGAACATTTTAGCAGTATAGCGCAGCCAAGTCCATAAAACTTCTCTGTAACTGTTCAAACCCACGCGCGAGAACGTAAAATCACACTTTCCCATTGTTTACGCATGCCATGTGACGTTCAAGTCGAGGTGCGCATGTGCTAATGACTTCACGGCCTTCCTGGGAACTAGCTTGTTCAAATTCAACATGGCGGACTGAATGTTCAAGGCGATCTTGCGATGGATAAATATTGGGAAAGCAAGAGGTTCTCTGAAGAAACACACGATTTATATAAGTACTCAAGGGCGAAAGGAAAAGTTTTTTTGTGGTCTTATCAACTGAAAGTGGTCGAAGTGAAAGAAATACTACTGTAACAGTCAAATCCGAAAATGACCAAAATCACTTCACTTAATTGTTGCTTCTTCACCCTGTCTCTTCATCAATCTTGCATCTTTGGAAACAAAACAGTGTATAGAGGAACTTTTCAAGGAGTTGCCATTTACAACAGTATCAGCCAACAAAATGTGTAAGTTTGCCAGTGAAAGCAGTGGATGAAATATTTGCTCAAAGTGCTATGGACATTCAGTGAGTGTTTTGTGAGTTGAACTAAAAGGTTACAGTGCAAATAAATGCTCTCATATCTACAAAGCCAGTTTATTTCTTTTCCCTAAATTATAATTAATTGAATGAAAATGTTGGAAATTTAATAATTTATACTGGTTTCAATTTATGACAAGAAATTGAATTTGTCCTTTAAACTTAATAAAATATTTATTCTACATCAAACCTGCACAACAATAAAGATCCATCATGCATGCATGGCACTGCAGATAGTTAACAGATATTTCAAGGGAACTCTTACGTATCTGCAAAATATCTGTAAATTACCTACAGATATTTTACAGATATGGGAACACCTACTGCAGATAATTGCAGTGCTGTCACAGATATGTTACAGATAGTTACAGATAGTTGACATATATGTTGGTTTGGTAAGGGTTATGTTAACACTAATGAACAGCACTTAAGCCAAACAAAAAAGTCGTTTTTGAGTCCATGTCACATTCTCTGAAAGCTAGTAGAAAGCTAGCCGAACAGCGATTTGCAAAGCAATGTTTATCTTGTTTAGTCAACCTTTGTGCGAAAATTTAGAAGTATTTGTTAACATGGAAGGCAAGCAAACTTTCTCGGAATGAAAATGGCAACTGGTTGTGGTATTGTTCGCAGTTACTGTAGCACTGTCTGCAATGAACTGGCCAAAAAGCGATATCAAAAGCGAAAGACGTGCAAAGTTGTGTTACACTGCCGCCAGTAATGTTTCGCCATGAATAGCAGACAATGATGTTGCTGGAATATTTTCATGGAAACCACGCGAAGGATTAAAATAACTCGTTCGAGAAAAACGAATTTTTGTAGTAGAATCTTCAAACAACATTCTAAAAGTCGCAAACAAACGAAAAATTCCGAAAGACGAAAAAAATGTTTCTCTCGATTTGTCAACGCTGAAATTTCGTACGATAACAGAGACGAGCAGCACGACTGGTAAGTGTAGACATTCTAAGAGCATGTTAGTCTAGTGTGCATTTCAACACGGTGTGCCATTTCGCTCGCTAAGTGTGTCAGTTCACTCGCTTAGGGTGTTATTTTGCCTGCTGTTTTTGTTTTCCAAATCCTGACACACTGCTTTCTTAGAATGATCACGCTCCTTTGTTTTTTTCCATGCGATATGAGACAAAAGAAAATTTTAATGAGTCGTGCATTGTGACTCGCTGCTAGCATGTTAAAGAAATTTTCTTTTGTTTAGCGTGTTAAATTAGTGTGCCCGTGTCATCACCTTTTTACCTGTTTTCCTGTGGAGGGTCACATATTAAAGTTCCTAAGATTACGCTTACCCTTGCAATGAACTATGCATATGTTGTACTTTAATTGTTTATTATCTTGGTGTTCTCTGCTTGACATGTATTTTATTGCATAGTCACAAGACCGACACAGCCTATATAATCTGTTGTAAGTGCTTTAAAAAGCCCTATATTGTTCCTATAATTTTAGCCTTTTCCCTATATTCGCCCCATATTTCTTTGAAATGACCCCTATATTTAGCCCTATACATGGGAGGGCTGTCTTTGTAAAAATTGTCGTATGGTGTACATACTGTGTCAATACCCTCGTTTTGTGGCATGATTGGTCTCGCTGTAAGAGTTGATTTGTGAATTTTTGTAAGAGTGTAGAACTCTGGTATTCTTGGTTGGCAAGGTGTGTTGGAAAGCCATTGTTTGGTCATGTTGTCTGACCCTCTCTTTTCTTGTACGTTTTAGTCATGACAACAGTAGTGCTACCCTTGTCCGCTTCTTTAGGTTGATGTGATTTTTTTGTTTTAGTTCATTTAGTGCTTTCCGTTCATTGGGTCACAACTTTTGTGTAGGCTTTGTAATGTTTATTTCAGCAAGTTGTAATTTAACTTCTTCCAAGTAGCTCTCAAGGGTGACTGATGGTTGAACTGGAGGGTTCCAGTCATATTTAATGCAGAAAAGGTGAATTCACCTACGTATTTTGTCCATCAAACATGTATTGAAGGCGCATTCGCCTCGTAAAGTCTTCAAAATCTCGCAGTAGTTGCTATCAGATTTTGTTTTTATTCGGTGTGTTCATAACAATAACCTTTAAACCCTGAGAGATAAATTTGATTTCTGTGTCAGTTAGTTTTTCGTTTGAGAGATTCTAAATATATTTCCCCTGTGGTGTGTTTGTAACTGACATTTTTTGTGGAAGATTGGTAACGTCTTTCCCTGCATTTGGCAGTGTTTCTTTTTGTTTTTGTGAAAGAAGGTTTCCGTTTATTTTCGTTTAACCCACCCGTGGTGTTGCTAACACATTAACAGACACGTGAGTACGTTTCACGTTTTTTTATTCTCTGTGGAATCATTTCGTTGTGACATGAGTTTGTTGACATTTTCGTGTTACTCCTGTCACTTAGCAGCAAGAACTCTAAGTTCTGTAAGGTTCTCTGTAGGCTTTGATACACTATCACTGGTTTTACTGGCCTTATGGTGACCCGTAGATTTTTCTTAGTTAAGCTTACTCTTTTGTCTTTCAAGATGGCAGTTATGAAAGCTTCCCTTGTGAAATAACTTTGAGAATTCCTAGGATATTCTTACGAATTCCTAGTAAATAATTCTTAGGAATTCCTAAGAATCCAAGGTGTAAATTTTCGCGGTAAATTGGAACTTGGAATTCCCAGGAATTCCTGGGAATTCCAAGCTCAAATAATGTTGCGTGTGAATTCCCAGTTGAAGGAAAGTCAGACTGAGAAATCCAAATCATTCCACGAAATTCCTGGAATAACTGGGATTTAATAGGAAAATCTTAGAATTACTGGGAATCTCTCGGAACATTTGACAAAACTTGGGAATTTAAATGCCCGAAATTTAATTCAAGGTAAAATAAAAAAATTCACCATTCAAGGTTTAAGTGAATAACACCACTGAATATGTATAAGTTAAAACAGGCATTACGACATTGGCATTATTAGAAGAAATTTATTCTTTGAAATCTGGGTGATAAATTACTGTAACAGAAACAATAAAAATTGCTCTTTTCATAAAATTTAGTCAACAAGCTTGACATAGATTAGAGGGTAATAATTATATTAATATTAATTTTTTTCAAATCGTAAAAATAAACAAATTTCTTTCCTTTACGTGAAAATTTTCTTTTTAGAAAAATTACATTTGTACAGAACTAATAAAGCTGGAACTGGAACTATAAAAAAAAAGCTGGGAAAAATTTAATCGTTATTCAAGAGCAGACGTTAATAGTTGCTGAGTCTATTCTTAAACTGTTCCTGCAGCTTTAGTTGTTGCCCCCAGATATTTTTTTCAAATCTTAGAAATACACAAATTTCTTTTTTACAAAAATTACATATGTACAGAACTATTAAAACAAGCTGGGAAAAATTTTAATCATTATTCAAGAGCAGACTTAGCTGCTGAGTGTCTTCTTAAACTGTTCCCGTAGCTTTCGTTGTTGGCCCCGGATAAAATGTATCATACACAAAACTCTAGTCCATATCTGTTTAATTGGTAGTTGACAAATTTTGTGAAAGTTAAATGGAAAAGTCAATGTTGTTAAAGAATCGGACTGAACTTGGAAGAACTAGTAAGTTCTTTTGTAAACATGGTATTGAAAGTCTATTACTTACAATAAATTAAATCTAGTTTTTCCCTCTGGAGGCCCACACTTTCTCCACCAGCCACTGTTGTTCTTCCCTTTTGGGATGATTGGCGTACTTCATCAACAGTAAAGAGCTGAAAAAGCAGCACTTTCAATCCATCAAGAGGTTTAGTGGTGTTCTGTATCATAGCAGTAAGCTTGGTCTATAAGAAAAACAATAATTACCACGATGAGTGACTGAATTGAAAGTAGCCAGGGTCACTTTTGGAATCTTTAGGTAGTTTATAATTACCTCGGGATTCTCAGTCACCACAGATTCTCTAGCTTTGAGGACTTGCATTATTTGGATTTGCCTAAAGAAATAAGAGATTTCAGGTGGTAAATTAAATTGAGACAAAATGTGGCAAGAGGCTAGGATGCTTAAAATAATTGCATTGACATTGGACATCAATTGTTTTCATTGAATTTTCTGTTTGCAGGTAAAAATAAGTTTATAGTGAGTGGTCAGAACTTAATAAGTGATAACTGCACCAGCAACACCAAAACATAATAATACCAGTTACAGGGCTGTCACTAATTTTTTATGTAGACAGGTATGTGCAAAAATATATTGCTACCCACTGTTGTGGTGACCCTGCTAATGGCAAAGCTAGTAAAATAAATAAAATAAAAGTAGCCGGAGAAGCCAGCTGTTATCATATAGTCAATAATTATGCTGTTTTTCTATGAAAGTACCTGGGGATCTAGTCAAGCATTATCGGAATTGCCCCCACCCCGGCGCCTAATGACAACCCTGCGTTAAATAACTAAGTTCCATTTGAAAGCTAAAATATCTAAGGTAATTGTTTCACAAGAGTGACTATGATTTTCAAAGACATTGATTCAAGAATGAAAGATGGTTCTTGCAAATTACAATTTACTTACCTTCAATTCTCTCACAGCCTTCTTTACAGTTTTGAGCTCAGCTCGAAGGCCTTCCACTTCTGCCTTCAACAGCTCAAACTGGTGAGTAAAGTGTGTTGTGAAGGATTGCCACTCACTGCTGACTTTATGGTTAGGCACCTCCCACGCAGGCCTTGAATGAAGTTCTTCAAATTGCAAGTCCTCATCCCCTAAAAGTGACCTGAAGCTGCTTGTGCAGATTTGAGTCTCTGATAGTGATGTATGTGGTGGCTGAGGTGTTGCATGAAAAGGCATTGTTTCAAAATGTCTAGGTATGGGTGATGTAGATGGTGCTCTTGATGGTGTAATGGCATGATGATTAGCAGTGTGAGTGAGCGGAGACTGATAAGAAATGGATGGTGAGGATTGTGATGGTGGAATGGTGCAAGCAGGGTCAGAACTGGTAGTGTATACAGAGGATGGTGATGATTGTGATGGTGGAATGGTGCAAGCAGGGTCAGAACTGGTAGTGTTTACAGAGGATGCACTATGAAATCAAAACCCATGAAAATTTCATTATTTTTTTCACAGTAAATTCATGGTATTTTCAAAACTTTTTCATTGTCAAATTAATGGTTTTTGCTTGGGGTTTTTACCATGAAATTACCATGAAAAAAAACATTAAAAATACCATGAAAATCCTGTGAAAACCAGCAGATTCATGACCCATGAAATATTCAACATTTTGTAAAAGGCCATGAAAAAGTCGTGAAAAGGCTATTAAATTTTAATGGCACATGGTATGGTATTTTAATGGCATTTTAATGACGCTGGAAAACCCATGAAACACCCATGAAATACCACCATGGAAAAAGCATTAAAAAAGCATGAAAAACCTGTGAAAACCAGTAGATTCATGGCCCATGAAATTTTCCACATAATGGAAAACCCATGAATTTAAAATGAGCATTTTCATGATGTAAGTCTCATGGGTTTTTCATATGTGAAAAAACAACCATAGCCCCTGAAAATCCCTTGAAGGTTTTCATGGCTTTTCCATGGTTTTTAAACCCCATTTGAGGGTTGTCCATCACATTCATGGGGAAGGTGATGCCACACAAGAACCATGAAAATTCCATTTAATTCTGAATGCAATAAAACTGAAAAACATACCTTGACTGGAAAATCTAAGACCTGTATGGCCATTAAATTAATAAATACATGCTAAGATAGGTCTTTAATTCATGAAAGCAAAGGATGAAACAGATTTGAAGCTGTCCAACAATTTTATTTTAACAATACGCAAATGACACTTAACAGACAACTCACGTCAAACTATTAAACTACATGGGCCAAAGAGATTTTTTTTCCAAAGTTTTACGTACATAGTATCAGGTAAGTTTTAATGTTAAGCGTAGTTGTCCAAATCACAAATTTATATAATAATTATTAGTGTCACAAATATTTCAAAAATGTAAAAATTATGTTTCACACTTGAGCATTCAAGGGAAAGCCGATCTTGAGATGTGTACATGTGAATACTAAATTTACATGAACTGGAACAAGATGAACGGAAAAACGGCAAACAGTGGACTTAGCTCATTGATTTAAATTTTGTATTGTTCAGGGAGCTTCTTTTGCTGTCCGCGGATGAGGTTGTCAACATGTCCCGCTCCAGCTTGTATTTTTTATTCATGTCTGAAACAAAAATAAGGCCTGTTTCAAACGTCACGCTACTGTTGTGTCGATTTAATTAACTTAAATTGAATTTAGTGTCGAGCCAAATTCAAAAACCAGCAAAACAAACCTTGTATCCAAAATGCTAAACATGTAGATGTAGCATCGTTCTAGACTGGTTTAGTCATGAATTCATTAGAGTACTCAAGATAATTTAAGATCTCAGCTAGACCTAACGAATAACTCGCCTAAAGTTAACTCGATCTGTAGTTTTACGACAGTTGAACCACTGACGATTTGAAGACCTCTGACAAGATACGAACGGCGGCCGCGATGGATTACACTTTGCCGAGGAGCACTCTGATGATCTTGTTCACAGTTTTATTGTGCCGTTGACAAGTTACGGGCTTTTTTGTTTTTTTATTTTTTAAGAACTTTATTGATTACAACACAAAGACAACTATTTACAATCAATTTCTGTTAATTAAAGGTACATACACTTCTGACAATACTGAAAGTTGTACTACAAGCAACTATACCTACATCAGATACGCCATATATTAACGATACATATACAATAACCACACTACTAACAATACAATGCTTTACTTAGTACATAACCAACAATACACCTGTAATTATCTATTATAATAATTGTTTTTATTATTTAGTTTTTGTACAGAAACAGCTAGTAATGAAGGGCGACTACATTTATACTTGCATCCACTAACGCAGAACAACAATTGATACAGCATCTACACACATTCACGAAGCTAGTGTTGTCATCAGAAAGAAAGAAACAACCGGAAAATAGAGTGAGGCAAATTAAAAATTGAGGAAGTTCCATTTCCTGTTGTATTGATTAATATTACCTGAAGTTACTGCGATATATTTTTCTAAAAGTATTTTTTCACGAGCCAGAGACACAAATTCTGAGAAATGACGTTGGTTGTTTGCTGTAGCGTTCACATACAAAAAGTATTTTCCTACAAGGATGAGATGATTTAGGGCCAAACAGGGTTCAGAGGAGTGGATAATTCCAAAAGCAATGTCTAAGTCTGTCAGATCTGGTTTCATTCCGCTTATGTTGTAATACCAATCTTGAAATTTTGCCCAAAAAGAGGCTGTACACATGCAGTCTATAAACAAATGCCAAATAGTGTGGGTCTCAGAAGGGCAGAAAGGACAGTAAGGAGAGTCAACTTTTTTCATTTTGTGCAATAAATTATTTGTCAGTAGAATGTGGTGATCGATCTTGTACTGGAACATAGATAACTTGATCTCCTTTGTGACTTCAAAGGGTAAAAGATATACTTAACATAGATCGTCCCTTTCTATTCCACAAGCTATTAATTTCTTTTCAGCCGTTGGGGGAGGTAAGTTCTCTTGGGCCAACATTTTGTTGTATAGGGTTTTGCAAGATAGCGACTCGGCAGCGTTTATGGGTGCGTTGGAAGAACGACTTTTCGCATTAAGTACCTTTTTCCAGGCGGGAGGAATAGAGGAGAGAAGGCTGTGATAGTGTATGAAATTGAACTTTGTTTGGAATTTGCCACAGAGGGAATCGAAAGACAAAAAGCAGTTCTTTTCTGAAATGTCCCTTTGAGACCAAACATTTAAAGTTTTTTTTAACTTCGTTAATTTATCGGAAAAGCTTTTCTCAACTGAAGTCTCGTGATCGTCAGAGAAATTCATGCCTAAAGCATAGATTGTGTCGTTTCTGATTTGTAAATTTAGTATTCCGTCCGTTTTATGTCGCCAGGTGCCGAGCCATAGCATTTCAGATTTGGATTGATTTATCTTCAGCCCTGAGAATTTTTCAAAACAAGTGAGCAAATCAAACAGGTTAATTACGGCTTGAGTATTTGCGAGGAAAGCTGTGGTGTCGTCGGCATATTGCGAGAGTTTCAATTCTTTATTGTCATGTATTTTAAGACCTATTTCCTTTGAGCTTCTAACACTTTGCGCAAGGACTTCTATTGTTATGATGAAAAGCATACCGGAAAGAGGGCAACCTTGACGTACCCTGTGTTTAAGGAAAAAGTGGTTTGATGCGTAGCCATTGTTCAGTACGCAACTCGAAATATTGTTATAAAACACACTAATCCATCGTCTGAGATGCGGGCCGAAATTGAAAGATTCAAGACATTTTTGCAAAAAATCCCATTCAATTGAATTGAAAGCCTTTTCGAAATCTAGCAAAGCAGCTATTCCAGGTATATCTTTCTGCTTTGTATAATCTATAACATCTTTCATAAGCCTTATGCTCTCACCAATGTATCTTCCTTTAACGTAGCCAGTTTGTGTTGGATAAATAATTTTTGGCAATATCCTTTCCAAGTGAAGAGCGCTGGTTTTAGTTAAGATTTTATAGTCTTCATTCAACAGCGAAACCGGTCTCCAATTTTTGAGAAACTCCACATTCTTTTTCTTTTTAGGAATTAAAGAGATTATCCCTTGGCGTTGAGCGATAGGTATAACGCCATTCTGGAAAGCGTAATTAAAGCTGTCCGTCATATATCCGCCTATTTCGTTCCAGAAATACCGATAAAACTCCGAGGTGAGACCATCAGAGCCCGGGGTTTTATTACTTTTCATTGATTTCAAGGCGTTGTAACATTCTTCAAGTGTCACCTCGCCTTCGCAAGTTACCGCCTTCTCTTCTGGTAACACACTGTCAATAGATTTAAAGAAAACACTGAATTCTGGAAGCAGTGGATTCATATTATTTGAAGTGTATATTTGAGTGAAGAAGAGTTCTTCTTTGAGAATCTCTTTAGGATCTGTGATCTTAACGTTTTCATTATTTATCAAAAATGTCACATGTTTTTTTCTTTGATTACTTTTTTCTAAATTGGAAAAGTATTTACTGTTTTTCTCACCGTGCTCGTACCATCGTGCTCTGCCGCAAACAACAGAGCCCTGAGTTTTAGCATCCGTTATTTTGGCTAGTTTGGATTTTAATCTATCCATTTCTACTTTATCGCATTCACTGTAGGTTGCTTGTAGCCTGCTCTGAATATTAATCAAATCCATTTGAAGGGCTGCTTCTTCATCTCGCACCCTCTTTGCTTTGTGTTTAGAATAATCGATCTTAAAACCCTAATTTCCATTTTAACCATTTCCCAAAACAAGCCTTTGTCCTCTACTTGTTGATGTTTTTCAGCGAATTCGAGGAGTTTGGAAGTTAACAATTGGACATAAGTTGTATCCGTCAGTAAAGAGTTGTTGAAGTTCCAGAATCCTGGCTCCCAAGGGGGACTACTTTGGTCAAAAGACATATTAAGAGCTACAGCGGAGTGATCAGAATGTATGCTTGGGATTATTTTGCATTCTTGAAAGAAACTACTCAGATTTTTGGAAACAAAGAGGTAATCGAGTTAGGTTTGGATTTTCAAGGAGGGGTTACTCCAGGTGAAGCCGCACAGATCTGGATTCTTAAAATGCCACGAGTCCACTAAATTGTTTGTTTTGATAAAAAACATGAAGGGCAACGACGGAGGGTTTTCTTTCATTGAACGGTTTGCCACCTCTTTTGTCTAGGCTACTAATAACGCAGTTGAAGTCTCCTCCTAGCACGACATATTTTGTGTCCACTCCACAACAAATAACAACACAGCATCGCTTAACCAAATAAGTTTATTATGGGAGGGCTTGGCGAGAACTACCCCGCGCACTATATAATACAAACAATTTACGATTTACAAGACAAATCCTTGAAAAGCAACCAAGGATATAGCTATATCCACGCTAGCCACAACACTTTAATCAATACACGAAATAGATGGCCTACTTCGCCGATAAGCAACCAGTCTTAGTACCGGTTAGGCTGGGGGACATCAGCTCCGTCATTACATGTGACTATAAGATCGTGAAACAGGCGATCTTGGCCTACTTCCCCAAATAAGCTCTCATTGCAAGCTTTGTGCCAGTTAGGCTGGGGATGATTAACTCCGACGTTACATTAAAGAATAACTGAATATAAACAGGTCTTCTTGGCCTACATCCCCGTATAAGCTCTCAAGTTTTGTGCCAGTCAGACCGCCAGTTAGGCTGGGGATCATCAACTCCGACGTACAAAATAAATAACCTACAAGATAAAGCTAGAGTACAAAAATACAAGAAGAAAACGAACAAAAGTCTTAGAAATCTGGTACAGCTGAGCAACCGCTAACAAAGCAAATGCGATTAGAACAGAGGCCAGAAAAAACCTGCCAGAAAAAACCCCTGTGGGGAAAAATGTGAAGGAAATCTGGGTAGGAACCAAGGTTCAAGCTCCAAGCCCATCCTACAAAGGCTTTACAAAAAAGAAGTTAGAACAGCCGATCCTACCAGACTGGATGCATTGTACCTGCGAAAGAAAGAAGTGAACAACTGAAAGAAGAAATTAAACGAAACGAACGGAAAGAACGCGGTTGGTTCTGAAGCCTAGATGACAACCACGTGTTATACCTGGTCTTTTATACCCCTACATCCCTACCCATGATGCCCCGGCCTGGAACCCAGGCCCTTGTTGTATCTCGTGCCAACAAAATAGTTATTTCAGCCTTATTCGCAAGCTCACTCGTCAGAAATAACATATTTTGTCTCCACTCCACAAAAAATAACAACACAGCATTGCTTAACCAAATAAGTTTATTATGGGAGGGCTTGGCGAGAACCACCCCTATATAGAGTGACAAAGAATTGGGCAAAGGCGTGGTAAATAGGCACTAAAAGCTTACATGGCTTAGAGTCCAAGGAATTTGGAAACAGAAAGTCTTTGATCTAGATCGTCATCGACATATATGTCTTTGGCTTTCGTCGACTTCCAGCAACCGTGTCGCTGAAACACTCTGTCGCTGACACCACTGTTAGCTGCCATGGTCGCACCACCAGAACACAGAGAGTGCAGCCAGAACTTGGAAGGGTCAGCCCCGATCGTCTTCAAATCCCGCCTGAAAGCTTTTCTCATAGTGCTGTAACTAATAGGCTTATCGGGGGCTATCAACTTACGAGAATCCTTTCCCTTAGAGATGGGTCTAAAAATCAGATCCCTGGAATCTGGAGGAATTTTAAATTTGGTAAGATACGTTTTGAGGAGCTTGACAGGGAACGCGGGACTAGGGAGCTCAGAAATAATTACTTCATCTCCCCGACGAAGCTGGTCGTTCTTACTTTTGGGGACTTTAATAACCATGAATCCCTTGTGAAAGAAAATGTCATTCCTCCTTACCCTGGAGACATCGTCGAACCTGAAGAAGCCGGCAAATGACAAAACATACAAGGTAATATTGTGCAATTCAACAGGGTTTTCAAGGTTAGAACGGCTAATGATATCATGAATAACACTAGATGAGATAGGCTCCTTGCGGTTAAGAGTGGCAGTACCGACAATTCTTTTTGAGGCAGACCTGACGGCCTCAACAATGGGGTTATCCGTGGGGGAGGGGATACCAGCCATACTATGTGCCCACTTTATGCCGTAAAAGGAAGAATCAATTACACTAGGGGAATGGGATTGCTCAATAAGGTGTTGCAAGTACAATGCAACGTGAAAGGGTTTAGCGGGGAAAACACTCCCGTCAAACGTACTAATGGCGAAGTCCTTCCACTTGCGGTAAGCGCGGTGGTACAGCAGGGATGTACTGTTGGCCTTTGAGGACAGTATTGTCGTCTTCAATCTCTCAGCTAACCCTTGGATGGGACCATCTGGCAGAGCATCCTGACCAAAGTCCCAAAAACCGGATTGGAAGATATCTGGAGGATACAAAAAAAGGCGAGAAGTACTGAGAAAAACCGATAACAGGGACAAAGGCAAACAAAAAACAGACAGGAATAAACGAACACATAAAAATGTAACAAATAAATAAACCTTTTATTACATGGAAAGTATAGTACCACGGTGAGACCAAACAAAGGCCTACATGAAAATATAGTGGACAGTTCGCGCAAAGGCATGCAAAAACTTAACTAGAGTAGCGTCTAATTACAAGAGTCACACTTTCCATAAGGCAAAGTGCAAAACCCTTCGCGAAATAAAGGGGGCCTGGGACGGCGAAAGTTGACTCGCAGAGCAACGACATCAAAATCAAGGGGTCTGGTGCCAAAAAGGGAATTATGGGCTTTCCCTTTGACAAATAATCCCTGGAACAACAACAACAATCTTTATTATTTACACCTTTTCTTACAATTAGGATTACATTTTTTAAAGGAATTTAGATCTGTAAAAAGGGGGAAAAAGCTAAACCATTACCATTTAAAGGTGTCTAGGGGCTAACTAAACTTAAGTTTTCTAGTTAGCCCCTAGCTAAGGAAAGTTAATTAAACAAATTGTAGCAGATACGACAAGAACAACACAGAAACAACAACAGATACACACATTTAAAAACTAAGACGAAAAAATAGGCACATATGTAGGCAGTCGTTGGCATGATTTTACTTACTGGATTGAGTTTTAAGAAGAAATTCTTTTAATTTGCCAGGAAAGGTAAAAGTGTTAAGATTTTTCAAGCTAGTTGGAAGATCTTGCCAAAGGTCAACTACAATTGAAGATACTGATTGTTTTCCAATGTTGGTTCTTGTGCATGGCTTATAAAAATTTTTATTAGTGGCATATCTGGTATTATAACTATGAATATCAGTAGCATACTGAAAATAGTTTTCAAAGATGTTTGGTAGTGCTTTGCTATGCCAACGATGTGCAAATTTAAGTGCTTGCAATTTAAAGATAGAATTAACTGATAGGATATCTAATAGGTTCATAAAGGGAAAAGCACTTTCAGTGCTCTTTCCATAAGTAGTGGCAAAAAATATTGTTCTTATTACTGTGTTTTGTCTTGTTTGTACTTGTTTGATTTGAGTTTTATACCCACTCCCCCATGCAAGAATAGCATAAGATATGTAGGGATTGACAAGACTATAATAAAGTTGTTTTAATTGGGCTAGAGACATATAATGCCTTAGTTTGCTAAAAATCCCAGTATTTCGGGCAATTCTAGAGCAGACGTATGCTATGTAGTGCTTCCATGAAAGCTTTTCATCAAGTAAGACACCTAAGTATTTAATATGATCTCTTTTTTCTATTACGTCACTATTTCCATCTTTATTTGGTAATTTAATATTTATGTTTCCTGATTTCTTGTTAGGGGTTTAACAATCATGTAATTAGTTTTCTTAATATTTATAGATAGCTTGTTTAGATCGCACCATTCTTTAATTTTAGCCAGCTCTTCGTTAATTAGTTTTTCAAGATCGCGAATAGAAGGTGATGAGGCAAAAACATTAGTGTCATCAGCAAAAATCCTAAAGTTCAGTTTATCAGAGCAGTTAGAAATGTCATTTATATAGAGTAAGAATAAAAGAGGGCCAAGGGAACTACCCTGTGGTATACCACATTTCATCGTTTGTTTTGATGTCTCAACACTATTAAGAGAAACATATTGTTGCCTATTAAACAAGTAATTTGTGAACCACTTTAAGGGTATACCCCTTATGCCATATGCCTCTAACTTTTTAAGCAAGATCTGATGGTTTACAGTATCAAAAGCCTTGGCGAAGTCTAGAAAGACTTCACAAGTGTATAGGTTGTTGTCTATGGCTTTCTTCAAATTATCACTAATTTCTACTATCGCCTGTTCTGTTGATTGTCCTTTGCGGAAGCCAAACTGAAATTTGTTCAGAATATCATATTTTTCTAGATAAGTTAAAACTTGGGAGTAGACAAGCTTCTCAAAGATTTGCGCAAATGAGTAAAGTGTAGATATTGGGCGAAAGTTAGATGGGTCAGTTGCATCTCCGCCTTTTTCTATAGGGGTTACTCTCGATACCTTTAATATATCGGGCATTATCCCTTGAACGAGAGAATAGTTAAACACTTCCATCAGGGCTTCACTAATGTGGTCTACTGCCAATTTTATACATTTGTTAGGAATGTCAATTGAAGCTTTGTTGATGTTCAAGTTTTGTATCAGGTCTTTTACTTCTTGGACATTAATAGCACGGAACATAAAACTATTACTATACGATCTTGTGATATATTGAGTTGGATTAAGGTTACCATAGTCACCTATTTATGCAGCCAAGCTTGGGCCCACATTAATAAAATGAGAGTTGAGATGCTCACATGTCTCTTTTATCGGTGTAGATCCTATTGTTATAGAATAAATGATTTACAGATGAACTTGGATTCTTTTTTCTATTGATTAACATTCCTATTAGTTCCCAGGTGGCTTTTATATTGTGCTTATTTAAGTTAAATTGAGCTGTAAAATAATTCTTTTTTGCTTGTTCTTTGAGCTTGTTAAGTTTATTGTTATAAATTTTGTATTGCTTTATCTTATCAGGATCTTTACTTAGGAAATGGGATTTAAATAACTTATGCCTCATTTTAATTGAGACTAACAAACATTTTGATATCCATAGTTTTTTTAACAACCTTTTTCGTGAATTAGAGATTTTCTTTAAAGGGGCGTACTTATCTGTTATCTTTGTTAGAGCTTTGAGAATATTATTCATGCTTTGATTCACATCTGAACTAACCAGCAAGACAGACTCCAGATTTAACCACCTTTTGCGGAACATTTGTGTAGATATGATCTATTAGTGTAGCGGAATGGTCAGTAATTCTTGTTGGTTTAGTGATTATTGGTAAATAACCCAAGCTTAGCAGCATATCAAGGTATTCAGATGTTTGGTTGTCAGTATTGTATCGAAAAAAGTCAATGTTTATATCACCTGTAATATAAACCTCACAGCCTTCGTTATTTAACATCTCTAATTTAGATTTAATGGCTTGATAGAAGCACTCACGATTTTGGGATGGATGTCTATAAATAAATCCAATAACTACATTCTTTTGTTTCTTTCTTTCAATTTCAATCCAACAATTCTCAAGCCCCTCAAACAAACCAAGATCTAAATCATTTCTACGTTTAAAAATAATATTTTCTGACACATATAGCCCCACACCTCCGGCAAAGGCTTTAGAATTCACACCTAAAAATGAATAGCCTGGAATTGAAACATCTAGTGGATTACTATCTGAAAGTTTTGTTTCAGAAATAGCTATGATATTCGGTAATTCTTTAACACTTTGCAAGTAGACCCAGTCAATAACGAATCTGCTCCAGTGCGCACCATCTGTTGTGCAGACGTTCCAGAAGAACAACAACTTCCATAGCGGTAAAATTAGGGTACCTCTAGCAAGACACACTTCCATGTATTTGAGAACTCTGACAATTAGACAAACCGGGGGACAGAGCCAATTGTTGTCGTATCCCCAGTCCTGAGAAAAGGCGTCAACTGCCTCACAGCCGGGCTGAAAAAACCGGGAATTAAACCTTGGCAACTTGGTATTGTAACTACAGGCGAACCTATCGACGGTGTGTGGTCCCCAGTGATCATTAATACTCTGGAAAACGAAATCATTAATAGCATAATCGTCGAAATCAACAACCTTACTGATGGAGTTGGCTCTGGCATTAAGATCTCTAGGGATCCATCTGGCATCAAGAGAAATGCAATACCCGAGGCAAATCTGAAAGGCTTCGAGAGCTAACGCCTGGAGATCCAGCTTCCTGCTGCCGTTGAGAAGAATAGACTTGACATTCTGGTTGTCAGAATACCAGATGACCCTTGCGTTGGACAAAAGATCTGCAAAGGCCTCCAAGGCGAGACAAACGGCCTTAAGTTCTCTCCAAGTAGAACTTTGCACTTTTTCCTCGGGAGACCAATTCTGATGAAAAACCAAATCGGAGTTGGACACGACAAACGCACCACAGGCTGAGTTGGAAGCATCGGAGAAACTAACTCGGACCGGTAGCCATAGTACCCCCAATAAACTCTACCGTTGAGGGAATTTACGTTGTTAGCCCAAAAGTTAATCTCCGAAATGGAATCATCCAACAAGAAAACTTCACGATCCCAGGAAAAGGCAGAATTAACCACTGAAAAGAGATGCCTGGTCATAATACGGGTAACTGACCCCACACAAGAAGAAAGTGGCAAGTGAACCTTACAAAGAGACTGTTGGGAAGACAATGTCAGCAATGACCCGAGGTCGGAAGTCAATTTGGCGATGCGTTCATCGGTGGCCTGAACAGAGCCATCAATGGTATTAAGAACAACTCCTAGCCATGCAATAACTTGAACTGGTTCCCAAATGGACTTTTCCTGGTTGGGGATGAAACCAGACTTAAGTAAATCAGAATGAACGGCTAAGCTGTGAATTTTGGCGGAAACTTAATCAATTCCCCTCCTAGGCCGTCGTCTAGGAAAATGGCAATGGGAATACCCCGACTTCTCCAAGATTTTTGAAGCGGTTTGAGAATCTTCGTGAAAATGAAAGGAGCAGAAGAGAGGCCGAACAGAAGAACGCAAAATTGAAAGTATCTGAACTTCCCAGTGCCAAAGTCCCAAGCAAAAGCAAGGAATTTGCGGTGCTCTGGGAAAATTTCAATATGATGGTACCCAGACTTCAGATCAAATTTAAATAAATAATAGTCCTTGTCAAAAATCTGAGTGGCCACGGACAAGTCTTCACTCTTAAACTTTTGCTTGTAGAGGAAAGCGTTCACATGTCTCAGATCTAAGATCAGTCTTTGTTTACCCGAACTACGTGTAGAAACGGAGAGCGGATTAATTATATCCGGAGTGCAAAAAATTTCTTCGACAAGGTTAAGCTTGAGTAGGTCATTAACAGCTTCAGACACAAAAGTACTGTTGTTACGTGCAGAGGCATTGTTACCTTTGGAGAAAGGTGTGGGAAGATGAGAAAAAGGAATCTTGTAGCCCTGGATAATGACATTCAGGATGAACTGAGAAACTTCTAACGAACGCCAAAAGTCAATGCATTTTCGAAGTCTTCCAGGAACTGAGGGCTGAGCGGAAGGATCAATATCAGCAAACAGAACTAGCAGCGTTTTGTTCGGAGTGTATGTTCTTGAACTCTGAAGCCAGATCTTTGATTTCAGCGTGGGCGTTTTCAAGGCTTTCCTTCAAATGTCTGTTTTCTTCTTCCAAATCAGGTATCCTTCTTTTGTACCCTTCTAACTCCAGCATTATTTGTAACAGCACATTCAGTTTTTCTTCAATACTTGTGAGTCTCTCATTCACTGCATGGCAGCCATGTTGGGATTCAGCGTCATCATCTTCTTCATCTGTTTGAGAACTGCCTTCTCTCGTTCTTTTCATCTCTCCTTTTCCTCCCACCTCCGAGAGAGTTAAGACCTACGTTTTTCTTATATATGTGACTTACTACTCATGTCTTTAGCCAGACAAAAAACAAAATTATCTGGAGCACATTCGAGACGTGTCCGCAATATTCCACGCTCCCAGGCCTCCCCAGTTAAGGGCTTTTATAATTTAAGAACTGTTCCTATTTCTAATAACAGAGTAAGCTTATTTACTTACCAAAAACATTCAAAATTCTCGATTTAAAAATGGCTTGCCGGCCTCTAAATCCACAATGATGCGTTCATTTCCTTTGACATCGGCGCCACAATCTTCAGCCTTTCGTTTACTATAATAACGCTGTTGTTATTCACCCTGTAAACCACTCAAAAAACCATCTACGCGAAACAAAAAAAACTACAATTATTCGCACGATAGACCAACGTAAAACACAATTCAAAGATGGGCGCTGAGAGAATGAATAGAGGTTCTTTGTTCAGTGAAAAGCACAAGATAGTCACGTGAAAATTCTCGCACTATTATTGGTTGTTGCTGAGTAACATCCGCTGGACTACTTGATTGTGGTCTTCAATGAAACATGCTCTGTTTGCTGCTCTGTTCGCTCTGTTCAAGTAAGTGCAAGTGCTCACTTCGTTTGCATCGGTCATTCAGATTTCGAGGATATGAATCCAATTTGACGAAAACAGACTTTAGGAAGAGCTTCATCCTCAGTTGAGTATAAAACATGCTTTAGATGTTTGTTACTGAACGTTGATGAGATAGCGAAGAGATGAACGAATTCGTGGAGGTGAGAAAAATCCATCGCTAACTCTCGCTTGCTTTAAAGTCTTACATTTGTTTCATTTCAAAGGACTTTGTAAATTTCATGAGCTTTTCGGATAAATCACTGAGTAAATGTGTGACTTAAGGATTGCATTTTATTTTATATAATTGTCTTTTTGCCTTTTTAGTACTATGTTGTGTTTATGTAAGTTAAGCTTAATTAGTAGCACTTAATTTAGGCTTAATCATAAATTTGTTTCCTTCAAAGAATTAAAGTCTTGGTCTTAAAGAATCACAAAACTTTGCAGTCTTTTTTTAATTTAAAGTGGTGGAACTTTAAAAAGTATGTTTTCATGGGTCATTAAAGACATTGTGTCGAGTTTCATGGATTATTAATGGCCCATGAAATCGAAGACCACACCACCAGCCATTTTCATGGCCCATTGGGCCATGAAATAGATAATGTGACGAGTTTCATGGCAAATTCATGGCCCATGAATGTATCTCCTTATCAAATTCATGGGTCATGAAATAAAATGCCACATTTTCATGGGCCATTAAATGGCTTTCATGGGGTATTCACAGAAAATTCATGGCATTTTCATAAAATTGTGGCTCATAGTGATGGTTAATGATTGTGATGGTGGAATGGTGCAAGCAGGGTCAAAAGTGGTAGTGTATGCAGATGATGGTGATGATTGTGATGGTCTGAAAGTGAGGCATTTGGTGTGGTGGTGTGTGTAGCAGGAGATTGTTTTTCTGAATGCGACGGAGTAACAGTATGTGTCACATGTGATTCTTGTAATGGTGATTGCACTTGACGCAATGTGAGGTTGTGTGGTGGAGTACTTGGGCTGTCATCTAGAATAACAACTGTTGTTGGGTGCCGCTGCTGTAAGATGTTGTTCACTCTCTGTTGCTGAACAGATTTTTGCAGCTTAAAAAAAAAAGGAGGCTCAAAGTCAACTAATTACTGTTAAAATCACAAGTGCAAATGAAATTAATGATTGTCTTGGCAGAAGTATAGGATGGTCTAGATACAGCCAACTCTCTTAAGCCGACACCACTGTAAATCAGACACCTTTTTTAGCAAATTTCTGGTAGAAAATACCTCTCAAAGTGGATACTAGAATAGCATAATGGCATCCTAATATCAAACTGATCTCATAGCAAGAAAAGGTATTGTTTATTTTAAAAATTTTCACATGCAAATGTACATGTAACTTGCCTTAGAAATAATCATACGACCGTCTCATGATCTGAAACAATAACTATTAGCGATGACTCCATTAACAGGGGGTTTCCCTGTTTTTCCGAGAATGTCACGCTTGGTGATTTTTCCAAGAAAGTCATGCATTTTAAAATATATATAGATTGCCAAAATTTGGTTAGCCATCAAATGGAAAAGTAGTATGAACGTTTTTTGAAAATGCGCTAGCTCACCCAACTACTATTTTTCCGAGAATGTCATGCATTTTAAAATATAGATTTCCAAAATTTTGGGTACTGAAAGTATTGAAATTAGCTTTTTCTCCGGGAATACAAACATTTTTAAAATGCGCTAGCTCACTCATCATAACAAACATCCCCCAATACAGTACAGTGATATATTTTCAAGTGTCTTCGTGTCTCTCAGTCAGGATATTGAAAACAGCCTTTTCTCAGTCAATACTGTTTCAACAATAAATTGTCAATTCGCATGACAAAAAAATTCATATATAGATTGCCAAAATTTGGATTAACCATCAAATGGAAAGAAGTATAGTAATTGTGCGCTAGCTCACTCAATTACTATACTACTAAGGCCGCAAACCTTTGAAGTAGGCGAGATATTTTTTCTTTGTTTGAAATTTTCTAGTTGGATGATTTTTTAATCTCCTTTGTTATTCGGTCGATGACAGCTCACAGTGAAAGCTGGAGAATCAAATAACAATTGTAAGCTACAGGTAAACCTCCCACCTGATCCCAGATGAAGATGATGATCGATAAGCATATTTTTGTAAGCAGCATGATTTATAACTTTATAAGCTTTTGGAAAGCTTATCTCTGAATCCAGATTGCGTTGGTCAGGAGTTTTCATAGAATGTGATACAGAACGTCTGGATGGCGTCAGATTTCTATTTCTGGTTGCCTTTGCCCCCATTATCGCCAATTCCCGAGAATATTTTTCCATGGTGAATAAAAACATTGACAATCGATCGCCGCTTTGGATTCAGACTTCAGCTTCAGAAGACGTTGCGAGATGCTAACTGCATAATTAAAAATGCCACAACGCGATTGGTCAGTTCGTGTCGGTTGTTATGACAACTTGCCGATTCGGTCATGTACGATGCATTGAAGTACCCAAACACGCGTTTAATCTCGAATCTCGATCGTAAAGCTGAAACCTTAACCTAAAAATTTTCAATTATTGGCGTATTAAAGATGGAGTAAACGAATATTAGAATGGAGAAATGGATAACTCATCGCATATGGAAACTTGGCCTCAGAACTTCAAGCCAACTTTGATCGGCGACTCAAAGTGTTTCGAAATCAACGAATCCCTTCTTGTTGCTCTCGGAGTAAAAGTCAATTTAAAGAAGAAAGGATGCAAAGATCTGGATAACGGAAACAAGTCATTTAAGATCTCTTTTTAAAGCTCTCAAAGCGAACTGTTTCCATAGATGTGGATCAAAGTTGGACGTGCTTTACGAATAATGTTGACGCATGGAAACTCTGTAGTGATTTTGCCGCCTTCATTCACATGTTGACAACAAAAGGATATCTTCTTGAAATTTACGATTTGCAACGCAAGAAGCGTGACGCTTGAAGTTAAAAACACGAATTTCCACTTAAGATAACCGAAACAAGTCATTTAAGAGCTCTTTTTAAAACTCTCAAAGCAAACAATTTCCATAGATGTGGATCAAAGTTGAATGTGCTTTACGAAAAACGTTGACGCATGGAAACTTTGCAGTGATTTTGCCGCCTTTATTTCCATGTCAAAACAAAAGGATATCTTCACAACTTCACTACTTTGTTCTAGTCTTTTCAATTGGTTTCAAGGGCTTCCAGACTAAAATCACACCTTTTTTAAAGAGACTGCAGCCGAACTTATTTGACGCTACTTCGGTAATCCTTGAACACTACTCCGACTGACTCGAACTCAATGCCCAGAGGACTATAGTTGCGCCTTCAGGCAAGAAATACAGGAGTTTCACCCTTTTCGCAATGCCACACTTAAATCGAGGTGAAGTTGTAATGTGTCATAAAAATGTATAAGACAACAACAAATTCCTGGCTATTTTGTCATTTTCTTAACTACTTTAACAATTAATATTATTTTAGTGATACATGTAGCCCTAGTTGCATGTATGTATGTTTTCACAGCAATACTAAAATGTGCTATAATATTTTTCAAGCTGATGGCTTTTTTAAATTTTTAACACAGATGCTTGTTTACCTGCCATTGGTTATCATGCTGTTATTTTTAGAAAAAATCGTTTGATAGATTTTTCTTTGTTAAGTTTATTCTTTTGTCTTTCAAGACGGTGGTTATGAAAGCTTGTTAAGTCTTCCACAAAACCGCGTTCCATTTTCTGTTTAACTAACCTTATATCCTTCTTAAATTGGTCGTCTGCCGGCCCATGCAGAATATCTGAGTGGTTTTGAACATGTGTTATTCTTCAAATGTTCATTCAGTTTCTTAATTGATCCTTCCGTCTTCTTTATTTTGGCTTCTGTGATGTTGGACACATCTTCGCTTGCTTCCCTCTTTACAGCTTTTTTCTTTTCCTTTTTCTTTATGGTTTGTTGAGCTTGCTGGTAGCCGGTAAGCCTGTAGTCATTTTCCTCATTCCCACTATCAGAGGAGCAACAGAATCTTCCTACCATTCACGCGTGTTCTCTTGCAACAGCATGTTTATACTTTGGTCGCATTTTTCGTTTGAAAAGATCAATGTCCACCAGTGTAGAGGGCGGTCATGAAGAGTTAGTGATGACTTTTTGACACATACTGGGGTTTACGCAGATCACGGGTAATACCTTCAAGAAAGAGAAGAGAGGAATGTACCAAGGGACATCTTCCCAAGTAAACATCTGTGTCGATATTGTTACTAGAATCCGAGCTTTTCCTTGCATCACATTGGAGTTGTACTTTGAAATGGGATTGCTAGTAATCTCGCAAGCTTATTGGCTAATTTGCCATTGTCGATAAAAGTCTAGACAATGCTGCTCACATCGTGTCGCGCAATGCCTTTTTTCAGCTCGCGCTCTGAAATTAACAGTTTCTTTGACACTGACATTGTGGTAAAAAACAAATCAAAGGTAGTTTAGCGTCGTCTATATCACTGTGGACAAAATATCTGTCTTGCAATTTGCTGTGGACTCACTTGGCTGTGCCTTGTGAGACCACAACATTTTGACCACTGTGATGACGCTGATGACCACTAAACCACATTCGATTTGTTAAT
>JAEMWC010000016.1:865000-895000 GCA_016490735.1 Pachyseris speciosa | reverse complement strand
TTGATGGCACCATATTCCGACATGCTTCACAGACTTGCAGAAGCTTGCAAGTTGTGTCAAAACAATTCTTCATTTCCTCGCTGGTTTTACCTTTTTTGGCAACATATTCAATAGCACAGGGAAGACTACAATTGAAGGCCTCGGAGCATAACCATCCTATGTCGAATTTTGGGTTGTTTTTCGATTTTGCCTGGATTTGCCCGAATTGTTGCATGTAAACTGCAATTCGATTGAAAGAAGATGTAATGCAACTTGCAAACCACTCCCATGGAAGGTTGGTTTCTTGGTGTACGTAAGAAAAAATGCATTTCTGGATTCTGGATGAATCAGTCAAAAAAATACCATACAATGTGTTTCCATCGAATTGCAGTTCACATGCAGAAATTCAGACAAATCCAAGCAAAATCAAAAAACGACTCAAAATTCGACATAGGATGGTTATGCTCCGAGGCAGTAACGGAAGAAACTAGTGCTTCGGTGATGTTGTGCGTACTTAAAAAATCAGGGCTCGGTTGTGGGTTCTCCCGAACAAAAGTGAGATCTACCTTTAAAGTCAGTCCAACGTTTAGTTAAGTTCGTGGATCAAACTGAATTGAAGGTTTTAAAGCGGTACCATCATTGGCTAAAGCGCATGGCACTACCTTCAGTATATCAGTGTCAATAAGGGCAACTGTATTTGAAACGCCATCTGTTGAAGATGGTTTTAAGAATGCGTCGCCGAGACTTTTGATCACCCCCGACTTGGTTGTGTACCCAGCTTGCCGTTTGCGGCATGTTTCTTCTGATGGGCCACCGAGTTTCTTTCGACGTGTATCTGAACTATGAAAAGAACCCCTTCCTTGTCATGCAAACATTGTTCCACGAATCATATCTGTTGTCCGACGTCCACCGAGATAAGAAAGTGTGTTAAAAAATTCGACGACATCCTCGCTGTATTTGTGTCGCGGATCATAATAGAATTCTAATTTTATATTTCTATATTTGTCAAATATTTTCCCCTTCGAATTAGTTCATTGAGCTTCACACAGACGGGATCCGCACTTTCTACACCAATTGCAGTAAGCCGCCATTCCTTGTCGATAATTATGGAATCAGATGAAGAGTTGGACTCGACACACGAGGCACTGGCGTCGCTATCTTCAGATGATAGCTGCATGCTATTGTCACTCATCGTTCACTTAATTGCTTTCCTTCTGAACTACAAATGGCAAAATGGGCAAAATTGGAGACTTAGATCATGAACCTAACTTCTGGTGATTTTAATTTGTTTCACATGTGATATTACTACATGTAGTTTCATCAATGAAACGGAACAATTATGTTTATACTTTACTTTTGGTACAGGCTGTTCTCTTTTACTTCCACATTTAACAATTTTTATGTCACCAGAACTTACTACACTCTTGTGTCCTCCGTATCGGAAACATCTACATCTGAATCAACAGTCAGTTGAGCACTTCCGTCATTTGATGTTCCCTCCTCTCATAGCTTTCGCTTTCGGTTCAACATTCCGAGGAGAGTTAGTTGCCTTTGCGGTGTTTTCTTCGCTTTTGATTGGCACAATTTAAAATGATCTAAGAGAAAAGTAGAGACTTCTGGAATCAAAATCATTGAACTGTAGTGCAGTTTTTAGATAACTAGTTCATTCTCGCGCTGCTATTCTCATCAAAATGTAAAAGACCACAGAAATCAGTTTGGTACACCGTATGTTATGCTACCTACTCTCATTCATCTTTCTAGTTCTATACAAACGACCCTGACGGGTATAAATAATTAAAAGTAAAGTGAACAGGTATTGCATAAAGTGTCACTTACAAGCTTGAAAGTATGATATTCTTCCCTTCAGACTGGAATTAAGACGTAGCTGAACTTCTCTCCGGCAGATCCCACATTTAATTTTCCATGCCCAGAGTACAGTTTTCTTGTTGTGTTTTAAGTGAACGTTCTCTCCGTAAACCAACTCACTGCTGGCCAGTTTTTTTACTCTGAAAAGGAAGTCATGGACATTAATATATGAACAACTAAAAAAAAATTTTTAGTTAATGAGGGATCTGCCTTAAAAGGGCCACTTGGATTAATGTTATACTTTAAATGAAGTGGTGTCATCCATGTTTTATCAGTTTGTGGGAGATGTTAATTGCGCTTTTGTCATATTGTGAGAGTTAGAGAACCATAAAGAGTAATATGATCAATGACACATCTTGAGTACCTTTGTAAATCTTTTCCCTCTCTGTGGAAGTCAACGTCCGGGTTAGTAGCTTGCCCAGTCGCTTCTACCGTCGATTGACCACCGTCTTTGGAAACGACTTCCACTACTATTTCCAGTGAATTAGTAGAAAAGGCTAGTTTCATGGGATATATGGTAACTGAGATTGAATAAAATACAGTGTAATAGAAAGTTAAAACCATTCTGAGACAGTACATAGGTGTAAAATAATCAAGAATGGTGACGTGAGAGAGAGATGGAAAAAGAACTGCAGTTATATATTTCACTTACGTTGTAGAGTGTCTGCACCGGTCCTTATTGTTGGCAGTTCTAGTAAAACTTGGGCGTCGGTGTTAATAGCAAAACACTGCAGTCCTTTGTTTTGGTCAGACTTGTCGAGTCTTGCAATTTTTACCTGTATATGGCTACTTCCCTTACACCTCCGAATTGGCTAGTGGCAAATGATAAAGGGAGTGGCTCAGTGTGGTTTCTCAGTTAGCGTGTTCTTCTCTACTTAAAATGGTTTGCCTTACATTGTCTTCATTGTAGGTTTTGTAGGTGTATTTCTGTTATCCAGAACAGAACAGAAAAACAGTAGCTATTTAAACAAGGCCTTTCATACAAACAAAGTCAAGATTTATTCTCCAGCCCATGTCGAATAAAATTTGAAATGGGCCCCATGATAGATCGTGTGACAAAAACCAGAAGTCACACATTCACTGTGTTTACGGAGGAATGCTTCCAGGAAATTTGGCGGGAACTTTGTTTGCCTTTAGTCTGCTTCAGTAGAAAGATGGCGTCCGCATCTAGATCTAAGAAGAAAAGAATGCTTTTGCTTATGATGATGATGTTAGATGAGGAATTGCCAGTTACTTATGAAAGAAGAACATGGGCTCGACAATGGCTTTTATGAAGGGAACAAAGAGGAGCATTTCATACGCTATTTCAGGAACTAGCAGCCGAAGATACCCCGGGTTTCAGTGACTTTATGAGGATGCGCTATCCAAAATTTGTTGCTTTGGCTGAGCTGATTGGGCCATATGTTAAGAAGCAAGATACTTTTTATGAGAATGTCTATTCCCCCAAGTGAAAGGCTGGCCTTAACTATTCGTTTTCTCGCAACTGGCGAGTCCTTTCAATCCCTCTCCTTTCAGTTCCGGATTGGGAAAGCAACTGTAAGTGGAATTGTCACAGAAGTTTGTGATGCCATTTATGATGTTCTTGGAAAGGACTTTCTCTAGACACCCAACCAAGCAGAAAAATGGAATGAAATTGCAGAACTGTTCTACACAAGGTGGAACATACCGAACAACTTCAGAGCCATCGACGGTAAACGAATTCTGATCCAGAAACCAGCTTATGCAGGTTCACACTTTCATGATTACAAAGGAAATGAAAGTATAATTGCCCTTGTTGTTTCAGGGCCAGATTACGAATGTTTATTCGTTGATGTGGGCACCAATGGAAGAAACCCAGATGGGCATGCTTGGGGCAGGTGCCCTCTTAAACAGGCATTAGATAATCCAGACAACCCATTAAATATACCACTTCCACACCCACTCCCAGGCCGCACAATCCCAGTTCCTTTTGTGCTTACAGGGGATGAGGCATTTGGTTTATCAAAGTATATGTTAAGACCCTTCCCTAGCAGGAATCTTACTGTAGAACAAAGAATCGCTAATTATCTTATTTCTAGGGGAAGAAGAATTTCTGAAAATATTTTAGGAATTCTGGGTAACAGGTGGCGTTGTTTTAGGGTCCCATTTTTACTAGCTCCAGTTAAGGTAAAGGGAATAACCCTAGCTGCCCTCACCCTCCACAACTGGCTACGAGCTGATAGTAGCAGCCGGAATATTTATTGCCCCCCTGCCCTTGTTGATAGGGAGGACCTTGAGAGAGGAGAGATTATTACTGGGTCATGGAGAGAAGACACGCCAACAGATTCATTTCTTGATTTACAACCTTCGTTCTCAAGGAATTTCTCCAGCGAAGCTAAGAGGATGCGTGAATAATTCACTCAGTGGTTTAACAATGAAGGGGATTTGGTGTGGCAGAGACATTGTGTGTGGACTCTCAACCTATTGAATTCAGCCTGGAGCACAGAAATTGCATGCTTATATTCCAACTGGTATAACTTAAAACATGACTCAAGTTCAAGTTTTTGCAATTTTCTGATCAGGAAAATTGAACAAAATTAAATATGGCAGATTTTTTTTTATTCTATGATGCCATATGGTGTAATGTGATGTTAAAATCAGTACAAGACTCCAGCCAAAATGAAGGGACCCTATCTATTTAAGGTGTCCAACATTTTGGTTAAGTTGATTAACTTGTGGTGAAAAATAGTACCCACTTGGCTACAGTGTAGTGCTAGAGTACAGCCTTGTAATGTTGTGTTTGCTTTCTGTGAAAAGCTTGTAACTATTAAATAGTTTTTTCAACCTATTGTTGATCACTAGAAAATTTTCAGTTCAAATGATTGGTAAATTAATGCATCATGAAAACGTTAATTGAAACATGGCTGATGAAAATGAAGTGGTCAAAATGTACCAAAAAACAATATACCATGTTTCTACAAATCTGTAGATTTGTCAAGTAAGCATAGGAAGGGCCTCTTAACACAATATTGTTGCAGTTCGTCCACTGGGTGGACAAAAAAGAAATACAAATAAATCAAAACAATAGGGTTTATTATTACTTGCAAGCATGTTTACAGTAATAATGGTTACTTATAATAATTACAACTTGTGAACATTTCTTGTGGACTTTGGGTAACAATTCACAATATTAATAAAGGTATCAAATTTGTCACTTTCATATTAACATTGAAAAAGAGAAAAAACAAAATCTTTGATAAGGTCACATGGCCTATAGTGAATAAAAAAGTATGTTTTACAGAAAAATGGGTAAAGAAAAGTCTCTTAACGTTTTCAGCCACTGGCATTTCAATGGTGGATTTTCTTATGGTTCAAATCTAGTTCTTTAGAATGAAAATCCTCTTTTTGAACATGGAAACTTTCCCAAAACATCCTTAACACCTGTGGCCCAACATTTGCAGCTGTCAAATATTTGGCACCCATTAAATACTGTTTAAAACATACTATTTTTGAATGCCTGTTCAATGAAGCTGCATGACAAAATGTTAAAGGCATTACAGGCTCACATTGACACAAAAATCAGACAATTATTGTCTTAAATGACTTCTCATTTTTACATCAAGTATTGATCACTACAACGTTGACTTGAAAGAAAAGGGCTTTGTAATAATAATTAAACAACTCAAGCTTCTAAAGACAAACTTAGCACTTGAGCATTTCATGCCAGAAACATGACCATATCTTTGTGTCTTAGTAGTATTCCATAGATGGATAGGAATGCATGTTCATGCTTTCATGAGCAACAGGCATGCGTTGCTGATAGCTATCATTTGTTTCATTTGAACTATAAGAACTCAAAGTTGAAGCTGGGCTGTATCTACCATGTGCATGGTATCGAGAGAGAGTAGCACTAGCAGCCTCCAATTCATCACTCTCTTCTATCTGAAATAAAATATCGCCAATACACTTCTTTGCCCTGCAAAATTTGGAAATGCTGCAACTTCATTATTTTCAACTGATGTTATTTGTCCCTTACTTGTTTCAGGTGCTTTCATTGCTAACACAGCTTCTGAAAACAATTCCAGTTTTCTGTCCTCACGGTTGTCCCTTTGCTGCTGCTTAGAAGCTTTAACTCTGGGTTTTGAGGGCCCTGTGATTGAACTGACAGTTTCATCAGTGTCATCACAGATCACAGTTACATACTTCAGTTGCTCATAAAATTCCCATGATGGCTTGTAAATGTCTGCGGTTCCAGCACCAGACAGTTTAACAGATGCTTTTGCATGCTCTTGCTTAAATCTCCTCAGAAGCTCTTTCCACTTCTTCTTGATGTCTTCAGCATGATATTTGTCATCAAGTTTTTTACGAAGCATGTCAAACAGCAAATCCTTATTACTCTCCCGGTGGTATTCTGTACAGTTATGATTCCACAGGCATTCATTTCCCTGGTAGAAGGTGATGAGAATTTCTGCAACACAAATACACATGTTGGGTCTAACATGATGCCCTCAAGTTTAAAGTAAATTTTTTTGATTTGATTTGATTTAGTCTCCCCGAGTAGTAGAGCATATGTGCTCGGCTAAATAAATTTGAGACTTAAATAAAGTGATTATTATTATTATTTTCGTTGAAACAACTCAATATTTGACTTAACCTCAGTGAAAATGACCCATATTTTCCAGACTTTTTAGATTTCATTAATGTTTTGATTAGAAATTTTTAACATCATTCTTACTCCTACTAAGAAACCAATATTATATTACCTTTCAAGGTTTCTCTTTAGAAGTTTCAACAAAAAAATAATAATCAGTTTCAGCTTAGCAGTTACTGCATGATACTAGTGCTACTTAAGCCGGTACAAATTGAGCCCAGTACTTTACACAAGAGTGGTATGAAAAGTGCCCAATATGCCATGCAAATGTGAACTCAGATTAGCAAAGTTCAGATAATGAGATCAGTTCGCATACAAGTAAGTGTTTCCAATTTCATGAGATTGGTTCAAACACTTGTTTCAAAATGTTAAATCTCAGACCAGCATGAATTATTATGTAATTATATGGGTAGAACCACTGCATTGGTCTGCCTTTGGACCAGACTGAGTCAGATTTGTGTTGATTTGGTTCAAAGAATGTGTCAAACTGGGCCATTAGGTAAAGTTTGATCTGGTCTGACATAATCAAAAAGAGAGGTTGCTATGGGAGGTAATCTGAACTTAGCCCAGTCTGAGTTCTGTACCAGTCTCTCATAATCACCGCCTACGTGTATGAGGGAGTCTCCTTTCATAAGTTTAATTTCTGACACTCTCTTGTGTCTAGTTCCTGAGTAGCGGCTAGTAACCGAGCTTATTCTTCCTCAACGATGACTTATCTAGGTTTCATCAATAGGAGATAAAAACAGCCGGAAATGACCAAAACTTTAAAAAAAATTAAAGCAACATTACCTGGAACAGTGGCCCTGTATTCTTCAGTTCTGACGAAAAATACGTAACAAGCGCTTGTCCACTAGGTGTAACAAAAATAAAATTTGTACAGTTCAGATTTACCTGTATCTTGGTTGCTCCATGCTATCTCACTTCCGGTTTCCTCTGCAGCAACACTTTCTCTTAAAAACGATAAATCAGACCAATATGCCCACTTGATACTATCGTGCTTCGACTTCCTTTTAAAATACCTAAGAGCACAGCTTCTTAGACCATTATCTCAGATCTCATTCATGGTTCGTGGAGGACTCGTCTTCTCGAACTTTGCAATGAGAGGACAGGGATGTAGATACTTATTTTAACAGGCAGAAATGTGGACATCATAGGCGGGTATGATGAGCCAGAGGCTCATTATATCGTGCCTTTGGCACGATACACCTAGGGGGTTCCGAGGGCATGGTCCCCCGGAAAATTTGGAAATCTAGACTCTCGGAAACACGTTTTTCTTCATTTTGGGGGCAAAATTGATCCCATTTGGAACTTTTCCCTGTGAATACAGAAAAAGAGATTTTCCACAATAAAGCTTTAATAAACTGAGGGAACTCAACTTCTGATTTGGAATTTCTTGCTTGGTCAACCAATAAATAGCAGTAAAGGTCGTCTCTAACATACTCTCGTTCATCTCATTCTTTTCATTCACTTGTTTTTGAAATATTGAAATCAGTTGCAACATTTCAAGCTTTATGGCTTCTTTGTGTTGGCTCGTTGAAAAATGACCTTGTACTGCTTCACAGTGTAGTCGTATAGATGGTGTTACATTCCAGACATCGGACTTGCTGCGACTGCCTTTAAGATTGTACTTACGACAGAGCAGGCAGAACATCCCCTTGTTTTCTTCATAAACCAGCCACCACAACCCAGAGGTTTTATCAAAACTAACATCTTTGGTAGCTAACCAGCTGTGGGAGAATTTCCCCTTTCCTGCTTGCAGCCTGTTCTTCGGCGAGATCGAGCAACAGTCACTTAATTTACACAAATAGTTGCGCAACAATGAGCAACTGTTGAAGGTGGCAACAATTTCTTGTTTACTTTGCACATCTGTGATAGTAGGTGACACTTTAGTCTGCTCTGGCTCTTGATGTAGACATGAAGGTTGTTCAGGAGCAGAGGTAGAAGTGGTCATGCACATGCTCTCGATGTTTTGTCTTGTGATGGTGGTTTTTTCAACAGTCTCGGCTGGTTCTCTAGAACTTATTGTGTTACTTTCGCCCGGTTTAAAAAATTTCTTATTCCAGTGACCTCGGAATCACTTGTCTTTGCCCTCTTCCCCGGCATATCAAGCGAATTTTGTCAAGTCTCGATCTGTTCCACCAGGAATTCGCAATTTGGCATTCATTATTTTGAATACATGAAGTATAGAATAATACCGCTGACACAACGGGTAGAGCTCAATGCGATTGTTCGAACTCAACAAAATGGAGTGTTAACGCACATATCAGTTAAAGTAAAAGAGAAACGAAAGTGTAAGTAGATAAAAAAATGCTGAAATTCCTCTGGAAACATTTAAGAGAGAGAGAGAGAGTAAGTCCTTTTTGAGGTGGCTACTCGCCTTTACAGCTGGAAAAATCATGCTCACAGCCGGGTAATTTTCCCGGCTCCCGGCTACATCCCTGGAGGTGTTAATACTTTGCTGATTTTGGTCGTTTCCATAATCTTTCTGATTCTTGTCCCACAGTAATCGATGTGCCTTATAAAATTCGATTAGCATTCTTGTATTGCTAACACTCCATGCACTATCTTCCGCTTCGGTGTACTGTTCATACTTCCACAACCTCATCATCGGCCGCCGCCATCTTGAACGGAGTTCGTAAGGGGTTATGGGGCCGAAAATACTGGAGTGATTGGTGTAATTTCATTTGGTTGCAGGGACTTGTCCCACGAACAGTTCACACGCAGGGACCAGCATAATTTGAGGGGACAAGTCGCAGGGTCCAAATTTTGGTCCCTGCGACTAGATTTTCTAATGAAAATGGGTAGTTCACACGAAGGGACTTGGTCCCCGGGACTAGTCACGGGGACTAGTCGCAGGGACTAGTCCCTCCATGTGCGCCAACCTTAACTCAATCAATTGATACATGGGCATATGCAGCTCCTGTGGAGTACGAGGAAAAATTGTCAGTGGGGGGGAGGGGGGACCGCTGAAAGATGGAGCATCTACGGGGTGCGGGGGCATGCTTCCCGGGGAGATTTTGAAAAAGTTACTTTTCGGAAATAAGTTTTCCAGCGTTCTGAGAGGCAAACCAAACTGTTTTAATAGGTTTGAGTTCGTCTTTTTTTGCCAATTAGTTCCGATTTAGTAAGCCTAATAATAAAAGCTGAGCCCAGGGGTGCGACGAGTAATGCAGAGAAAAATAAAAACCTGTCGCCTGATAATAACTGTTTTAATACATGGATAAGTGCAAACCCTTTTATGTGAAAATGAAGTTTATCCTCATTCAAAACAAGAATTATTTTTACACTTGGCCTCACTTTCAAATTGAGCATCTATGAAACTCTGAAATCGTGGGCCTTTCATTTCTTGTTTTATTCCAGTTATATGTTCCTTTTTATAAACATGGCTGTCATGCTAATCAAAAGTCACTACCTTGATATTTAACATTTTAAATACTATTTGTTTTAATGTAAAAAAAACCTTTGTACGAAGGTGTTTGCCTCCTCGCGATATACAAGTACAATCCTAAAAGATATCTTTCTAGGTTGTTTGAGTCGATCCGTTACTGGAAGGAGTTCTCAATGACTGAGATTTAATGCAAGAATACACACTTAAAAGAAGTTAACATAACCTTAAGCTTAAACTTTTACCGACTACAATAACTACAAGCTATAAAGAACTTAATCATGTAACGGACAAGTACTCTTAACATACTTCGAAATGCAGACCACGAGAATCTGGGAAGCCTTGGCTGTACTAAAGAACAACATGCCAAACAGGTCTTCATGGCTGGCAAAAGCATATGTAACAATTAAAACTAAAAAATACTTTAAAAGGGTAAAACCAAAACTGGGTTGTTTCTCGATGCCCAAGCCAAGGTTAGCAAGAATCCTCAAACATGTCTATGGAGGGTTCTATAAACCCTATTCCAAAATGGCGGCCAATTAGCCCTCTTTGCCTCATTTTCATTTGATTTTGTACATGCTGACGAGGCCAAGAGGGGGTAATTAACATGCAAACAAGGGTTTAATGTATTGACCGCCATTTTGAAATAAGGCGTATTGTTCAAAGTCTATAAATGCTGAACGCTTACTTAAAGTGAATCTAACTCGAAAATAATTTTCCGGTAAAATACATCCCAACACCTGTTCAAAAAGCATTTATTTTCAAGCAAATGATGACTTTTCATATGCTTTGAAACTTAGGCAAAAACAAATACATAAATAAGTAGCTAAATATCGTTTGTTTCATGACCAAGTCAGAAGGGGCATGGGCGTATTGCTGATCTTATATGACAAATTGATTTGCATTGCATTAAGTTACAATCAGTTGCATAGTGTTCATTCATGAAGAAATTTGAAGTTAGGTGCACTTAAACAAGCAGAGAAGATGACTTAGCTATTACAAATTCATCGGCAGGCTATCCTTCAAAACCAACTTATTAGTCGGCCTAAACTATCGACTAATGGGTCTCAACTCTCACCTTGGGTGGCACTACAAAAATCACCTCTTCACTATTGTGTCTACATTAAGTACTGTTCTAGATAACAACTAGGTAGAGAAAATACAGGGAATTGAAAAAGAGGTACCAAAACAATTAAAAGTTATCCCACCGATAAATTCAAAACATCAACACCGTCACAAGAAAAAAATTGTCTATTGTTGTTGTAGTTGTTTTTATAATAAACCATTTGGCCTATTTTTAATCGATCGTTTTATTATGTTTCTGCCCTTGAAAACAAGCTTCAGTGTGATCCTTTTAACTGCGCTGTATTCTTGTATTTTTCTTTGACGGAAAATTGTGAAACACGCATCATGTTTTTTGTCTAGTTATTATGTAGAGCATTACTTACTTCTCCTTTAAATTGTAGTAACCACATGATGTATTTCACACACATTATCCCATCTTGGATAACGTTGTAGAAATCGGAAGATGGAATTCTTCCTATAAGCTGCCCCTCCTTTATTTCTCTGGCTTTGAAAGAATATATCTTTTACGACGCCGTTCCTGGCATCAAGACAATCCTACAAGAAGAAATGTAATTTAGTCAATGAGCTAAGACTAAAAAAATGTAAAAATGTACATATATGAAAATGCATCGACAAATTTGGTAATTGTACAACTGATTGCTCGTTTTCAGCGTCACTTTAGGTCAGTCGATAGTGTTGATCTTCTTTTCGTCAGTCTTTTTCATTTTAGATTCTAGCAGTAGGTAATGTATGCCATTTAAACAACATGAATGGGCCGGTGAAATCCAAGAAACTCATATTGTTTTCGGCGAGGAATTGATTAACCTATGACTCGCTCTAGCAACAAAATAATAATAGATTTTTTACTCAATGCAATGTGCGCCTTACCTAGCTCCAATTAACTATCACTGGTGTAACACTGAGGACACCAGTTGTAGAGATAGGTGGAATTCTCCTCCATTAAGGGTAAGTCACCCTCTCCACCTGTTTCCATTTAAGCACCGATAGTTGATACTCGCTATGGACTTGGCGAGGCTCTTGCAGTCGTCAGCCTTCCAAAAGAAGGAGACCACACTCGCTTCCTGAAGAATCCAGGTTGACTTTATTCTCTCAAAATCAAGACAATAGTATGTTAATTTATTTCAATGCTACACTGTAATGGAAACTTAATGCAGCAAATGCATTTATGTTTTTTTTTTTTTTTAATCTTGAATGCTTTGCTGTATTGTTCACGAATGAATCTATACCGGCCGTTCAATCAGTTTCTGTTACAACAATGACCACAGGTAGTACCGGATTGAAATTGTGATGATGTGTAACAATACTTTGTTGTTCTTCTGGTTCTTCTTTATTTACCACTTTTTTTTCTATTATAAAAATCAGTATCATATCTAACCTTGAAATGCATCAGGCTCCATAGTTTTTGCACTTCTCCTGCCTGAAGGACAGCATGGGTCGATGCGGCAGTTGAGAGATGTTCCTGTGTATTTTTTCTTTTTATGATGGTATTGCAGCCTTTGACTGTGCATTGCACAGCCTTTTCAGGGCACTCGCTCAAATGAAGCATCACATAACATCTGTAAAAATAGGCAGTCGATGACTGCTTGTAGCTTACTGCGCCTTCTATTACTTAGAATAGCATATTAAATCATTGTGGACAACGCATCACTGAAGCAAGTGAAACTTTAATAGCAACAAGAACTAGAACAAAATGTAAGAAGAAAATATGGTCAATTGTACTGTTTAAGAGGTTCTTTCTAAATAATTATACATCTCTAAAACCACACTGTTCAATTTGTTTAGAAATAAATTTTGTTTCTATGAGTGACCTTAATTTAACAGAAAGCAGCCTGGATCTTTTGAAATGTTTTCTCAATGTCAAAATACAGTCTGCGGAGAATTCCCGATACAGAAGCGCTGGTCACGAAGAATCTCACTTGCACTGCAACTTTAAACAAAGGACTGGACTTTTTCCTCTTTCCAGATTGGTTTTCTGCAGGTTGTTTAAACACTGCAACTCCATCGAGAAAGAAAAATATGTGATAACAATAATTGGCGGTTATGAAAAGGGAGAATATGAGTTTTGACAAGCAGTCCATTGTTTTGCTCTTGCTTCAAATAAATGGCATTTGCAAGTCCAGTGACCAATATTCTAGGTTATGGTGGTATATATTCCAGACTTTGTGGTGGTCGTGTTTCTGTGTTGAGTAGTGACAACTCCACCACTATCAGTTGTTTCAATCTCCAGAAGAACACATGGAAGTCAACAGAGACGGAGATTCCTGGTCAAATTTTTAGTGGTTTTACTGTTACATACCCGTATTTACCCGTGTATAATGCGCACTTTTTTCCTAGGATTTTTTTCATGAAATTTGCACTGCGTATTATACACGGAACCTTTTGTTTCTTGATCGCTTCCCTAATTTGCATACGCATGTGGTTAACAAAGGATAAAAAAAAACAGTAAACAAGAATTCAAAAGGCTGTTGTCCATGCCGTTGTTATAATAAACAAACAAATAACCTATCACAGCTTCTTTTAAATTGCCACCGATAAACTGACTGGAAAAACCGTGAAAAACCGGCCGGATATTCTGTAAGCAGACGCTAAAAATTTGCATACAGACGAAACAAACTATCCTCTTATTTGCATATGGTATTAACGAAACACATTTTGTGAGCCAAATTTTGTTCAAAATTATTTTGCTCGAAGTACAGCAGCTCAGAACGAAGGCAATGTAAGTGAGGTATATTTTGTAGAGGCTGTCGACGATTCAAAATCTTTTAAAACTGAAAATTGTCGGAGGCGCATTTCACAGGAGATGATTATCTTTATTTCTCACCGCGTTACGCTTGATTGAAAATATGACACCATGATCATTTGTTGACCTTTATTTAGCATTCAGATACGCGAAGACATAAAGTGTCAGGGAATGAAAGCGAAAATTTTTACACAGCAACCACGAAGAGTCTTTGAACTTATGAGAATTCTTATAGCAGGTGTTTGAATCATTCTCTCGTGCCGTCTCAATGCTCGGGAAGACGCTAATCTTATCAGATAAAGCAATTTTCGATTGCCTTTTGTAATTAACAAATTAGTGATCCCGGTACACGAAACACAAGTCAGAACAACCTAATAATGACCGAAAGCTTTTTGAATATCAGAGAAATACACTTTTTAACTAAAGCAGATTGAGTTTTTTTTTTAACCAATGACTAAACCCGAACAGGCAGAAAATTTGCACTTGTTTTTCGCGAGTAGATAATTCCAGCCGTTCGATCGAGTCAGAATTTTCTCTGACCAAATGGTGGTTATTTAACACATTCATTTTATTTTTGGAAAATTGTCTTGAAAAAAAGGGTGCGCATTATACACGGGTGCGCATTATACATGGGGAAATACGGTAATTGAGAATGCCTATGATTTTTGACACAATGAGGTATCTTGGGCTCACAGGAGTCAACTCGTTTCAAATATGTCTTATAATCAGTATAAATGATATCGTTGCATTCAGAATCACGCAAAGTTGTCTGAAATGCATTTACGCGAGCAGTTGTCTCTCTAAGACGACTGATTTTTGACCCATTGTTGGATTTATACGCCTCCCAAAAGAGTTTACTATTCGTTCCCCGAAGAGAATTTTGGCTCTCTTGAAAGAGATAACATGCTTCCCGAAGGGAAGTTTGGCTCTCTTGAAAGAGATTATTTGCTCCCTGAAGGGAATTTTGGCTCTCTCGAAAGAGATCAAGCTTATATGCTCCCCGAAGGGAATTTTGACTCTCTCGAAAGAAATCATAAGCTTCCCGAAGGGAATGATATTTTTGGCTCTCTTGAAAGAGATCATTGGTTCCAAGGCTCTTTCGAAACGGCTTAGTTACTCCCGGAAGTGAATCTTGGCTTCCTTGAGAGAGTTTTTCTGTCGCCCGAAGGAGGAATGACTCTTGATGAGGTTTTGAGATCACCGCACAAAGATCTTCAGCTGCACTTAACACTCGATCGCGGTTTGATGGAGTCATAAGCTTACAATTTCTGGAAAATTGAGAACTGCATTCTTTGTTAACAACTTCTCCATAAATGCGAAGACAGCTCCGCTTGATTCTGAAAGCTAAATGGCTTAAAGTCATCATGAAATAAGAGGCAGAAAGCTAGTCGACCGTGTCTCAAAACCACTCAAGAGCTGTGAGAGCACATTGCAAATCGAAGATTGCTCACGTGATCACGTGCTAATCCGAGTAAGATTCACGGCAACCGAAGAGGTTCCAAAACAAAAAACAAGATAACATCAGGAAATATCGGGTCGAAATCGGCACAGTTCGTTGTGGGCTCGGATTCTATTGTTACACTCACTCACTCACTCACTCACTCACTCACTCACTCACTCAGAAGGACAGCATAGTAGCTTACGCCTCTTTAGGCAGTAAGCTACAAAAACAGAGAAGTTCAAAGAAATAGTTAAGTCGTCTTAAACGCCAACTGAGATGTCTAGTTTCCGTCATATTTCATCGACTTTTTAAACAACATGTTTTGTGAAAGCAGTGTATAAAATTGCTAATAAAATTTTTAGAACGTGCCAAAATGCAAACTGGCCCAAGTATTGCTCTTTTGCCAAAGACAGCGCTACTGAAACAAAATAAAACAAAAAGAAAATAAATTATATTGTGGAAAACATACCATGGCAGGTTTGTTCCGCAGCTAAGCAGACAAGGGATTCTTTTGTGTGAGCACAAAGAATCCCTTATCAAGCTTTTCCCGCAGTCTTGACAAGCGATATCCTGTTTGCGCACTGAGAAACATGCAGTGTCATTTGATCTCGGGGCTTGACCTCATGCACCCTCTGTTGGGATGATTCAAGGGGAGTTTTCCACACGTGTTGGAGTGTTGGGTGTGGTTCTCCAGAGTGCCTTGCCATTGGCAGCCATTGTTAGTGCACTGGATGTCCAACTTGTCAATGCTGTCATTGAGGATGATATTGACATTCATTGCAGTGGCGCATGGAAGAATCTTTTTACAGAGTGGACATTTGGGTATTGATTCCAAATTAATCAACTTTGCAAAACAGCTCTGGCAACCGGAGTGCCCACACACTAGAGTCACAGGCTCCAGCATAGTTGACAGGCTTTGAAATAAAGAAATCAATAAAAAACGTTACCAAAATATATGATTGTTTCTTTTCTTTCATTTCATTCTTGTATTATTTCACTACAGGAGTACAAATAAAGACAGCTCTAAAAATAAATTTTGTATCTAATGTTAATAACAGCTGCTGATAAAGGTGTTCCTGGAAATAATGCAGTGCATCTAACCAGTAAAATGAGATGCTATTACATATTAAAACACACAAATAATTGAAACAAAATATATTATGAAAATAAATAAAAAGAAGGTTAAGAAACATATCTCAAAGTCAATCAACGCAAGGAAAAGTCCGTACAAGACTTTCTCCAACCAGAAATCGTACGTGTCATTAGGGGTGCGTCATGTAATGTTCAATCTTCATTCAGGGGTACAGTATTGTGCAAAAGTAATGCAAACGAAATTCGACGAATTTCGTTCTTTGTTCCCCCAAAATTTCGAGCGAAAATTCGTGTGAAATTTCATGCAATTTCAAAAAGTTTCACCTTGAAACGATATTTCTAGTGACATTTCGTGGAAATATCGTATGATATCGTAAAATACTCTTTGTCTTTGGCCATCGTAGCTTAACAAGAAATAACACACAAACTGCGGTGATAAACATGACAATAGAACTATATCGTTTAACTTGACGTTTCGTATGTTTGACATACATCTTCAGAAGTGACCGTTAGGAATTAAAGTAACAACTAAATTTGAAATTTAAGATAAGTAACTAATTAACAATAACCTTGACAGAAGCTAAAAATAATTTGCATATAAAAGATGCAAACTAATAGAGATACAGCTTTTCGCTGCTTACATTTTCATTTAAGGTAGGTTTCAATTCTCTAATTAGTAGAGTCTCCTTTATCTTGCAATGGGGATACCCATTGCAAGATAAAGGAGACTCTACTGAAGATGTATGTCGAAACATACGAAACGTCAAGTTAAACGATATAGTTTTATTTTTGTTTTCCAACAATGCGTTCTATTGTCATGTTTATCACCGCAGTTTGTGTGTTATTTCTTATCGCATGATATTTCAGAAGGTCAAACGAAAAATCGCTATTACGAAAATTCAGAGAAGCAAAAATTCACGCAGCATCCACATTGAATAAGAACTTGAACGATAGCAAGGTAGTGATTCACATCGTTTCCGATCACACAGCCAAAAGGTCAGTCCGAATGCCTGAACATAATCTGACTTGTACACGTTTACTAACAAATGAATGCCAAAGTTAATAAAACAACAATGGAAAGAGCACCTACCTACTTGGAGTCAAACACACATGTAAGCGAGAAATGTTTGTCATGACAAGAACATACATGTATCTAAGCTTATGTGAAAGTCGCACAAAATGTAAACAGAACACTTCAGTCGGCCGTGACATAAAGTTACAATGTTCCTTGACTGTTACAGCTCAAATACTTGTGTGATGCTAAAGAAATGAAAATATAACTTCTGATTAAGATTAGTCCATGTTCAGTTTCTTAAAGTATTAGAAATGTAATGATTAGCATTAAGTGGAATGTTCTGCAAAACGTAAACAAAGCGAATTGCGGTTGTTCCCCCAACGAGTCGACAAAACAATTCAGTCGATGGAAGTGGTGCCTAAATTTCAAATGTTAATTCCATAACAATAATTCTCTTATACTTGTGTAATGCGAGTGAAATGAAAGGACTTCCTTGAGAAGGTTGTAATGGCTGAGATTATTAACGTCAAATGTCCAAACTTTTCGGAACAATGTATTTGCATAAAGCAAAGAGTCACGTTCGGTCTCACGGGTTCATATTACTTGCACGCTAAACGTCAACAAATGAAGTTCAATGAAATGAGTGATCATCGTGGTTATGAACACTACTTAAGCGGTAGTGAGAGTAATGCCTGAAAAAAAGAAAGAAAGAAAGACAATTCAGGCTTGTACAGGATTCGAACCCACGACCTCTGTGATATCGGTGCAGTGAAAACGAGCAAGTCCTAAGTGACATCACAAATTTACACTCTGGACACGTGCCCACGTGCCAAACTAACAATCACTCTATAAACTAAATGGCGCATCATAAGCACTTTTGTAACGAAATTCACCATTTAAAACAGAGTAATTTGCCGTTTCATTCGTCTCTGTGCGCCATGTAGAACCAGAGATATAACTGTAACCATAGTTCGTAGCTGTAACATAAATAAAACAGTTTGGGATTGAATTACATACATCTTTCATGACCTTTCATTTATCAGACTTAATATCACCGGTTGTTTTTGTGTCGCTCAAAAGCTGAAAACATGCATGCAAATGCCAAGCCGCGTGTTTGTAAAGATTACATCAATCGGTGGTTCGAAATATGAACCAAGTCTTTTCGCAAATATCATTTTTATTTAGCTGGCGTGTCTTCTTTGGCAGCAAATTGCAAAGCTTCAAAACTCAGTAAATGGGCAGAATATCTAGAATCGACAAAGCAGGGAAGAAACCCTGTCTAGTAAGTGTGTTCCAGTGAAAAGCGCTTTCGATATAGGATGCGTTCCCCTAACATCAAACACAATTATACCATGCCCGATATATTTTTCTGTGCAAGAGGGAAAAAAATTGTTACACGTCACGTAACGCTAAAGTCAACATGGCAGTAGCCTGTTGGATGCATTCCTGGAAAGGTCAGAAAGGCGCGATGAAGGTGACTGTTGCAAAAAGAGACCGAGTAGTAAAGAAAGGGTGAAAGAGACGACTGTTTTCCTTCTACCTAAACCCCAAGGACATTGGATAAAGATAACAGCTAACATGAGACGTCACAAGCAGTACCACACCTTACCACCATCAACACGCGTAACACACCATAACTAGGATTAACAGACCGTCACGAGTATTAACACCAAGTCACAACACACCTTCACAAAGCCTAACCGACCGTCACAAGGCTTAATAAACAGTTACAAGGCGTAACAGAACGTCACTAGGCGAAGCATCACCGACCGTCACAAGGCTTAATAAAAAGTCACTAGGCGTAACGTAACAGGGCGTAAAAAGGCGTACCAGGGCGTCACTAGGCGTAACAGAGCGTCACAAGGCGTAACAGAGTGACAGTAGGCATAACAGAGTGTCACAAGGTGTAACAGCATCACTAGGCGTAACAGAGTATCACAAGGCGTAACAGAGCGTCACAAGGCGTAACAGCGACACAAGGCGTAACAGCAACAGTAGGCGCAACAGAGCGTCACAAGGCGTAACAGACTGTCCAAATAATTCAACAAAAGCTAAAGGATTGATATAAAAATAAAAAAATACAAAAAAAAATTATTACATTCTGGACATGGCTGTCTTGCAGTAATTGTTTTGTCCCTTGAAAATTGGTTCCATGCAGTTTATTAAGGGAAGGCTATAAGGCTCTTTAATAAATTAGCAGCCTCATCTTGAAACACGCTCTACGCGTTTTTGCCTGTAACAAGCACATTTTATTAATAAATTGTATCATTCTTTTGTTTTTTTTTTTTCAGGTAATTTTTTAACCAATTCACACAAGTAAAACCTACACAACAGATTTGTGTCGCATAAACATATCACAATTCATGACCTTAATACACCGTATTGATCAATTTGGTTTTTTTAGTAGCTGCTCAAAGACAACAATGCTCTGTACTTAATACAAAGATAGTTGATTAAAATCGATAAATTATTTCTCATTATTAGTCTTTTATTCATTGATGCACGTTGCTCACTGGAGATATATTTTAGTACTGCTCTTATATAAATCGAACGCCTGGAATATATAATTATACCTTTTCCACACTTCCTAATAAACCATTTTGCCAATGTTCAGTTCCTGGTGAATTGTGGGATAGATCCATGTGGGGGCAGACGGCCATTTTAGGACGTAATTTTAAATTACAATCTTCATGGTTTGCCCCCACGAAGGACTGGATCTTCCCACAATTCACCAGGAGATGATCATTAGCAAAATGGCTGATTGTTTTGACTCACTCCTCCTCAGTCCATTTAGCAAATCTTTCAATACATCATTTCTACCATGATTGCAGTAAAAGCTTCCTTGCCTTTTTGCTATGCTCAGTGACCTAGTGGTTAGTAAACTGAATGCATAGTGGAATGTTCTTTGTTGGAGCCCTTGCAGGGGACACTTTTAATTTTCAGAGGCATCCAACGAAGCAATTGCTTAGAATTCATGAGGGAACGTATTTGCTACAAAGTAAAGAGCAACTTAACATTAATTTTAGAAGTTTTGGGGAAATTGCATTTCTTTGTTGCTTCTAGGAGAAACATGTTTGAATTTCCATTTCGCAACATGTTCTCGTGAAATCTGCCTTCCCGCAACAAGGCAAGGCAAATATACCATTATAAAATGAGACGCTAGGATGTGGCAATACAGTACTGTTTAAAGGTAAGTTGACAGTCTCGACTCGATCCTCACGAGAATCGAGTATCGAGGATCGAGTCGAGAATCGAGACTCGATTCACTCGAAACTCAACTCGATCCTCGTTACTCGATTCTCGCAGGAAGAATTTTATTGTTATTCATCGAGTACGCGATTCATCGAGTACGCGATTCGACCTTACGAGTTCTTGAGGAAAGAACACAGTTGTTCTGTATGCAGTTTCCGTTCGAACAACGCAACGAATTCAAGCTAAAGGACAGCGCGGTCAAGAGGACGCCGTGTACTTCTCAAGGAAATATCGTATACTGCATTAAAAAAAAAACAAGGTCAAAAGACATTCAGTTTCTTTCGAGGTTACAGCGTTGTGCTTTTCTGCATAAAAGTTCCGATGCTAAATTTACGTTCATATGGCCGCTCGTCCATAAGCGCAACGAATCATGATCGCTGTGGTTCATTGCGAACACTGTCATCAAAAGCGATCAAAATTTCGAGAAAGCGTCTTATTTTTCAACGAAAATGCACAGTGTACAAGTAGGCGAATAGTGTAGTCGCTAGCCAGTAGCCGCTTGGCAAGCGTAAGGTATTCAAGGCTGGCGCGATTGATCGAACAAGATTCGACAAAACCGCTCATCAACCACGAGGACGGAAACACCAACTTTGAAAATCGCTCCTCGCCTTTGAAATAAATAAATTGATAAACGTTCGATGAAACAGTAGTAAAACTTCAAGGAAACATCCGAAGTGAAATACGTGTATAATTTGGATAGAAACGTCGGCGAGATGATCTTCACTCTTCGGCCAAACATAGCGCAAACTAAACATTGAATTTAAAATAGACTTGACAGATAACGCGCATGAGAACTGAAAATTTGCATACCATAACGAATTACACACATTTGTGTTTCCAGTTTGGAGGAGTTACATTGTAAAATTAAATCCTAAGAACGGTCGAAGAAATCCCAGTTTCAACGAAATAAAGTTACGAACGAGCACCATTCGTGAACATGTGTATTGACACCTTCGCGTGTCGAATTTCATCTTAAAATTATGCATGTCTGTGACAAAAACATGTGACCTCTCACGCGAAAACGTAAACAAACGGGTTCCGTGCACGGGTGAAACGCACGGCTACTGAACGGGTAAGAAACGAGTCATCAACCCGTTTGAAACGCACAATACTGAACTGTGAACGGCTCATTGAAAATTTCAAACGAGTTGCTATGAACCCTGAATGGCTGATTAAAAATTTCGCACGGATGGTCATGAACGACTGAACGGCTTGTTGAAAATTTCGAACGAGTAGCTATGAACGGCCAGACGGCTCGTTGAAAATATATTGATGGGAGGTCATTAACGAGTAAGCAGCTCACGTAAACATTGCGAATTTAGATGACCATGAACGGAAAACTTCGAACGCATAGCCGAGAACCGGTGACTGACTGAAGACCCAATACAAGGGAAGGCGAATGAAAAATAATTATATCCGAGACTTTGCGGGACATTGAGACTAATATATTTCCTGCGAGCCCGAGACTTTCCCAGCTTTGCAAAAGAAATCTACACTCCAAGACGACAAAGTGAAAAGATTCGAGACTCCAAGACTTGTGAAATTTGACAAAACAACAAGACAACTTATTCAGTTGAAGAACCATTCGCCACCCCAAATACAAAAACTTGTTTTGAACGAACGTCGGTGAACTCGTAACCACAGCTATGTAAAACGCCAAGTGAACTGATCACCTCACAACATCCAAAAATAAGTGTGAACGGTTTTAATAGCAAACGAATAGGTAACCCACGATTACACACGGAAAGTAGCCAAACGGTAAACAAAACAAACGTTCTGAACTAGGATCTAAAACAAATTCAGCTAATTAAACTGATGTAAACTTTGCGAATCCAAACGAAACCACAAAGGTCATTCGGCACCTTTTTATCACTCACTAAAAATTTGCATACGAGTTCGGAACATGTGACAGATAATGCAACAACAGCCACGAAAAAAAATTCATGTCCTGTGAACATTTTCGTTAAAGCGGAATGAATAGAGACCAAAATTACTGCAAGAATACAAATCGAACGCAAGTTATAATCTTTTCTTTTCGGGAACACAAATATTTCGATAATTGACTGCGTTGACTGAAAATGACAACATGATCCGCCTCTTTGTAGTTGGAGAGAGATAAAATTAATTACTGTCTGTAATTTATAAAGTTTAGAATTCAGTTTTGTGGTTCTGCACCTCTTTACAACTTTTCTTTCATATCAAAAGGAAGAAAAAATCGAAAAAGCTCCTAAAACAATTCATAACATTAAAATGATCATTGATCTGCCTGCGATGCGAACGTTTATACACGAACATGCATATCAATTAATTTTCATTCAACAACAATTGCACATGAGTGGCGAGAACCGCCAACTTGTGAGTTTTTTAGCGCATCATTGACTTTACAATGATTCAGTCTTTTCTTTTTTTTCTCCCTTATAATCGTGCGTGATTAAATATAGAACGGTTTTTGAATAAAAGCAAGGTTTTTTTTAAGCAGAAAACTTGTCCGTCATGCGCTGTCACATGTGTTGCTGACGGGCTTTGAAACTTTATCAGTCAGATCAGTGGCGTGAACCGCCAACTTGTGAGTTTTTTTAGCCGCATCATTGAGTTTACAGTGATTCAGTCTTTTCTTTTTTTCTCTGTTATAATCCCATGTGATTGAATACAGAACAGTGTTTTAATAATAGCAACGTTTTTTTTTAAGCAGAAAACTTGTCCGTCACGCGTTTCTGTCTGGGTTTGGTAATCTTGTCGCCACATTTAGTTCACACGTCGGCGTCTTCAGATATGAAATAACCTCACCCGCTCCCTTCATTTTCAACTCATGTTGCAGCGCAGTTCAACGCTCCACAGTTTCCTAGGAACAAACCTTGAAGGACACTAAAGAGTGCTCAATGTTTTGTTTTTGTTCTCTATGGCTTTTGCGCGGCACAAAAACAACCGGTGACATAAAGTCTGACAAATGAAACAATGAATTCAATCCTAACCAGCGCGTTTTATTTATGTTACAGTGATATCTCTGGTCCCACAGGGCGCACAGAGAGGACTGAAACGGCAAAATACTGTCCTTACACGCTGAATTTCGGTTACAAAAGTGCTTATGATGCGCCGTTTATTGATGAGTAATTTCTTTACAAGCTTATTTTGCAAGTGTCGACAAGCGTGAATTTGTGGTGTCACGACAAACAAAAATCGCGGGTACTACGGACGTCCTCTACTTCGAACGGATGGAGGATTTTTATGAACGGCTGATCGAAGGCGTTCAAACGAGTGCAGATGTTTTCTGCACGGGTACCCAAGCTGTGAGAACGGATGGAAACTTTTTTGAACGGCTACCCAAGTCGTTTGTACGGATGACCCAAGCCGTTCGAACGGGTAAGAAACGACTGGTGAACGGATTCCGTTCTAAACGGGAACTCCTTTGTTAACGTTTTCGCGTGAGAGGTCACACATGCAACGTATACATGTATCGTATGTACGAGTTAACGAGGATAACTTCAAAACTCGCTCCTCGCCTCTCAAATAAATTGATAAGACTTCGATGGAACTCTTGTAAAAACTTAAGTTTGTGGAGCGACAAAGCCAAAATGTATTGCAACGAATTGATTGGAAATGAAAGCCTATTCCAATGAGGTAAAGTTTTACACAGTAAAGGAAGCCGTTACTTCATACTGTGGCCTTGGAACCTTTTCGAAACATTTCCTACTCCAGGTCACGTCTAATCAATGATATTCAAATAAATCGTGTTTAATATTTCGGTTATCCCATGTCTTGAGTTTTTCTTTACAAGAGAAAAATAAAGCTATATGTAAACTCATGCTAAATATCATAGAAAAAACAATAATAACTTAATTAAACTCAAACTTACATGCAATTACATTTCATTTCTTTAAAAAGCTAGAAAATGCCTCATGAAGGTAAATACGAGGTATAGATATACAATTTTGTCCATGTTGTATTACAGAAAATGACACTTAATGGTCGTACAGATTAATTACCCTTCTACTCCTGACGGTCACTATGCCTAGATCGACGCCTAAGGTATTCGTCGATGGCTATTACACATCGTTTCCACTGCAATTCTTTATGTGGTGTCTGCACCGGGTACATTTTAAAAACGTAATTTTTGACCCTTTCTAATTTTACTGAGTCTAAGGCCTCTTTCCCTTTCCTCCCCGCACAGTTTCGTTCCACTAATTCCTCTGGTGAAAATATGGCCTGGACCAATTTTGAGGCAAAATTTCCGACAGAACAACTCTTGCCCTTAATCTTTATAACTTGTGTTAAAAACCTATCTTCATCTTCCCCACCCACAGAACATGTTTCCTCAAGTTCGCCACTATACCTTTCTAAAATTGGAACCCCACCCTGTGCCCTCCCCTCAGCTGGAATGTGAGCCCTCTCCGGAGAAAAAATCTGACCCCTAGAAGGTGTCTCCTGATCTAAAACTAAAGCCCTCCCCTGACCTGAAATTTGAGCCCTCTCCGGAGAAAAAAACTGACCCCTAGAAGGTGTCTCCTGATCTAAAACTAAAGCCCTCCCCTGACCTGAAATTTGAGCCCTCTCCGGAGAAAAAAACTGACCCCTAGAAGGTGTCTCCTGATCTAAAACTAAAGCCCTCCCCTGACCTGAAATTTGAGCCCTCTCCGGAGAAAAAAACTGACCCATAGAAGGTGTCTGCTGACCTAAAACAAAAGCCCTCCCCTGACCTGAAATTTCAGCCTTCTCTTGATCAAAATCTTGTCCTAACAATTTAGAGATTAATGAAAATAATACTTGTTGATTTTCTAAAATCTGGTCTAGTTTTCTTTTTATAGAAGTGGACACTGGTTCGTAGCTGCCCATGATGCCATCTAAGCCCACCGGCTGTAGATGCTCCACAAATGGCGATGGCGTTTCCGGAACCTTTTCTTCCTCTTCCCTGTCATCCGCTTGCCCATTTGTCTCTTCTGGTTGCCTATCGAGGCTTTCAATTGACACGTTTGTCGGGAGCTGGAGTACGTTTCCCCTTCACCGCTCGCAGAAGAGTGCAACCCTGTGAGAAAATAAGAGAATGTTATTAAGGTCACTCCAAACCTTCGCGGGTGTCCTCCAGAAAAAGTTCTTACACCCCACAACCTATACATTAATTAAAAGGTTAAAAAGCGTAGAATTCGATAAAATTATGTTCTACTTTGTTACTGCTTTCCGAAAGGCCACAGACGTAACGTAATAACAGATTTCACAGTGAGAAAACAAGAGTTTCGCGGGAAAGCGATAGTTTACAGTCACGTTTTTCTTGTTTAGCTTCTGCACCCACGATTGACCCAGGAATATTTTTTACTCAAACTGAAAAAACAACCACTATGAGAAAACTCATCTTGTTTTTCTGCTTATTTTCTTTTTGTCTGGCGTTATGATTTTCCCTTTCCTTCACCACCTTTGACAAGCAAAAGAAGTTGGAAACAATCAGACCTTTACCAAATTGGGCTAACACACCTTTCTCTCAACTAAGTAACGAATTTAAGCAAAACGATTGGCTCTGCTTGAGCATTCAGACGGTTATTTTTTTGTGGCACGCCAGTCGCCTTAAAGTAAGTACTTTAATTTAGTAGTTTAGTCAGTCCTCAATTAGAAGTCATCCTAAAGTATCTATGACAGTTAAATAAACTCTCATCTTAAAGTAATGAAAGGCGTTCACCTACTACTACCTTGGCAAGCGAACTTTGAAAGCTTGAAGGTGATAAGTAATTTGTTGCTACTAACAATTGTCCACGCGCGCAGAATTTTCATTTTCGTATGATCAATTGTTAGGCGCATAGAATTTTCATTTACGTAAGAGTCAATTGTACCGCACACGCGTAGAATTTTCATTTTCACTTGATCATGAAAAATGGTTTCCCTGGGTGTTCACAATGGTAATATTGATAAACAATCACCTTGTTCAGGGAACGTGCGACCTTCTTCCTTGGCGGTTCGATGTTTTCCTTGTCATCAGCAATATTCGTCACGGGCTCCGACTGCGACTCCGCCTGTGGCTCCAACTCTGGTTCATGGTTCACAGTTAGGTTATCATTACACCACTCCAGGTCTTTGTAGTTCAGTACTCCCTCGTCATCTACAATTAACGCACTTTGTGTAAGTATGATCATTTCAGAACTTTGCTATGAGTATAGTTATAGTGTTATAATCAGAGGTGGATCCAAGCCGAAATACAGTCGACTTGTTTACAGTATGTGCTTCACTACCGTTCAAACACTGTTTTATAATCAGGTTGCGTATTGGGAAAAGTTAAGACGACTGCTCAGTTCTAATACGAAAGCCAACTGCACCAGAATATGATTCTATGACTTAATTTGAAGTGGAGCAAAGTGTTACTGGATACTTGTTAACGATTCTGTGGTAACATGCAAGTCTGACTTGGGAGCCTAAACAACAACAAGGCAGCTCGAAATTGAACGTGTAACTTACCATTTAAAGCCAGTATCTCGGCTCGGACTTTTTTCCCCTGCCAATTGACAGTGACCATCACCCCTTCTTTCAACTGCAAATCTTTTTCCACAATCAGACGGGTGGGTGCGATGCCAGTTAATCTCTCATCGGGGAATAAAAACAACGCTTTTAGAGGACGCCTGCCTGTTTCCTTGCATAATTGTCTTAACGCCATCACGATAACTCTGTTAAGGCGTGTGTGACACTTTTTGCACCTTTTATACCTAACTGGCGGATCGAAAATCTGGCGGATCGAAAATCCCGCCTTTTAATTGGAGGAATGGTTTTTCTTTGTGATCATAATTTACATGTGAATACTTTATTTTCGTTTATGTTTGAATTTCAATTAAGCGGATCAAAATCTCTGCTCTCATTGGCGAATCTCACTTGAGAAGATGCGTCATTGTTTTGCAAATTTTTTACGATGCACTCTCATGGAAACGGCGTTTTGCATCACGCTATTTGTGTTAATCATGTAAGTGAGTGACCTACGTACAGTGTATACGATGGGTTTCCTTTCTCATGAAAGCAAAACTAGAATAATTAGGCTTCGCTCAAAAGGAAAGGGTATTTCTGAAATAGTAAGAATCCTTGCAGAGGATGATGTGAAAATTAGCCGCTGGGGAGTAATCAAATTTCTAAAGAGATACAAGGAGAGGCAGTCTCTCGAGAATGCGCCGAAGACGGGCCATCCCGCCCAAGAAGTTACAGTAGAAATGATGAACTTCCTCGATGCAGAAATGGAGAGGAATGATGAGATGACTTCCCCAGAGCTAACCAGACGTATCAACGAGCGATTTGGAAAGCAGTTCTCTCAGGAGAAGATAAAGCGCCTTCGATGAAAACTTGGCTGGGTCTGTACGGCAACCAAATACTGCCAGTTGATTCGGGAGCCAAATAGGATCAAGCGCTTGGAATTCGCTCAGAAATGTCTTGAGGACAATGAGCAGTTTGACGATGTCATCTTTACAGATGAATGCTCCGTTTTGCTGGAAAACCATAGCAAAATCACTTTTCATCGTAAGTGGGAGCAACCGAAGTTGAAAGGCAAGCCGAAGCATCCTGTAAAAGTACACATGTGGGGAGGGATTTCAAAACAAGGGCTAACACAGCTGCTTGTCTTCGAAGGGATAATGGCCGCTAAGTTTTACGTCACAGAAATTCTAAGCAACGGACTACTGCCATTTCTACACGAATGTTTTCCAGAAGGACATCGTTTCCAGCAGGACAACGACCCGAAGCACACCAGTCATCGAGCCCGCTCCTTCATGGAAGAAAACAGCATCAACTGGTGGAAAACGCCTCCAGAATCGCCGGATCTCAATCCGATCGAGCTTCTCTGGCACAAACTGAAACATTTCCTGCGTAATATTGAAAAGCCAAGAACCAAAGAAGAGTTAATCGACGGAAATTCCAGGTTCTGGGACGAGAAAGTTGATGCCACTAAATGCTGCCGATACAATGGACACCTACAGACCGTACTTCCGCTGGTTGCGGCATGCCAAGGAAGAGCCTCAGGGCATTAAGAAGAAGCTGTCAACGGCTCTTTTAAGAGCCCTAACCCTGCATTGCACTTCGCAGGGAAAAATTCCTGTAGGTCAAGCGCGAGCGTTTGACATTGTACTCTACACGTAGTGCAACAAACGGCTCCTTTAGGAGCCACCACATTTAATAAAAGCAATGACCAACAACATCTCATGAACCCTATAATTATTAGCGAACTGTATGAGCAAATCCTTTTTTGTAGTTTTAGTTCCCCTGCCAAGTTTTAGTTCCCCTGCTTTTTGTACAGCGCGAATCCGAATATTTTATTCCTATTAAAATTCACTCCAAAGAACGGCTGAAGAAAGCCCTGTTTCAACGCAATAAACTTACGACAAGCGCCATTTTAAAAGAAGTCAATGGGTACCATAGTAGGAAACCGAGCACGTTTGGCATCTACGCATATCGAATTCATCTTAAAATTCATGTATGTGACAAAAACATGTAAGGCGTTGATAAACTTTAGTGGTCAGTCGAACATTTGTTGCTTATCGCGAGATATTGTAGTGATGTGCTTAGTCCTTGGCCATGCAAATCGTTGTCAAGTTTGTGCTTCTTAAAGACCTTAAGATTTCTGCGAATTGCGGCCCATTTGCCAGTTGTACTAAGAGGTTCACATTCTGTGGTGCATCGATCGAGCAACATCACGTACAGAATGACTACACTTGAATCGTTTGCGTTCCTTCAAGTAGCTGAAGAATAAGTTGCTTTCTCAAAGACCTTAGGAAAGCGTCAGTTTCTGCGAATCGCAGACAATTTGTCAGTTGTACTAAGAGGTTCGCATTCTGTGGCGCATCGATTGAGCAACATCATGTACTGAACGACTACTCTTCCATCGTTTGCGTTCCTTCAAGTAGCTGAAGGAATAATTATAAGGTGCTTTTCAAGATGTGATCCCCGATTTGCTCGAAAGGTCTATCGAGTGATCAGTCAAGCGACAAGCTCATTATCTCTGATCTTGCGAGACGCGATCCTCGACTCGATTCTCGATGGTTGAGCCTCGATCCTCGATGCTCAAAACTCGCAGGGATCGAGTATCGAGGATCGAGTCAAGAATCGAGACTCGAAAGAGACTGTCAACTTACCTTTAAACGGTACTGTATGTCCAAATGTCGGCCCCTCAGGATAGCTGTTATCGTGTAACACAGTGAACATATCCTGCTAAAGCTAACTATAAAACCGCTTACATCAATTTCCACTACGCAATAGTCCCTTCTAAAACAGATAGCTTTCTTTGCCGATCAAACATATCTTGCAGCAACACTAACAACACCCCCTTCCCAGTCAGCTTAAAAAACCTTGCTGAACACCTCTGATTCTTTGGCCCTGTATCTTCTATCGTATCATTGTCCAGGCACATTTTGGCCAAAATAGTTTTATTTCATCTCTGTATACAGTTGTTTTATCTCTCTTCCATAAAAGATACAGTTGATATCTCTCTATTCCTGAAAAATGTAAGCTTGTAGGTTTGATAATTCTATTTTCTATTGAAGAACATACATGTTTTTCGGGACATAAGTGTAAATAGATGCATTGT
>JAEMWC010000016.1:787500-857500 GCA_016490735.1 Pachyseris speciosa | reverse complement strand
GGAAATATGTTGATGACACTACGACCTCAGAGGTTGTCATCAAAGAGAAGGCAAGTATTTTGCAAAGGATAGCTGACTGTGTAGTGGAATGGTCCTCTGAAAATAGAGTACAACTGAATAATGATAAATGTAAAGAGCTTTGAATTACTTTCAGTAAACAGAAGCAGGAGTTTCCTCCAATCATAGTTAATGGGAAAGGAGTAGAGACCGTAAAGTCTGCAAAACTCCTTGGGGTTACCATCAGTGATGATCTGTCATGGAATGAGCATGTAAGAGAGGTTGTGAAAAAGGCCTCTAAGCGTTTGTATTTTTTGGTGCAGCTTAAGAGGGCGAGACTCCCGACAAGTGAATTAGTATTATTCTATTGCACTTGCATTCGATCTGTACTTAGCTATGCGGTACCGGTGTTCTATTACTCACTGCCATTGTATCTCAAGACGGAACTGGAGCGTGTCCAGAAAAGGGCACTGGCTATTATTTTCCCGGGGATTGACTACAGCAATGCTTTAGTCAGCACTGAATTACCAAGTATTGAACGTTACAATGAAAATATTTGTAAGAAGACTTTTAGTTCTATCTTAAATGATAAGAGTAACCGGCTAAGAAATCTTTTACCTTCAGCCCACAAGTCATCGTATTCTCTAAGACGATGCAGGCGGTTTGAAACACCAAGGTGGAAAACAAATAGATTCAGGGATACATTTTTAATGAAATCTTGTATTGAGCATGATATTATATAAATATAGTTTTATTAATTTTGATAATAGTTTTTATCATTCTACAGTGTTCAATTTCACTTTTAGGCTTATTATTATTCCTACATTTGTCGTATTATTAGATATTCTATTACAATTACTGTAAATATGCAATTCAGCCCCTTAGAGGGCTGCCATGTATTTGTGAAATAAACCTACGTACCTACCCACAAATTTTTAAATTTACTCAAGCCGTAATTAACCTGTTTGATTTGCTCTCTCGTTTTGACAAATGCTCAGGACCAAAGATAAAGCAATCCAAATCTGAAATACTATGGCTCTGCTCCTGGCGACATGAAACGGACGGAATACTAAATTTACACATCAGAAACGACACAATCTACGCACTAAAGCTTAACTTTCTTTCTTTCTCTTGATTATTATTTTCATATTTTTCATTTATCTTATTTTTATATATTGGGGTCTGTGACTTATTGTTTATCCCATGCCTGTTTCTTAAAAACAAAAAATTTTATGTGGTGTTGAAAAAAGAACAGACGGTATTTTTCACTGTTCATATATTGTACAATTTGCTCGCTCCTAAACTTTTTAGGGTCCTCATAGAAAGGGGGCATAGAAAGGGGGCATAACATTTAAAAGAAAGTAAATTCACTGACACAGAATATAAAACGCAATAAGATCTCAATTATGTGAAAGTTATGTTTCAATTAAATTTATTAGTGATGAGATATGAAAAGTTAAAGGTAAAAAAAACACAAAATGAAGGGCAAAAAAACCCCAAAATTTTAAAGCAAAAAAATCCATAAAGGATTACTACAGTAGCGTTTTTACTTGCATATGTCATAAGGCTATTAAAGAACTTTGTCATATCCGAAATATAGAACGTTTTAACGAAATGCAAAGATTTTATGGCATCTTGACCGAACATTATACTCAAAAGGTAGCTAAGTCAGATTTTTGTTGATTGCCCTACCTTTTTTAGGGTTTTTCGTTAATAAATAAAAAATAATGAGAGGGTGTGATACGAAAACCTAGATACAGAAAAAAAGAACATTATTTTACCCAATGGTAACCACAAAAGGGTAAGAAATTAAAAGAATAGTGAAAATATTTCATTTTTGAGTTTGCGTTGACGCCCCTACCTATTTGTGGCTATTCTAATTAAAAATCAAACACGTTTTAATCAAATTAGCTGAAACTTTGCAAGATCATTGGTATGGAACTCTGATATTTTTCTAAATTTTTGGATAAGATACCCTTGCAATCTCGATTTTATACGACTTTTTGAAATTTGCGAATTAGTGAAAATAAGGTGAATGCTCATTTTCGCGATTCTTGTCTTATCCTAAGTATGCACTTCAACGGAAAATATTCGAAAATTGAAAAACGTCTTTTTTTCTTTGCCATGGTAAGCCAAGGGTACCTATTCAGGATGATGGTAACGAAAGACGCCGCTGAACCTGACAATCTCGGCTCATACCATATTAATTAACGTCTAAAAACAGGCTTTCTTGATTTCCCTACCTTTTTTCTATTTCTCCAAAAAAAAATAAAACTTTATGGTTAATTTCGTAAAACAACGTATATCACGTGAAATAACATCTAAAAATCTACAAGACGGCAAAAGATGATTTTATGGGCATGCATTTAAATATTATTTTCGGGTCTCCCAAAATTGATGGTGAAAGGTAGGGAGCTCACTGTCGGGGAACCTAATGGTGGTGGCGGTGGTGGTGGTGGTTCTGGAGGAGGAGGGAAAATAATAGAATTGAGGAGGAGGAGGGAAATCTTTGATATAACTTTACTAGAAAATATACGGCGAGGGAAAGTTTAAAGTCTTTTGCAGTATAGAGAAACTTGATTGATTTTTCAGGAGTGCTGTCTTTGACTTGGGTGGTGAATAGCGCAGCCATTGCAGCAAGTTACTTTTTCTTCTTGAATCATTGCGTCTAGTATAGCGGCATATGTTAACTGAAAAACATGGCCAATAAGACTGACTGCCCTTTGTCGATGAACTTGTTCCACTTCGTCTACCATCAAGAAAGGTGTAGTGTTGATTCGATCTGAATATTTGGAACCATGTTTGAAAAATACGCCTTGCTCAAGTTGAATGAAGGAATGACGCTCTCGTTAAACTACCCGCTTTTATTTTGAACACATAATAGATTCTTGACTAACCAATCAGGGTTAAAAAGAGCCCGGGTAAGTTTGGGCAAGTCTATTGTTTTTATTGTACTAGAGCGACGCTTATTAGTATGGAGGAACCCATTTCTTCCCTAGGTTATCACAATAGGTGACGTCATGGACTCGACCGTTATGCATATTAATAAAGGGAACCCACTTTTTGCGAGAACGGAACACAGAACTCAAGGGGAACCCACTAAAACGGAGTAAAAACAACGTAGTATACTACTCAGGTGTCGAATTACATCCCATCCGCCATCTTTTTTTCACAGTTGTGTTTCTTTTCTGGCGAAAAAACGAAGCTGGCCCAGTACAGATTTCTTCCAAAAGCCTAAAAATTGCACAGTTAGTTAGATCTCAACACTGTCTAGTTAATTGCAGCCAAAAATCCGCAAAAATCCGTTATTAAGAAAAAACACAGAAAATGATTTAGTGGGATCGAAAATTAGACTTTTGTATGGGAAGCATTTACCTTGCTAACGCAGCTAGGATTTAACCTATCAGCAAGAAACTTGCACCATGTAGAGAGCAAACCAGGGGCATTATCACCAAAGCTTGATAATCATTAAAGTAATTTTCCTGGCCGAGAAGAAATTTCGCTTCTCAAGAGGCACAACCGATGTCCGCCATCTTGTTTTTTGACTTGTGTTTCTTTTCTCGAAGGAAAGAGCTGACTGCAAAGTGCCAATTTGTACAGCCAAACTGCTTCTCAAAGCCTTGCCAATGGCAAGACAAGAAAGATGAAATGAAAGGCAACTTTTCCAATAAAAGTGAAATGAAGCCCAAGTGCTTCTCACAGCCCTGGGAAAGAAGTGACAACTTAAATGCTTTAAGAGAGAGATGTGTGAGGGCAGATTTTCCAATAAACATGCTTACTACAAGTCCCAACAAGGACCATATACAGCTCAACTGCCCCTCACATAAGTACCCGAAATAGTTTATTCCCACGTCCGCGCCTTTGGACTTAGTATATTTTTGACCATGATCACGATGAGGGGAGCCTTTTTGACTTCAACTGTCCCTCACATTGGTACCCGACATAGTGTATTCCCACGTCCGCGCCTTTGGACTTCGTCTATTTTTTACCATGATCACGATGAGGGGAGCCTTTTGACTTAAACTGCCCCTTACATTAGTACCCAAAATAGTGTATTCCCATGTCCGCGCCTTGAGACTTGGACCATAACTCCACCCGGTTTTAACGGATTGAACTCAAATTTGAAATGCGGAGGTTTCTCACCAAGACCTAGGAGGAGTACAAAAGCTCAGAGCCTGTACGTGAGAGAAAAAGACACTTTACTTGAAGACCTACCTTGATTGTGGTGATTCTGAGATGCCATGTTCAGAACGTCATAAGTCACGTCACAATCGACCTGCTGGCTTGCCACACAGTCAAAGACTAGCCAGCTAGGTATGCTACGCCTTGTGTAAGTTTTAGTTTCGTGGCTTAAAAGCAGCTTGAGATTTCATGCCGAAACAAGCTCGACCCAAGTTGCAAAACTGACCTCATTTGCATAATTTATGCAAGTGGTTTTGGGGCCATAACTCCGGCCGCTTTTAACCGATTAACGTCAAATTTGAAATGCAGGGGTTTCTCGCCAAGCCCTAGGAGGAATACGAAAGCTCAGAGCCTGTAGTTGAAAGAAAAAGACACTTTACTTGAAGACCTACTTTCATTTTGGTGATTCTGAGATGCCATATTGAGAATATCATAAGTCATGTGACTTTTGACCTGCAGGATTCCCAGTTAGTGACCAAGCTGTCTTCTCGACGTTTAACGAGTGTTAGCAGACACAACACGATAGAAAACGACTCCTAAAAGTGTGGTCTCGGTTGCGTTTGCATGTTTCAGAATAGTTACCATTACTGACACAAACAAAGTAAACTCGACATTACAAATGAGATCTTATAGTGAAACGTTTGGCATTACGGACATTCGATAGACTTACGTCGAGGCGTTCTTGTGCACTGGCTGGGTTGGAATAACTGGCTTGTGGCAGCCAAGCGTTCATAGCAATGTTGATTTTTGATCCTTCGATGTCGGCTCTTCCTATCATTGCGAAGCAGAATTCACCAAGTGATGGTTGTTCACCCACCAATAGGGAATGTGAGCTGGGTTTAGACCATCGTGAGACAGGTTAGTTTTACCCTACTGATGAAGTGTTGTTGCAATAGTAATTCTGCTCAGTACGAGAGGAACCGCAGATTCAGACAGTTGGCATTTACACTTGACTGAAAAGGCAATGGTGCGAAGCTACCATCTGTTGGATTATGACTGAACGCCTCTTAAATCAGAATACGTGCTAGAAAGCAACGATAATTACCTCCAGAGAACATAAGGCGAGAGTCATACGACTGCAGATGTGTTCAGTTTTCTCAATCAGCTTACGGTTGTAATCGCTCTCAGATGGTGCAGTTATGTTCTTTGTTGAGTAGTCAAATCTTGTTGATTCCATGATAACAGTTGTTGCATAGAGTGCTCAATAGTAAACTAGAGTGTAATTATAACAGATGATGAACTGATTAACTGTAGATTTGACTTGGCATTTTATTATTATTTAGTTTCGTACTACACGACTTGTGTGCAGCACTCATCAGATAAATTGCCAAATGCGGATTTACATCGTTACCCTGATTTGAAATACACATACAACTGTTGGAAATATGATAGCTACAATGACTTCACACTTTTACAAAACACTGGAAAATAAGAGATTATAAATAAACTCTGTTACTATTGCATGACAAGATAAGCTACATGTATAAAATTTAAAGTTTAGCATTTTACAGGTGAAATTTGTTTGCTTGTCTGCATGAAGTTATCAGTTCATTCAGTTTGTTCAGAGAGGCTAACTCAGGTTTACAAATAATAAAGTACTTCTCCCAGAGGCATAGGTTACATTGATTTGAAGCGGGGTATATGGGGCAGCTTGCTTTACAATCTTCCAAGTGTCTTTTAAGTGCCAGATGTGTCTGCTTAGCTTGGTGCTGAATCTTTTGCTTGAATGACAGAATGACATTTTATGGTTTGAGTAGCTGGTTTTAAAGGAATTCTCAGTGAGGCCAATGTAGGTTTATGGAGGATTGTTGTCTTCTGTTGTGACAGTCGCTTGGTAGATAACCGATTCTTTAGGGCAATTTCCATCCATAGGGCACTCAGCTGGTTTTCTGCAGTTGCATGTTTTAGGACGCACAATCTTTTTGTGCAAAGTGGATTTATTATGTCAGTTGATGTTCTGTTTAAGGTTGGACATGCAGCTGTAGCTGATCTTAACTGTGTTACAGTTAAAGATCTTATGTGACACATGCTCCTTGAAGAATTCTTCGTTAAGGATGGAGGTTAAGCTATACAGCCACCCCAAATGATCCCACACTTGTGGTATCATCGAAGTCATGTGTGTCAAACTAGTAGAACTTGCGAGCATGCGCAATGCATCAGCAATGACTCATCGTAGTAGATTGCTCAACTTGGACATAAAGGCAAAGTTTGTAATGCCAAAGAGCACTATCTAACTGCAGACAGTCTTTTTTTATATAAATCATTTTACAAAATAAGATCAATATTTACACAAGGAGTGATTAACATCACATAAAGAAATTGCAAAGAGTTAAAAATGATAATTAGTCACAAAGAAATAAACGTCCTTTCAGCGGTCTGGGCAAAGCCCAGTTCTCTGCAGTCTAACTAAATGAGAACCCGAAGGGTACCTTTATCTAAAAAACAGAGAATAACCTTATAACCCCAAGTACGCATAAATTCTTGGGGGGCGTTGAAGCTGTAGGCCACGTGTATGCACGTGAGAACACATTTAATTTTATTAATAACAGAGGTTGAAGTGGTTTTGGTAGACTCAAAGATGTGTAGGTTTCTCACTGCCAAAAGCTAGTTAAGGGAGAGGTTAATAAGAAAGTTCGTGACAGCGTTGGCCTGTGAGTAGCGGAGCCCAGAGGGCAGGCCCTGTTTCAGAAGTACTAGGGATGGCGAGAAGCCAGTAAGATTAACGTAAAATTGATTGCTTAGACTAAGCACCCACCTCCCAAACATCAGGGTCAATAGAGCAATCACACTGTGTACATTACAAGCAGAGTGACGGAGCTTATGTAACCAATTCAACGTAACAAATTCCATGGTGGGGGCCTCTGAACAATCGTAATTAGGTCGTAACAAATTCCCAAAGCATGGCCCTTAAACAATGTTGTAAGTTCTTTGCTGAGAGCTCCCCCAACGTTGCCCTTGAACGCAAAAGCAATCACATCGGCATAAGCTCTCTTGATGAGCAATATGTGCTCTTAGAGCAAATGCTGAAAAAAATTGTTTACAAAAAAGCAATTACATAACCTCTGAAACTATTTACAACAAAATAACAAATAAAAGAGGAGCTGGACAAGTAGCAATTCATTTACCGAGCAAGAACATGTGAAATGGTGAAATTATTTATTGTGGTTCATGCGATTTTTACAGCGAAATTCACGCCTTTTGCCAAGGCCATGTGGATTAAGCGTGAATAATTGTGTCATCCTATAGGCTCCTCTGGTAAGGAGTAAGTGGTCTAAATGTGCAGTAGTTTGAAAAGAATTAATTTGTTTGATGATGTTTGAGAAAAGTCATTTTGGGAGCTATTGAAGTGAACCGCCAATTCACATGTTTTTCTATTATTGAGGACACTTGATTTAAGGTTGCAGAATCTGATTTTGAATTCAGTTGATGTTAAGAACCCACACATTGCAAATTACATTTACGGCACATTGCTAGGTAAATCACACTTTTGGGCAAAATGAAACTTTTTGTCGGATGGGGTATTGTTTGCCTGTGATCAAGCTTTGGAATTTAGAAGCTTGAAGTAAAAAATTATGTTAAGTCACACCTTACTTTGTCACATTGAAAACATCCGCCCTCTTCAAACTTTTGATTTGTGGCAGAGCTTGGTCAAATTTTAGATAGTGTTAATGGTTCTTTGAGGTTTTTAGTTGGACAGTAAACAGGGGAAACAGATATAGCTGGAAAAATCTCTGTGATGAGAGGAGATGATCATAATAAACGAAAGTGCTTCCTGATGATGTTTTGAACGTCTGGCAAAATGGGTTATAATGAAGGACTAGAGAAAAAACGTTCTTGTTTGCTTTCACCTTTTTGCTAAGCAATTCAGATCTGGGAATTTTAAGAGCCTTATCAAACTGAACCAACAAGATGTCCAGCCAAATGGTTTTAAAGTGGAGCCAATCGTTTGGAGCCATAAACTTATGAGGACCAGGTATCAGTCCTCACAACTACGGTGGTCCTCACATTGTTGGTTTGTAAGCACATTACTGTCCTTCTAACTACGGTTGCAAGAACACACACAGTCTCTGCCCAATAAAGTTTGATATTGTATGTCTACAAATCCCTTCAAGTTCCAGGAAAGCCCCAATTAAGATGCTACAGTGCACACAACACTATCAACAACACTGAGTAGGGGTTCTCATGATGTGATTTTGGGCAAAGAGGTCAGCAGATCTGCTACGTCAGAAAAATGCAGGATAGGAAATACCCTTAAGAAAGCCTCTTGCAGAGTTTCACACAGAATAAGGACAGGGAGTGCTTCCATAATTTTAACAACAAGTTTGGACAGTTGATTGCCAGTCAACATAGCAACAAGTGAAATCACTTTATCTGGAAACCCCTCAAGAGCCACCTGCATCTCCGGTCTTCCAATGTTGGGTTTCAAAAATAATCCGCCATCAAACCAACCGCATTTTCTGCCTCATCTAGACTCCTATGTGTTCTGTAGAAAATTCACAACTCTTTGGCGCAATGACTGAGCTACAAAAATAAGAATGGTAAAATTAGGATTCAATATATCCTTGCAAGCACAAAATAAAGCAAAACATGCTTATCAATAATTATACCAGTAAGAGGTGCATGGATGCCTTTGCAATGTTATATTGTACAAGAGTCCAAAAGAATAACTTAGTATGCTTGATTATTTCCTTTATTACATTTAAGGCATACAAAATGTGACAAGTCATATTTAAGACATACAAATCAGGACAAGATGAAAACAAAGGAAACTGCGAAAAATGAGCGGCAGGCGAAATACCTGCTGTCTACACGAGTACTTACATATAATTGTAAAATAATGTATCTCTGTGCCCATAAGTGTTGAATTGTGGGCTGGTCCACCTTGTACCAAGTCCATTGTTAGTCTTTCGTTTTCTTTACTTAGTGTCTGGTCTATTGTTTGTCCATTGATGAGTGCTTTGGGGTGTCACCCGTAAACTTGGTATATGGTGGCAACCTTTGGACACCTTTGCATGCAAAGGTCTCAGTAGTTATTAGCCACCAATGAGTTACCAAGAAAATGCTATCTATTGTGGAAAATTATGCAGGATCCCCGTATTATTTCAATATTGGTATGCTAATTAAGATATTTTGAAACAAAAATCCATCTTGGAAACTCCCAATTTTGTCCTGTGTTATAGAAGATGGCTCGATCTCTTAACTGTAAATACGCATTCTTGACACGAAATGTATGTTTTTTTTTCTATATTGTAAACCTAGGTTATACAGCAACCACTATTAACGTGGAAAGACTACAGAGCACTTCAGTTTCACTGCTGGAAGGCATTCCATGAATCCTGAAGTCGAATGTGGTTAAAATTAATTGATATAAATCATGAGAAATTAAGAAAGCATGCAGTTTCCTTGTCTTCTCTTTGAAATTTCACAAACCAAGATGAACCATAGCCAGTAGCAGCCACCTTTTTGCCCAAGTTGGCCTCGCTATGTACAACTTGCGAATACAACTTTCATATTTTGAATTCTTGCAGGAAATAAATACTTTCAAGTAGAGTATTTCTTTTTTCATAGAAGAAATCTACAAGACAACCGCTCAGCACATGTGTTCAGGGATCAACTATAACCTCCAACATGCGAGAGGGAATATCCTACACAATCCTGTAATAGTGACAAAAAGCAAAGCACTGTACCAATTAAGCACAAGATAAAGGGGTAATGTAGTAGGTTACGCCTCTGCTGTTTCTTATAGTATACCATCTGTTGCTTGAATAAGGAAAACATCTTACACAAAGAGCATATAAGCAGGACTGTCAAAACATTTTCAAGTAGGTGTCCCAAGCTAGAAAGTAGACGGCAAGTTAAATGTGACTGCCAAAGGGTGCAAGCTTGCTAGGGGGCCTGTGGGCATGTTTCCTCAGAAAATTTTGAAATTGAGGTGCTTGGAAATGTTATTTTCAGCATTTTCAAGGTAGTTTTTTTGGACCAGAGAAAACAGTGAAAATTAAGGCTACATTTACCATTTTTATGTTTATGCCACTCTGAGGTTTTTTATCCAATACTCAATCTATGCGAAAAGTAATAATAAGGCCCTTGCCTATGGCTTCTACACTCAAAGGAGAGGGGAAAATGTGCTTAGCAGTATCTGCCTTGGTTTTTACGTGGCGGACACCATTTTGGCACGTGCAGAAGCCTGAGATCTAGTGCAGTGAAAATGTCCCAGGCATTATATGAGCCTTTGTCCTCTTCAGTTGCGTGTATGGGATAGGTAAACAGGTTAAAAACGGCTGAAATGCGTCTTTATCTTGACTTGGAAAACTGAAGATGATTATTACACATACGTTTTCATTGCACTTCTCAAAGTTTTCAGTAATGTCCAAATATTAAGAGTGACTTGAGATGAAACTAACTGGCTAAAAATTAGTAAGTAGGCGGCTCTTCCAGAGAGCATACTATGGGAAAATTGTGGGAAATGGTTTTTCGTTTCTAACTGTTCTCTACTTCTCTTGATCACTTTAAGGAATTCCTGTTGGCTTCCTTTTTCGTGGTCGTCTTTGAATTTAGTCCAATTTGAAACCTAAACGTACACAGGCTTTTTTTTTTTTTCAATTTATAAAATACAAGGGCATCTTGATGAGATAATACCTGCAGAGGTCAACAATACTTTCTGATGCATAATGATTTAGAATTATTTCTCTATTAATCGTGCGTTCATAACATTGTACAGTTGAAAGGTGCTGTAAAGATGAAAGTTGTATGGGATTATTGCATGAGATACAGCGGAAAAGCTGCCAGTTTAAGTGGCATGGCACAAAGTTGCACCATCTTCTCTAAGAGTGTCTTTGATCCAGTGTTTTGACTGTGCGAGACTTTAGATGAAGTAGACTTATGATGACCGAAACATGAATAAATGACCTACCTTGTCTCTTCCTCTGCTGGCTGATGGGTGGGATTTGCTCCCAATTTTGTCATTGCGGTATTTGCTCCTAGAGGAAACCTAAAGGTATACGTTTAAAAAGCTTCTCAATGTTGCATTTCAGTAACATGTACTATTAGAGGCTCTTTTAGTTGTATCCCTTATATAGTCAACATGCAGCCTTACCTCCTTTTCTATTGGTGAACCACGTTTTACTTGCAAATACGTTCCCTCTTCTTCTTTCCTATTTGCCATTGTTTTAATGCGATCTCGAACCTAGGCAGTATAATAACATCAAGAAGGATATTAAAAGGGGTAAGAAAATGTGACCTTCTTTGGGAAAACGGACACTAACGCTTTCCGTTAAACGGTCAAGAAAAACGATTGTAAACAGATACTAAACGGCTATGACAAGCGTTTAAACGATTTCCATAACTGTTTAAACGATTAGCAAAAAATTTAAACGGTTGACCAAAGTCCAAAAACGGAGAGCTTAAAGCGTTAAACGGCGAAGCAAAATTATAAACGATTAGCTCAAACCGTTAAACGGTTGACCAAAGTCCACAAACGAATAGCTTAAACCGTTAAACGCTTGGCGAAAGTCCACAAAAGGACAGCTGGAAAAGTTTCAAGACGGATGAGTCGGCGAGATTGAGGAAAAACTTTCAGCGTAAACATGGAGCATGATAACTTGAAATAACTTGGTAAATAACAGGGCTACAATCTGAAAAAGTATTGCCGTATCTGATGAACTTTAATTCACTCGTTCGTTTCTCGCTTGGCCTGTACCAAAACCCGAAACAACAAAACGAAACCATCGAAACGAAACCAACGAAACCACTAAACCGACCGAAACGAAACGAGCGAAACCACCAAAGCGACCGAAACAAGCGTCGCTTGTTCCGGTCATTTTGTTTTGGTCGTTACGATGATTCTCTTGCCTGACGTTTGTTGAAATAAGCGCTATTTACCGAGAACAGTTTTGCTGCCAATATCTCAAAAACCTAGCTGAACGGTTACTGGAAGACACGCTTCAATAACAAGAACCGTACCCTCGAGCTCAGGAAGAAAACAACTGGTGTATTTAATATTATACCTTGACATTTCCAAAACGTAAGTACAACAGGAGCGACTAACTCTTTTTACTATCAAGTATCATGAAACCATAACCAGCGCGAATTAAGACTCCAGGTTTAATTCAAAATTTCCTCCTTGAAAATGAACGTCTCATGTTTTTGTCTTTTGTTTTGAAGTATGAAACAAATTTGCATACGCAATTAACGGCAATGCTATGACCTTGTCAAAAAGCGAGGAGGCGTCAGGGTCAAAAATCACGCAATACGCGAGAAATTATTCGCTTTATGAGTTTATCAACTTGTTAATAATTTGCCTACAATAATTTCCTCTCTGGTGGTCAGACTGCGCTGATTGTGTGGCCGTTTCGATTCCCTTTGCTTTCTTTGACGGAGCCGCGTTGCTTTCCACTCCAGCCCTAAATAGTTTCTGTCGTTTTGATTCTGAAAACTGCTTGTCTCTTTAGTATGGAATTGTTGTATCGTTCTTTCATGTGGCGGTCGATAGCTGTATCAATAACTCTTAAACTGTCTGGCTCGTAGTCTTTCCCGACTTGTTTACGTACGGTTGCGTAAAATTGCTCGAGTAAGTTATTGAGTTCTCCTGGCTCGTATGACTCAGTGTTTTTGCCGTGGCCTTTTTCTTTCGCCCAAGTTTGCCAATCTCGCAGCCAGTTTGTAGTACGCAATTCACGTGCTTTTGTTCTTCGCTTTGTCTTTCAAACTCTTGATTTAAAAAAAAATTGCATGAGCCAGTATTGTTTACCTCTGAAAAATTTACTCGTGGTCATTTATTCCAAATTGCGCTCGAAATCGTGTGATTACTGGTGCTAATTTTGAAGTTTCAAGATTACACATTTTGGACCCTTTGTTCCAAAGCACATCTTTGCGTCCCTAAAGATGATGCGCCACAATAAAAACTTGACAGCAGCATCTGCGTCCTTGCGGCTAGTATTCCCCACGGTCCCGCTAACTTAAATTAGGAAAAATACAATTTCAATAAAAATCAATTATTTTCCCTACTTTGTATGAAGTTCCATTTTCAATAAAAAATTGAATCGGTGTCACGCCGGGGCCGTTGAAATAAGGGAGTCAATGAAGAAAGATGGATCAGGAGGGCTGGCTCACCGCGGCTGAATTTGTACCATTGAAACCACCGCACACACTCCGATAAATGCAAGATAACATAAGGTCAGTTCAACTTTATTTAAACTTAGTACACTAAATGAAAGAAAACAATACATTAATTTCGAAGGCTATACATCTACTACGGTTACAATAGTCGCAAAATCAAGTAAAAACTGTTACAATATTTAATTTAAGTTTCCTTTTCTACCTGAGCATGCTTATTCATATGTTTGCTGAGACGACACTTTCCCACAAGGTCGTCATGTTTCTGGTCCCTTCCAAATCGACCTCTCCATCGCCTTATAAGTGAGGATAGATTGAGGTCGTCGTAAAAAGACTGTTCGTGTTTTGGGAATGCTCGAGAGAGCGAGAAAGGCAAAGAATGACATCACAATCAAATGAGCGCGCACATTCTATTTTTATCTTGCTCCCTTCATTAACCTGCGTAACCAGACCAAAGGCGGTCTGGTCAAAGCCTTTGTAAGAATAAACATCCGCTACCTGTTGTTTGTTAAGTGGGACGAAACGAAGGAAGATCTGTAGTTTGTCAAATGAAAATAAAGAAATTCAGCGTTTAAGACCGAGTTTTGCTGTTTGAATCCAGAGATATCACATGTTTCTTTGTTGTGACGGCACAAATTCACGCTTGTCGGCGTGCAATGAATAGAGAAGTACTTCACAAATTTTGCCTTCAAAGAAATAACTCGTCAATAAAAGGAGCATCATCAGCACCATTTCATAATGAAATTCACCATTTAGACTGAGTATTTTGCCGTTTCAATCGACTTTGTGCGCCTTGTAGATGCATTTTTCTTTGTCGTGACGCCACAAATTCACTTTCGCCGGCGCATGCCAAATAAACAATCACTCTATGAACTATGCTTGGAAAGAAATTATTCATCAATAAACGGCGCATCGTTAGCACTCTTGTAACGAAATCCAGCGTTTAAGACAGAGTATTTTGTCGTTTCAATCGTCTCATTGCGCCCGATAGAACCAGAGAAAAAATTATCACTGTAACATAAAAAACACGATTTGGATTGAATTCGTTGTTTCATTTGTCACGAGACTACATGTCACCGGTTGTTTTTGCAAAAGGCAGGGAGAAAAAACAAAACAAAACAAAACAAAACAAAAAACATCGCACTGTCTTTAGCGTCTTTTTGTTCATCAGAAACTGTGGAGCATTGGAAATAATAAAAAGCTTACTGATTTTCAAGCGGCGTGTTCGTAAAGATACATCAGAATCGGCCGTTCGAAATAAATTATGATCCACATCGGTTCTGTTCGCAAATATCGTTTTTATTTAGCCGGCATGATTGTGTTCTTTGAGCTAAACAACTTGTCTGAGGAAAGATTCAAAACTATCACACGAGAACCAAAACAACGCTATTCGATATTTCCCCAAATCGGTGAACAAGATCAAGTGCACCGTTTTGAACGAACAAGATCAAGATCGCGATGGCAGAATCATAGTCGCCACACTCCTGTGAATGAATGGCTTCGTCGGCTCTCAATGCAATACTTTTCACAAATGGATATTTTAACTTTTTATTCGTTTGTCTAAGGATGCTACGATAACTCGCTTTCTATAAACACGGACATATTAGAACTAAAATATAATTATTAATACGGTTGTTCTGCAGTTCACGTATCGGCGAGTATCGAGCGACCGTAAGCTTCATAGTTCTGCTTCCACAGTTAACGTTAGACGGACAAGCCAACCATTTAAACGTTTTCTCCAAAGCGTTAAACGGATGGGAAAACTGTTTAAACGTTTCTACTAAAGCGTTAAACGGTTGCAAATTTTTTTAAACGCAAGAGCAAATCGTTTAAACGTTTTCGCTAAAGCGTTAAACGGATGCAATTTTTTTTAAACGGAAAAGCAAACCATTTAAACGCCGGCATGAACAGTTTAAACGGATTTAAACGGATAGTAAACGGTTTTGTCGTTTAAACGGAAAAGCGTTAGTGTCCGTTTTCCCAAAGAGGGTCACAAATGTTTAACAAGAACAAAATAACTACTATAGTCTGTGGCTTTCATGCGGCTTACCAATGCGTCTGCTGCCAGCACAGGTGACGCTCTGTTTTGGATGTTACCCTTTTGGAACTGGTCGATTCAGGGGCAGTCCATTTTTCGACGCATTATGGCTGTCAAGTCATTCCATTTTTCATTTACCAAGATAAGAAAAAAAATTAATTTTGTTATATGCTTTAAAGTGCAAATGTAACCAAGTTAAGTCGTGTAGTTTACTAACAATATTACAAATCTTACCAGCATGTTAACGACCACTTCTTTGGCTGTGATGCCCATGCTTCGCAGCACAGCAAAAATTCCTGGAAAGGAAGTAAGAAGTGCTTTGAACTGACAGGACTGAAATAACCGCAAAAATAGAAAACACTGATAAAAAGTCTCTAGATCTCTCACTTTGTAATAACCACAGTATTTTGCAACAGATAGTCATTTTAACAAGGGGCAAAGATTAGTTAGCTAACACTGTTTGGCATGAGGCCACTAGCACTCAGCTAAAAGCAAAATGAAACTAAGTGGTAATATATTGGGAACAACTCCTGACCAGGTCATTTAAGATTAAATTCAAAGAAGAATATCTACCTTCCTTGTCATTGAGACTGATAAGTTTGCAGAAGCGGTTACATCTGTGGGAAATCTCAAACGTTTTGAAAACGTCCTCGCCGAGGTTTCTGACGCCAAACAACCTGTCAACACATAATTTTAAATATGCTATGTGAATGTCTAAAAAATTGTTATACCTCGAACAATAAATTCCACAAACTTACTCCGTGCGCACATATGCTAGTTGAAGGTCTGTGAGCACATCGTCTGTCCCTTAAACAATATGGAAATGTAGATGAAATATATGTTAGTTCCTGAGCTTTAGTTAAATATGGGTTGCAAGATAAAGTTTCTTACATTAAGAATTCATGAAGAGAAAGAAAGGAAATCACTTCAGGAGTTACATAGCAAAAGAATATTCCTCACCTTGTACATTGCAGATAATATATTTGTGGCGAGTAAAGTTCATAGACCAAGCAGTTTTTGGCCCCCTTCACAAGTTTGACCCAGATGAGTGGGTAGGCCATCGTTATTTATGTAGTTGCAGTAGAGACCTATAATTATCCTTGGTTCAACGGTGAAGAACTCGGCAGTTCCTTTGCGTTGACCAAGAAAGGATGGAATTATTCTATCACAAATAACTAGGCAAAAAAGGAAATCAATAAAAACTCAAAATAGCTATAACAATAATAGCTATAACGACGATAATAATAACAAAAGAAACAACAACGAGAACTCCTTGCAGACACTTCACACACGCTGGACACCCGAACATTGAACAAATTCTCCTCTTGTGGAAGTCCTTGCGGACTTTTTTGGCTTTTTATGTGTACATGTCTTCTTCCAGGCTGCTGCCTGGCTTTTAAATGTGTACTTTTTCCCACGCGTCAAGAAAACGTCATCCAAGTCTGTGTCAGAATGAGAATGTCCATGTTGGGTGCACTCAGGTATAAAGGGCCACTACAGACAGTATGTCTTGAGTGTAGACACGATGTGTTCAAATATTCATTTAATGGAAAAGGAATGCCTGCTGAAGAATAAAAAACTGGCGGTTGTATGAGGCAAATGAATTTAGTAGATGCAAGCTTCCAAACAACTACATCTTTGATAGACATGGAGAAGGTGTGAGGTTTTGATTTCCAGTTAAAATGAGGAAATTCTTAACCCTGTCTCCAAAGAGCTATGAAAAGGTTGGCGAGGCCATTGTGGAAGCTCCAAGGGACCACTCAGGAAAAATGTCAGTGAATTTTGTCAAAATCTCATCATCTTGCAATTAGGGGGTCAGATCGAGTTATCAAATTTGATCTTCGATAGACAACTTAATAAAATGCCATTTAGTTAGTGAGTGCTTTTGTATGTTAATGGATTTTAAGAGACTTCACTTAATGTTATTTCTGATGCTTTACATTCTACATTACTTTTACGTTTGTAAACTCTTCTTGGATTGGGTTTGAGATTTATTACTTCTCAGAACATAAAATTTCTTGCCTTATACAGTGCAGAAATTCTGGAAGGACCTAGAGCACTTATTGAATGCACAATCTCAGTTAAATTGGTCAGAGTTCCCTCTGTAATGAGCTGGAGTGTCAGAGTTTGGACCACAGTAAAATTGCTGAATTTTGATGTGATTTGTCTCAAGAGTTTGTCATTACAATAGAGGAATTAAAGGATAAAGGAGAATATCCAGGTAATAATGAATAAGCCTACTGTGACATGTTACAACGTATTGAGGACTTTTCAATGAGTGCTACAAAGTCTTGCTTTTTAACTTAGCTACATTTTTCATCTTCAGACCTTTTTCTTTTATGATTTATCGTGGTTTTTTAGTTGTTATCTTGTTGAAATCCTGAGTCGGAATTTCATCAGAACTTTCCTCATCATCCTGCGTGAAAGAGGTACCAGCAGATGACACTGTTGTTTCCTCTTTTGGCTAATTTCACTCTCCCAGTACTCAAGATTTCATTTAGTGTATGCCTCCTTTTCATGTTCATGATGCCGTAAATCCCACTGCCTTCGTTCAGTGAATGGGATATATTTCGCTGTATCCGATTTGTTGGACTTATGAAAGACTATCAGCTTGGCATCATCATTTTTCTCCACCTCTTGACCAGGAAAGGTTTTGAAGGAGCCATGACTTTGAATAAAGAATGGGATGTGATAAGGGAGAATATGCATGTATGGTGTCACTTGTGGTCTTTCATAACCTGGCCGTTTACCTCACAATGAACAGTACAGATATATCCAAGATTGGGCTTTTGCAAAAAGACCTCCTGAAGGATCCTCTGCGTTAAATTCATGGCACAGGCAAGGTTGCTTGGCATCATCATTTTTCTCCACCTCTTGACCAGAAAACGTTTTGAAGGAGCCATCACTTTGAATAAAGAATGGGATGTGATAAGGGAGAATATGCATGCATGGTGTCACTCGTGGTCTTTCACAACCCAGCTGTTTACCTCACAATGAACAGTACACATTTATCCAAGATTGGGCTTTTGCAAAAAGACCTCCTGAAGGATCCTCTGTACATCTGGTTTTTTCTTGAACCTTTTTTCCCCTCAAATGTGACCTTGCCACCAGGGGAGTTATCACCTGTAAACAAATTTAAAAAAGACATTCGTTATTCTGTCACAAGCACTTGTAATATCTAAACATCGTAGATGCCATCGCACAAAATGACAGGATACATTAATTATTCATAAAGCACACAGATGCATAATTCAAACACTGAGGGCGATTCCTCAGAAATAAAAGTTGTCGAACGATTTTTTTCAAACTTTCCCTAAAATAATGGTCTCTTCCAAGCACCGTTTCGAAAAATGCAATAAAAAAGACAGGTCATCATTCTCACAAAGGAAAATAATTTAATACGATGGGCTAATCTTTGCCTGTTCCGGTACTAATCACGCACGTTATTTCAGTGGTCAGCATTACATTTTGCAGTAGCTGGAAGCAAAGTTTATCAAGCAAATAGTTAAAAAATGTAATAGGCAGAACGTCTAAAGCATAAGGAACAATATAAATGAAAAAAATTACAAAATTCAAACGACACCAAATCTAAACATTTCTCAAATCGTTGTTTTCAAGGTCATAATTTGCGTCCTCAGGTACATGTAACAGTTTTGTTGAAGCTGCAAGGTATATCTTTTGTTCCTTCCGAACAATTTTTGTTTGAATTTTCTAACTCAAAGAGGACAGTTTGTATACCAAAACTATACAATAAAAAAATAGGTCACCATTCTCGTTTACGAGAAAACGACCACTTCTCTCTCTCGCGAACCAAGCAGTATAGAAAAAAAACCGACATTTTTTTATGTGCGCGCGCTAGATGACACGTACTTAACTACCTTTCATTACAAAGAACTGAAAATGTGCCACTTTGCCAAGATGGCTTGATATATTCGCTAGTTACTGTTTCTTGCAGGTCAAACTAAAGAGACATAAAGCAGTGTTTTGAAGAAGAAGGATTTCTTCTGTACACCCCAGTCTCTGTTTTACATTTGATCCACTATAAGTCTGTCCTTTCCACTTTGACACTGCACAAAATATAATCAAAGTGGCTATGAGCCACTGAACTCGTAAAGTGAATTATGGAACAAGAATCTGCTAGTCAAACTGAAAACTTTGACAATTGCAGAGTTCAGGAGTGTATGCGAACAAAAATCAACTATTATTGACCGCCAAATTGTCAAACTTTTGATCGCTGTTTGGGTCACGTGCGACCACAACATGCCCCTTTACATTTGTAGACAAAATTAGACACACCTTCAGGAGTGTTTGTAAATTTTCTCTCACGTAATCAGTCACCCGGCTTTACTTCTTCGTATAAAATGCATTCTAATGGCAACAGGAAACCAATACTGATACTATTTTGCATGTACTAAAGAACACAATAGAAACCATGTTTTGCTGCTTCATGTTCCCAACAAACTTGCTGAGATTTGCATGTGGCCATGGCCTTCTGTCTCGAATTACGCCTGACAGGTAACACAAATAATTTACTTTTGACAGCCAACTTCTGCAGAAGACCTCGACAGAAGACGTGTTGTGTAAAGAGTTTATATTTAATAAACGTGTAGATTTATCTTTTGCAAAAAGACCTCCTGAAGGATCCTGTGCTAAATTCAGTAGCGCAGGCAAAGCAGTATAGCTCATTAAAGTCTCTCTGTATTTTCTGAACAGTAGGGCAGGTATCAGGATTTATAAAATTCATTAACAATTCATGAAGGAGATATTGGACTGTTTCCATGGGCGGTGGGGAGAACTTGCTTACTACAGTCTTGGTGAGAAGAAAAATGGCCCACACCTCTAACAAACATCAGCCAAATTGGTTTAGATTTGCAATTTATAGTTGTATCATAAGCTACCCAAATGTGTTACCGGACGTAAGGTTTTTGCTTCCATGGCAACAGGTAACAGTCAAGTACTGCTTGGTTATGAAAATATGTGGTTTTTGAAAATGAAATTTTATATATTTAACTCCATGAAACGCCCATAAAAGTATTCTACAGTAGGAGTGTTTTCTCTGAGAAACCTTAGTTATATTCAAGATGTCCAAAGATGTTACTCAATAAGATACATAAAAATTATTATCGGGTGACTGTAACATCACTCTCTATCCAGGCTGGTAGCATATTTTGACGGTGTCACTTTTATTTGGTTTTAATGCACCAGGCAATGTCAATCCCCCCCCCCCCCGCCAACTCAGGAAAGGTGGGGGACATTAGTGGGACAATACCAAACGTGTGACATTCCAAACTGTCCTGGTACATAGGGTCAGAGCCCCTTTAAATTGTTGAAAAATTAAGGTGGCTCTGAACCCTATGTGCCGATGTTTTAAAACTTTCAGAAAAATGAATCTCCACATGCTGATTGAAATTCAATAATAAAAACGGTGTTTCTAAGAGGCTATACTGTTGCTATGGTAACTTTGTATGTAAAAAAATTGATCACAACTTGTTGAGAAATAATTAGGAATTTTTTTGATCCCATGTTCAAGGAAACAATCCATAAATTATGGGGGTATCAATCTATCAAAGAATTAGTGGTTAAAAATAACAAAACCATTCTGAGCCACCTTATACTTGCTTGAGTTTCATCGGACTTATCCGAGAGGAGAGAACTGGTAGTGGATGGCAAATGAATACTGGCTAAAATTTCATCAGAAATATCCAGATCAAGTGAACTTGAAGCAGATGGTAAAGTTATGTCTGCTAGAGTATCATCAGAAATATCTGATTCAAAATCCTCAAATTCTGACCACCCATCATCTACCACTGACCCCTTTTCCTTCTCTTCATGCAAGTTCGATACGACTTTGGAATAACAATCATCAGAAGAAACTATGCTTGGGCCAAGAATTTTGCTTGCTTGAAAAGACTGCTCCTCACTGGGCAACTGGTATTTAAACAGAGCGTTGGAGCTGTGGCTGGTTCGCTGCCTTGCTACCTTATCCTCGACCGATGTCTTGTAGCACAAATAATATGTAAACAATGAGACATCTTTTGAGGCAAACCAGCTCTGTCACATAATTTCAACCAACTGGACTTTTCTCATACCCAAAACTTCCACCTCTGTTTGGCCTCAAATAAAACGCTCCTGTACTCTCTGTGGTGCCTTTGACTACTTCTATAGATAGATTGCAACATGGACTATGGCCTTCTTGTGGCCGGTGGCACTCATGTTTTATTGGTCGATGTTCTTTCTTTAAATCTTTGAGCTCACCATGGAATGTTTTTGACACGCTTTCGTCAAAGATAATTAAATTATCTATACTTTTGAAATTGTTGACTCGTAACAACTGGCGTTCATTAGAGCGCAGTCCAAATAAGTTTCCATTATAAAAATACAGTATGAACTAAAGACTCAGCAGTACTCTTTCCCAGTAAGTTCAATTTCCACAATTTCGACTCTTTATCCTCAGTAATCTCTTTTCTTTCAGCCATTTTCCTTTCTAGTGCAACACCAACTTTGTTGGCTTCCTGCATCTCTGCATCTAAAGCATTGCAAAACGTCATAAACCTGGCAATTAAAGGAAGAACCAAAAGAATCAATTGGCTATGTGAAATATGTGAATCAGTATTATAACGGCCAAAAAACAATTTCTTACATTTGCCTTCGGTCACTTCTTGCTAACTAACATGTTCACTGCATCCTCATCGTTTATGTTGCAGACATGTCTATTAATCCCACAAACGCTTTGATACAGTGATCTTGGAGGGTACCGACCAGCTGAATGATTTCAATTTCTCCCACTAACTGCATCATCCAGAAGTTTAAAGACAGCAAATTTGTACAATGTCATCAGTAACATCTTGAACTTCGTCCACCTTCCCGTAGTCAAAGCCCAGCGACTCATTTGCTGCTGCATTTTTTGAACGAGCACTTTGCCACTCCTCAAATATCTCTACGCTCCTTTTTGTACTATTTCTTGCATTTTTGGGAGAAGTGTCTTGCAACCAAGCAACTTCTTTGTCTGCATTTTTTCGGCCTTTGAAAATTCACAATCACTAGCGAGTGAGTTTGGCATTCCCTGATCATTTCATTCTTTTCGAATTCCCTTCAGAGGGCAAATGAAAGCATGCTTTTCATTTCATAAGCACAATACAATATTCACGCCCATATTGTATCGGATATAAAATGTCTCACCTTTGACTCAACATTGTATATCTGATACCATACAGTCGCTCATATTGTATTTAGTATGTAGAAAATCACTAAGTTTTGGAGGACGTTTTTGTGCAGAAGAGTTACTTTTTCTGAGAGCCAAGAAGTATTAGATAGTTACTGAGGCTGGCAGCAATATGTGATATATTGCAATATATCACATATTGCTGTCGGCCTCAGTAACTATCTAATATATTTACTATTCAACACCCAGTGCCATTGTTCTCTCTCTGCACTAAATCACTGATTGCAGGCGCCCCTTCCGCTTTGTTCCTGAACGCACAAAAGAACATAATTAGCACTTGTTGATTAGCTCAGTTGGGAATTGGTGACTGAGATGCCTTGCATCCCAATAAAAGCAGAACATTTGATTGGGTTTCGTGCATGTGTTGTTGTTTTCAACATTTTTCAACAAGCAGGCCTCTGAACTACTGCAAAACAACTTGCAGTCTGAGAAATGCGGCCCGTTTTGCACTTATCATAGTTTTTTCTGTAGATGCCTTCGTTTTAATAGTTGATTTGTGTTGTTTGTTTTTGAGCATGTGATGTTTTCCAACTAGCGGGTTTGCTGAACAATTGCCACTAATGATAATTTCAATAGATCTCTTTGTTCTTCTTTGTTTTCCGGCAAACCATACGGAAACAATAGACAATTAGATATACTGTGGTATTTGGATTGGCGTTTTTTTTTTGGCATAAAACAAGGCCGTTTTAAAAGAGCCATATATACTAAGCGTCATAGAACAAACAGGCTGCAATATTAAAAATATTGCAGCCTGTACACTGCAATCTTTTTAATATTGCAGCCTGTTTTTAATATTGCAACCTGTTTGTTTTAGCACGTTTACTATATATTAACCCTGAGAATTTCCCTGCTGACAAAAAGGACTGCCCCCGTTTTCCTGACACACTTGTTTTAGCATCTTTACAGACTGCAATCAGTGATTTAGTGCAGAGAGAGAACAATGGCACTGGGTGTTAAATAGTAAATATGGCTTGTACATTGCTTTCGGAACCATCAGCATTTTTTTTTTGTTCCATGTTGAAAATGATATGCCAAGGGCATTTCCTGCTTTCACTGATGTTGCAAGATAAACTGCTTTGAGTCTTGCTCTTGCTTTATCAAAATCTTCCAAGGCATCCCTCTCTAAAACCTCACCAATCACGTTTTGTAACAGTTTATCAGTAATTCTTAAGAACCAATGCAATTCATAGGCAATTACATAACTTAACTCTATGTTAATAAGTGGTTCTTTGATGCATCCATAATAGACAATATTCGTATTCCCCGACGGCCCTGGGACGAGGAGGATCTTGAACACTAATGTGAGGCTAATGCGGGGAACGGTCTCGCGAAATACAATAAATTTATATGGAAAGTATGGCCGGTTGCGGATTGAAGCAAAAATAAGATAAAAATTGGAAGATTCCAGTGCTTAAAAATTACCTGCAGGCTCGAGGGATATCTGATTCCAACGAAAAATTAAGGAAGAACTAGTTGACCTGACGGAAAAAGCTCACGAACTCGGTTTAGAATTAACGGACGAGTGTGAGTCGGTCAGCGATGTTGTAAACACAAAAGCTGGTTACAACATTTTGTGCAATCCCGAATCCTTTTAACCTCCATTCTGACTGGAGCAACGATTTTTCACATGCCCCAAATTTGAATTTTCCTGGAGGATTTGTATTGCTATTTAATAAACGAGAAGAGATATGGCCAAGAATCCCTCAAGGCATACAAGTCTCTTGAAGGATACCGGTTACATCGTTACATTGGGATGAACCTGTGTACAATCTTCAAAGGAACAAAAACATTTATTTTGAACTCCACATCATAAAATTATCTGTTAAACCTACTGAACGAGAGAAAACGCAATTAGGAAACAAGCCGACATATGCTGGGTGGATCATTCATAAAGATGGTGTTGCTTTCTCTGCACATCGTCCTTGCATTGGCGGGTAAGTTCAGTACCGGTTCTTTTTGTAATTTCTTGCAAGTTACGTAACAAAACAACAGGAGTTTCACTTCATTGTTTAACATTGAACACTTTCTATCATTTCACAGCTCTGCTGGGGGTTGGCATCTCATGGGTGGCACTCATCGAACTTGAAGACACTCTTCGATAAAATACAGTGGTCACTTGCACTAGCGAAAAATGAGCGTGGAAAAGAAGAAGGAGAACACACAGCTAGTAATCTAAAAGACATGACCTTTACCAAATCTGAAATCGGCAAGAAAAAGAAAAAGGCAGTGAAGCCTTCAACCAGGAATTGTGATCCACGTCCGAGCAGCTGTAAACAATGAGAATCTAGTTGCACAGTTCAAAGAACTCCTTATTAATACAGTTCCTTCATCCGTGGGTATTCATATATTACCTGACCCGGCTTGGATTAAATGAAGCAACTGAAGCCATTAAAGAAATTACAGAACAAAATTGTGCAAGTGATGTTCCTTTGACAAGTGCTCATGGCAGCCCATCTACCCAAGAACAACCATTTCATTTACGTTGTATATCGCCTTTCAAAAATCCCCCGCCCCCTCCCACCAAGTGTTGATGAAATTAAGCAAAAGGCACAGGGAATAAAGAGAAAACTGAACTTCACTGAAAGTGAGATTAACTTTATTGAAAAGAAAACAAAGGTTCAAAGACAAGAATCTGACTGGTTCAGTTATCTACCAACCACTTTGCCATCCAAAACAATCAAGGAGGTATTGGTGAGCAATATCTCCCCCCCCCTCCCCCCCCACCCCGCCAGTCCACTGCAATGGGCACTGAGGGGAAGAAAGGAGTCACTAATACAAAATGTGGCCTTTTTCAAAAGCAAAACGCATGAGTTTTTAGATACAAGTTCAGATGGCATTATTACTGATCCAGAGGAAAGCACCCCTGTTGTTACTGAGTTTAAGTACATACAAGTTAAACCTGGTGACACTATAGATATGTCCTTTTAAGGCAACATTTATGTTTAAGGGTACAACACAACATACTGAAATCATTCAGCTAAACAAAAATCATAAACATTATTTTCGGTTGTGCAGCGAATGTTGGTTACTGAACATCACTGAGGAGTTTTCATAGCCCAGAGGACTGATGGAGGCATGTATGAAAAAGTGAAATTTACAGAGGCATTTTGGTCTCCTACACTTCAAAAAATTTCAAAACGTTTTTGACATATTCCTTGCCTATGAACTTGCTTATTGAAGAGTTCAACTTAGACCAGAGCGTTTTCACATCTAGAGAAACTCTGTAAGTATCATTTATGTTAATTTATCACAACAAACCTCTGCTAGGAATAAGAGGTCTACAAAACAATCAAATATATGGATTGGAAAGCCGGTCCACGGAGATCGAAACATTCACTGATCTTCAATTGGCTTCAGGTCGGTTTAGCTTTTGAGTTCTGTTTCTTATGGAAACATTTAAACATCCATCACACCTCTTAATCGTCTCTCCTCTTCTTCTCCTTCTTTTCGTTGGAAGATGTTAAAATCAAATATCGTGGGAACGGGGTTTGCCTTTGTGGGTCCTAAGCCTCCTTCAAACTGCTTAGAGCAAATCCGAGTATGCCTTGTAACGCTCAGGCTTAGCTTTCCAGTCGACATGCTGCAATCCACCTTCGATGTCTCTCCCGCTCGTTCATTCAAGGAGCGTAGTGGATTTTTCGTTATCTGGTGGAAAACAGTGGAAAGTAACATCTGAAACCTTGGGGTATTTGTCAGGGTTCTTTTTCTTTGCTTCGCTGTTGGAAAAATTGTAGGTGAAGCAGTGATTTTTTCGGCATTTTGACAGGCGATCGCCATAAAAACACTGAGCGTCCATTTAACTCTTCCCCGCATTAGCCTCGCATTCATGTTCAAGAGCCTACTCATCCCAGGGCAGTCGAGGAATACGAATATTGTCTATTGTCTTTAGAATGACAGAGTTTGTTAATCTCGTCTAGTGTCCGTTTGTTATTCTTTGTTGTAATAGTCTGCAGGTTGACTTGTATCCCATCTATCATCCTTCATGATTTTGCACCATAAGCAGTCATAGTCTGCAGTTGCTGAATATAAGCCCATCAACATGAGCAAAAATTTCACGTCACCTCCCAAGAAACATTTTATTTTGATGTCTTCACCATCAACAGATATGCTTCCTTTGTCAATCAGGCCATTCACTTCAAGAAAGAAATTCAAAGAAGCTTTCATGGTTTCATATTACTCAGGACCATTGACAATACAATTGCAATTGTTCTGTTACTTTTGGAGGACAGAATGCTCTCTTTTGTTTGTAAGAGAGCAAAGGAAATCATAAAATCTGTGGTTCTGCACATCCGGTCCCATGCTCCAGGAACATTTGGAAGCTTCACCCGCGTGTACAGTGGAAATGCTTGGGCTTTCGTCTTCCCCACACATGACTTGATGCAAGTGTTTGGAAGCAAGGACGGAGGATTTCCGTTTTTCTTGCAATCGATAATATCTCGTAGCAGTGGAAACGTTGTGAGCCATGAAATCCGCCAGGTTTCCTGTTGATTCATTGCTGTCGCTGCTGCTGTGTACCCTTGACACTGTGGATTTTCTAAATAACGTAGAAGTTGACGTGCCCTCGACTTTGGCCTTCTTCGTTATGGACTTAATAGCTTTGCTGGTTTGACTGGAAACCATAGACTCTCCATTGGACTTTACAAACACATTTATCTGGCCCACTGTCAGAAGCAGCGTCCATCCAACTTTTTAATCTCGGGGAGAAAACAATTCTGGCGTTCTGCATTCTAATTGATCAAGCACCCTTTAGGAGACGACTTGCTAAATAAAATACACTTTAACTGAATGAGTAAAATTAACATTACTCCACTCCTAACTTACAGGTGTCCAAACAAAGAAATCCGCAAAAAGAGTTGAAACGTGTCAGATGCTGGATTACCTCAGTCAAAAGCACTGTGATAATTTGAGCATAAGGGGAAAAAAGTTGGAATAAGAGGAAAGGAGATTACAGCTAGAGGAAAAGAAGATAAAATTGGAGCAAATGAAATGGGAAACAATGCTCCAATCACAAGTAGAAATTGTTTTTTAGGCCTTCTCCCATTTTCTCCAATTACCTGTTGATTCAGAAGTTGAGTAACTACTATGTTTTTGGGTTGGTTGGTAAGAAAAATACGTTCCACCAAGAAAGGCCAAGAATAAGGAACCAGCAGTGCACATGATATCCAAACATTATTGTCTTGAGGTTTGAAAAAGAAATGTTTTTATTAGTCACAACTTCTTGAAGATAATTCAATTTGTATAAATTCAGCTACAGTACCAAAGACAACCTCACTTCTTGCACATGCTCATTACACTTTAATCAGCTGGTGGTGAATTAGATAAAAAAGGAGATGGCCTTTCACAATTAATGTAGCTGTGTTCATCAGCAGTGTAACAGTTGTTAGTGGTTCTATTTTGTTATCAAAATTTAAGTCTACTTGAAGACACTAACCGTACATTAAAGAGAAAAGAATTTGAAGGGATTTTAAAAGTCGTTCAAGAATGTTTCTAGCACTGGGGGATTCAAGTTGAAAAATTGTCCAGTCTGTGAGCCATATAAACAGGTGTGACAATTAAGAAATGGTTAGCGTGCAGTGTGCAACCATCAAGTTATGGCTACACGCGGGAGGCTGCTAAGCACAAAAGAAGCTAGCTTCTTGAGGGCTTAACAAGCCTCCCAAGTGCATCCATAACTCGATGGTTGCATGCTGCACGTTAACTATTTCTTTTATAACATTGAGACTTTCAAACACCTTTCGTTTCATGTAGAAATATTTATTTAAATTCGTTCTGTTTACATGAAGGCAAAAGTACAATCAGCGCACAAAAATGTTCATTCAACAACTGACAAAGCGACACAGCAACAATTTTCTTCAATCCTGGACTAACAAAAAATTTCAAGCTGCTCAGTTAACCTAAATATTGAACTGGCAATAAGCAAAAGTGCTGTCGGTAAAACTTGGTCTGAGTTGGGTCGGTTTCCTGGAGAATTGACGACAAACTGCACATTTTGAATAGAGCAATCTTGGTAGAATGGTGCCACGTCTTTTGCAAACTGTGAAGGATTTAATTCTTGACGTGACCCATTGATCAATCGGACTGTGGATTGCACTGGCAGCACCGCTGAGGAATCCGTGGATGCACAACAAGTACTTGGGGCCCAAAGCGCCCTTGAAAGCACATCACTGCAATTTTGAAGCTGTGAAATGGATGGTCGAGCGTTGTAGTGGGCAAGAGACTGCTCGTTTCGATGGCCAGAAATAGATGCTGTGGTTTGTGTATATTTTGGACAGCCCGGCCGCTTCACTAATTTTTTTCATCATGCTTGCCAGCGTGTTGACGCCTAGTGGCTGTTGCTCGAACCACATGTCTTCTTCAGGGCTGAAATTTGCCTTGGGATACTGGAAAAACGCACTGCATCTCGGGTTAATCTTTTCAAGGTATAGCTTTAGAGCCTTGTAGCCATCGTATTGGTCTGCAGTTTCGTACATCCTACCTTCATTTTCGTTACTGGGCTTGTCCTTGACACCGCTGGGATGATTCTTCGAAGCTTTATCATGGGCCATGGTTGTGAATTTTCGCCCGGCTGCATCAACACCAAACTTGAAGCTTTTGGTTATTAGACCTCTCTGTCCCTCACAGCCTCTCCGGCAAAAGAAAAGAACAATATTGAACCAGACATTTCTCAAAGCGAGAGTGGGGAAGAAAGCGAAAAAACACCACTAGCTTTGAGCTGTTTGAGATGCTCTTCTTCAATAGCAGGTTTGTGGGTTACGTTTTCCTTTCCACTTCGGTTTAAATTGACAAGTTGCGTGTCTAACATTTGGTTTGACCTCAAAAATCTCGGGTCACTTGCTAGTTGGAGCCCTTTTTGTATGGAGGAGAGTTGAGATATCTTTCAATTCCGTGTCTGAATCCAAGCAAGGTGGATTTACTGTATGGCTCCCCTTTTTGAGTTCGTGCTTTGGCGTAAAATCGCCACAGGTTGTGGTCTTCTCTGACCAATCGTCATGTTTAAGTGGCGTTTGTATAGCTTTCTCTGAGCACCAGGCTGAAATTGAACACGTGAATGGCTAAAAAAAACTGATCTCTATTACTTTCTTTATTTATTACCGGAAACCCATAAGGGTTGAAACGTGTAACTGCCCTTTGTGTGCTTGAAAACAAGCTTCCGAATATTCCATTTTTCTAAGTACCACATTGGAACATCAAGAGAGAAACATTCAACCAATCAGTTTGCAAGAACACCGTCACGCAATACCACCGCATTCTCGCGCGAAATAAAAAATGGCGGACACATTGGTGAGACGAAAAGGAAAACAGAAAAGTCCAAAACAGCTGTCCAAAAATAGAGTGAAAAAGTTTGGTGAAACACTTGGAGGAAAAACAGAGGTGGAGAAATTTGAGGAGGCACAAAAGGTTATTGAGAACACCTTGCAGAAACCTCTGCGACTACTCTTTACTCGCAGCAAAGACTGGAGCGACAGGTTTACAAATATGGTACTTAGAACTGAATATTCGGAAGCTGTGAACATGCATTACATGTTTCAACCCTTATGGGTTTGTGTTATTACTCACCTCGAAAGGTTGATACAGACCAGTTTGTTGTTTTCTTGGTCTCTCTGAGTGTCTTTGTTCAACCAGCTGATTAAGCTCCTGCTCGTTTCAATTCTCAAATCTCGAACTCTTAGCTGGAGGCCTGTCAAAAACATCGAGCTCGAAATTTGGCAGCTCACAAAAATTATCTTCCTTATCTCCGGAAAAATTTTTCCATATTTCACTAGCAAAAAACCCCACAATAAACAGGAATTATGTTGTAAAAAGTGGCAACATCGACGGAAAAAGTTGCTGTGAAAAAAAAAGGCAAAACAAACTGACGTCAGCATGCAACCCATGGGCAAATGGATCGAGCATATTAGCCAATGAGAGCGTGCACTTTTGTAAAGCTATGTTATAATTGGCAAGTAAAGCAGCTACTTTGTAGAGCTTGGCAACAGGCTGTAAAAGAACTTGTAGGTTTTTAGAAAAATCACGAAATGCAAAATATTGAACAATCTTCCCATAACCCCACTCAACACATGTTCTTACTACACTCATATCAGTATTGAAACACTGTTCTGCTTGTGAAAGGTAAGCACCTCTGAATGGGGCTAAAATGTGCCTTCTAACAGGGTCTGGAAGGGTATTCTCAGGATCCGGGATTTGACCAAAATACGGTGCGGGAATCGGGAAAACGATAAATATCTGGACGGGATCCGGGATTTGACTGCTCCCCGGGAAGCGGGACTCGCCAAAATTTGGGCATTGGATGCGGGATTTTTTCGCCTCTTTGTTGGGAATTCGGGAAATCGTCACGATCCAAATAAACGTCCTAGCTGGTTAATAGTTATCTAATTGAAACTGTCAGAGAGTATTTTGTTTCAACCAGATGCCTCAATAGTCCATGTGGAGTATAAAACCAGTTAATTGACTCCATGCTCAATTGACTCAGTTGCTCAATCTCTTCAAAAGTTCACATTCATTGTCTTGAGGGCATTTTTTCAACAGCTTAAACGTGAGATGGCCCTGCATATGGCAAATAGTTATTCCAGCTCTGCTACAGTGAGAGTTATGGTCTCGTTTTATCCTGTGGCCATCGACGATACTTGTAGTTCTAGCGCCAGAACCTCGGCGAATTCAATGTTCCACTAAGCGGTGACGAACACAACGACCTGTTCAGCATCGTGAAGCACTTAAAAACCTTCACTGGGTTAGCAGAAATCGCTAAGAGTAAATGCCTCGGAGAACACCCCAAGGTCACGATTGCCACATTGGCTCTTTCATCATTCTGAGGTACACAAAGCTATTTCTTTTTTGCAGGAACGTTTTAAAAACACGCGTAAACATGGTAAATTCAGAATATTACTTGGCCAATCTACAATCTAATTTGAGTTGGTAATGTAAATTGGCCACCTTAAAGAGATTCGGAAGCTGATCCCCTCAAAAAATCCCCTCAAGACAACAGCTCCTTTACGGTGGCCAATTTACATTATCAACTCAGTTGATAAAACCAAAATTATCTTGTAATACTCCCACCGACGCAGCACCATAGTTTCTTTGGAAACTTACCCCCTTCAATCTACAATCTATTTATTAGCTTTTGTAGAAATTAGATTTTAAATGTATTTTTCTGGGAAAGAAAAACGGGATTCGGGATAGTGATGAAAAACTGTGCGGGAATGCGGGATCAGGACCCCCCCTTCCAGACCCTCTTCTAATGGGTTAGGCAGGATCCTTATACAGGACAAACACATCACCACTGGGTTTGGTCGTCCTTGGCTTCAGCTTTTCAAGTAACCCACTTTCACACAGTATGAAGGTATCATGTCGGCGCCCCTCCAATGGTCCAAATAAGTGGCAGATGTTTCCATTTGGTGCTACCACTGGCTAAAAAAAATAGGATAACTTTACCTTAATGTTACTGTACTGGGCCATTAGTAAACGTGATTAGTGCAATGATGTTAAATTATGAAGAGCAAATCTTGTATGAATTTTGGCTCAGTTTTACTGGTTGTGTATTAAGGGTTCACAGAGTAACATCACATTAAAATTACAATTAGATTCATACCTGGAATTTTAGGCAATGTGTTCACTTGTGACCTGAGAACATTATTCTTTGATTACAAACTGGCCAACAGATGGGCCATGCTGTTCCATCAATAAATGCCCAGCAATTCCTCAGAGGGGCTCCTTTCTCGTATATTGCTCTTGAAAAGGATTCTGGGTGAAGCCAAGCGAGGTCTAGCTGGTCAAGCAGATAATCAAACATGTCGTGGATATCACAAAGAACCTTCAATCAAAGGACATAACGATTACCTTCACTAATTGCTTGAAATTGGCAATAAGTTAGGGACTGCAGGGATGATCAAGCAACATGTGTTGACACAAGAGAGACACATAATATAATTATTGGTGTACTGCACAGGGTGGTCCCGCAGGTTATAAGAACTACTCAAGGCAGATTAAATATACCAGGTACGGGCCTTCTTGTACAATACAATATACAATGTGTCAAGTTTATTTCTTAAACTTTCAAAACACTATTTTCTCTAGTTTTAATTTTCATCCAAGATAATTCATGTTGTTTACAATGGAAATGAAGTTTGTTTTACAGCGCTTCAGAGAAAAGGAGGGGGCTTACGACAACCAGGAAAGTATTCAATGCAGTTATTCTTGTAAAGGAACAAGAACAGTGCACCTCGTTGAATATTAAGCAGAGTTCAGTTTCCTGCCTTCCAAACAATTGCACCAAATCACACCATCTGATTGGATACGTCAGCCTCCTTAAAAGGATTGTTAGTCCTTCATGTCCAGAACACACCGTCCTTTGCTTACTTACATACGTCTCTGGAAGCTGTAGGGCAGCAGCAAGTCTTGTGAAGTCATTATATCTAAGCTGAAAGACAAGGTCATTGCCATCAGCAGTTTCAACAACATCATTTCAGATTCAAATTGCTTTTAAAATAGATGCCAGTTTTATATTACTTATACAATCCTGCCATAATGTCGAGACTTATGAAGATACCCAAACAAGTATGCATTAACACTGACTTCAGACTTGTGCCGGTTTGATTAATGCTAATAATTCCTCCTTCCCTGGAGATGCTCCTTGGAATGTTTAGTGAGAGTATGCTTCCCAGCTGTCTTCGCTTTCAAGGACCAAAGGTATGGAACTCTCCTGGGAAAGATATAAAGTCAACCCCTTTTCAGTACATTAAAAAAAAAGGAATTGCTGTGCCAATATTAATGTCACCTTGGTTTCTGTTTTCCCTAGAGTAACGAGTTTCTTCCCAGCTTTTTCTGTGATTTATTTGCTGCTCCAAGTTTGATTCTTCGTTTATCGTATTCAGGATTTCATTCCTAATATATTTGTCTTTTTCCCCATGACTTGTAAATTCCGTTTATTTATAGTTCAATTTTGTGTGTCTGTGTGTGTGTGCCATTCCGACCCTAATATTGTGATTTATTCTTTGTAATTTGGCTTCCTAGCCTTGTTAACTTTCTAGTTACTTTTATTTCATGTAAAAATTTTCTTAAATATAAGGGTCAATAAAGTTGTTGTTGTCTTAACCCTGACCCTATTTAACATAAATTGTAATTTTTATTTTCCGCACCAATTTTTAGACCTGGACTCAACCTGTTGGCGGGAGGGGGGAGGGGGGAGGGGGGGGGGGTCACGCTGTGGCTTTTGTAGGTCACTTATATGGGGTTTTTGCCACCTGAGTATTGTAGGTTCTTTGCTTAAAAAGGGTCACGGGCACCCCAGGACTCCCCCTCCTAGCTACACCCTTGAGCAATGGAGAGAAATGTGGAGTAACTACAGAATACCCTGCCACTATTATTTACCCGCAGTGTGCAATCATACATGACTATTTTCTCTTGCTTTGGTTTTCGTGTACTGTCGGCTAATTTCAATCCAACATTTGTTTTTATATTTGTAAAATTCATTAATAATTCATAAGACTAACGACCAATCTACGGGTAGTATTTGAGTCACATGTATACCTCTCTAAACCCCAATAAAAATCATTAACTTTCATAAAAGTGTCCTGCTCCACTAATTAGTATGCATTAACTTTCATACAGATCTCTACTGATTAACATTACAAACACGACAAACACAATCTATTGTTTCATTTCACAAGTAACAAAAAATATTTGCGTGAGACCTTTATGGGCTTTAAAACGGCTCGCCGTTTTAACTGCCCATAAAGGTCTCCCACTCATATTTTAGGTATTACATAAACATGGCCCGGAGTCAAGTTTGTTGCACTGCATTTCGCAAAAAATCAAGTTGAAAGGAAATGGAAAGACTATCCATTCCACTCACAATACGGTTTTGTACTCATGGATTCATTACAAAAATAAGAAAGCACTCGTGAAGTTTGAAACATGAAACGTGTAAGAAATTTCAGGTTCTTGCCGCTTCCTGCAATCTTTCAACTCGTAAGTCTTACATACCTTTATGTTAAACCAGAGTATGCTTGTCAAAAAGGGACAAAACAACAAGATTGAATATTTATATACCAAGAAAGATATCGATATGGGAAGACGTCGAACTTCTGTATCAAGAGACATTCATATACACCAAGATTCACTTTCGAACATCAACTTCTCTTTGAAACTTTCAAGTGGTGTTATATGTACATCAAGATGCGTGAAATGTATATGTATCAAGATTTCTCACCTACATACATTAAGTTCCGCAGAAATATACAATATGATTCGTGATATTTTTACATCAAGACGATAAACACCGGAGGGACTTTTCAAGTTGTGTTATATGTACATCAAGGTGCGTGATATTTATACACTAAGTTTCAGCATAAATATACAACATGATTCGCGATATTTTTACATCAAGGCGATACAAATCAATGGGACTTTTCAAGTGATGTTATGTGAATGTCAAGATGTGCTATATATACACATCAAGATTGCGCTTAAATATGCAACATGATTCGTAATATTTTTACGTTTCAGATAAGGATGCGTAGTATAGTGCGTAGTCAATATATTTAAATTCATACCGACCGCTGGTCAAACACAATGCCGACTTCGGGCTGTGTGGTCTGCAGTGCGCAGAATCGGTCATGTGGTCAGTGAAATGAGGGGCCCTAGGTTCTAGGAATGAGAATACGGTCCAGAATGGTGGATGTTGTACCAAACCTTCAGCACTTTTTTGATTTGCTGTTAAGTACAATCCATGAAGCTATTAAAGGATTAAACTGTGAGTATGAGGCAAATCGGGCAGACAGTTTTGAATCCCGACTTTGCGATTTTGTGCGAACTCTTAATTTAATGTCAACTCGTTTAACATGTACTGGGACTGGATCAGATCGTGTACAACAGGACTTGCAAGACCTTACAAACGCTGTGCAAATGCTTCAGGAAAATTACCATTTCAGAAATGTGTTTCATAATACATCATACCAGGATGTAGTAAGAAGTTCACTGTTTGACCGCCCGTGCCCTGTAGAAGATACAGGTCGCGCATGTCGACCGCGATATGTCGTAGACAAGGATCTTATAAAGCGTCTGCGAAACGAATCCTTCAAGTGGGTGGACATAGCAAGAATGCTTAACATTTCTTCTAAGACACTTATTCGACGCAGACAGGAGTTTGAAATGCCTATCGGTCAAGATGCGTTCTCCACAATAGCAGACCAAGAGTTGGATGAACTTGTCAGGGACATTTTGGAAAGAACTCTGGATGCTGGTCGACATCTTGTGGAAGGAGGTCTAAGAGCTAGGGGATTGAAAATTCAGAGAAATCGAGTGCGTGATTCCATTGCCCGAGTGAATCCTCTGATGTCTGCCATCAGACAACACAGTTTTAGAATTGTGAGAAGGAAATACTCTGTGCCATGTCCAAATGCCCTATGGCATATAGATGGTGATCACAAGTTAATTGAGCCTTACAGGATAGTCATACATGGGGGGATCGATGGCTTTTCGCGGCTTATAGTTTATCTAAGGGCATCGACAAACAACAGGGCTTCTACTGTGCTTGAACTTTTCCGAGAAGCTGTGGCACAGTATTCTTTGCCCTCTCGAGTTCGATCCGACCAAGGCCTTGAGAATATTGACGTAGCCAGATACATGTTACATGAAAGGGGCTTGAACAGAGGAAGTATTATTACAGGAAAGTCGGTGCATAATCAGAGGATAGAGAGGTTATGGAGAGAGGTCAACAGAATGGTAGTCAGTAAATACAAGAACGTATTCATGTATCTTGAGATGCATGGTTTTTTTGATCCCACCAATGAAATGCACTTGTTGTCCTTACAATATATATACCTTCCTATGGTTAATGATTCCCTTGAGGAACTGACGCAAGAGTGGAATTTCCATGGTCTCACAACTGCAAGTAACACAACCCCTAGGCAGCTATGGATTGAAGGCATGCTGTCAAACAGTAATACTAACCTAGTTGCTGTCACTGATGTACTGGAAGACGTGCAATCGGATTTTAATGACTATGGCATTGACGATGAAGGTCCTTTTCCAGCATTACAAACTTGCAATGAGGTATCTGTTCCTGAATGCCCCATACTATTATCAGATGAACAAAGCACTGAATTGGGAAGACTTGTGGAAAGCATTAGTGATGACTTGCATGGCATTCATAAGTATTTAACTGTTGTTGACTTTCTGGAAAGTTTGGGCTGAGGATGATGTTCTTAGCAAAAGGCAAGATCCAGAAAAAAACATTATTCAAGTAGTTGACAGCAGACAATATATGAGTGTTTCTTTTTATTCAAAATTGTTAAATGTTAACTTTACACTTATCTAACTGCTATTCCATTACTAGGTTGACAATGATCCACGATAACAGATAGTTTTTGTTAAATATCTGAACAGCTTGAAACAAGTGAAAAGGTGCAAAATCTGAAAGTGCTTTTGATGCACAAAATTAGTTTCTTATGAATACCTGAACAAAACAATAACGAGAATTAGTTACAGGCCCCATAACAAGAATTGGTGTCAAAGGTCAAAGTTTATTTGAGAACATAAGATAACCTTGTCAGCTTTAGTATCAAACCACAGTAAAGGATGCACGGCTTGTATCATTGATTACTGCTAACATTACTTGACTGAAGCTTTCATAATCTGGAAACTCAGGTGGTAGCTGACATTTTAAAGTGCAAGTAGATGAAAATACACTTCCAGCTTCCCCATCAAAACTAACAGTGATGCCCTTAACCCTTGCTCCAGAGGAATTCAGGTTTTCACTCCCTGTGAGGAACTTCGACAATTTCTTTAAATCTGGAAGACAAAAATTTAATGTCAAAAGCAACTCCCCATGTACATACCATGTACAATGAAAATCTTAAACACACATTGCTAAATCATTTTAATGTGTTTAAAAGTTGCAAAGCAGCATGCTGATATATTAAGCAATGTATAGCCTGTGGTGCTGCTGGACTTGACAGGTAGGTTTTAAGGTTCCCACAGGAATACCTTTAGCAAAAATACCACACACATGTTCATTGTTGAAGGGAAATGATTCCAAAACATATGACAAACTGTCTGTCGCGTCATTCAAACAGAAACTGTGTTTAAGTTTTTTGTCACCTGCTAGTTAATTATAGCTCCTAGAGCTCGGTATGTACAGTAAATGCATTTGTTAATAATCACATTGGAAATCAGGTAATTTGTAATGAAGTTACCTTGAAGCGAACAAGAGTCCACAAAGTGCAGAAGGTGTTGCCAAACAACATGTTGACTGTCACTCATGGAGATTGGGCGCCTCAGCACTGACTTGAACTCCTCAGCTGTCATGGAGCTATCACTATGCACAAACAGGGGCTCCCATACACTTGGATGTTTTTCAATGCTTTGTAAGACATCTAAAGTTCTGAGACCCTCCCGAAATTGGTCCATGCACACTTTTCTTGTGTTAAAGACATAGTGATGGAGAATTGCCTGTGCAATACTCATTCTGTTTTGAACCTGCAAAAAACAAACACTCTAAAATCTTATAAACACCAAATAAACATGCAAACTGTTTCACTTTACATCTGTAGTACAAAATAATCATAACTGTATTACCAGTAAACAACATTCTCTTATGTCTGCAATGTCTTATATAGTATTGACTGATGGCTAAACAGATTAGAATCACATGGACAGCTGTCATTACTGGTAAAAATTTATATGTGTAAACACACTTGTATATTCTACAAGTTGTACACATGAACTGTTATATAGATGATATATATCTCAGTTATTATATTGTACATCCTTCCTCTTTTCTTAAGTACCTGGCCAAACCAAGCAGAGATACTATAATGAAATACAGACCTCATTTTCAATGTTGTAATAACAGATTGGTCATATTAAGGAGGCTGTAAATGATAACGGTAGGGAATAGACTCACTGAAAGGTATGTAGTAACACCACTTACACTCAAAATCTCAGTAAACCTGTCATTTTCATTCAACCTTGACATGTCTTCCTCATTAGCAAATGACAAGACCTAATGAAACAACCAAAATAACTACCCCTAAAAGACTATTCTTCTCATGTGGCTGCAGTTTTCTCTTTTCTTTGTTGTGAGTCTTAACTTTAAAACAATACTAACCATAAAGTAATTGCACACTATAAGAAGGTCCACAAAATCCTACTGGGCCTACTGCCCTCCAGTGCACTGCTAGAATATCCCTTCTATGTATGCATGTACTAATTTTTAATTCTCGTACCTGCACATAAATCATACAGTACTGAATTCAGTCATCACAGATGGAAAAAGTATTCATATTATGCAAGTCGTCAATTAATTTTATTGAAATGACAATATGGCACTGCATTCTTATTAGTAAAATATCTAATCAAAAGTACAGTCAAGTAAGATTAACTTACTGCATCTACATATTGCCTAACTTCTTGGTCACAAATATCATCAAGCAATGCATAAGGAATGGCTTTGTTTACATCAGCTGTGGCAATATACCAGTAGAAAGCTTGTGACAAAAAAGGAATCCCAACTTTAGCATGAACAATGCCATGAGCCACTGCAGTGCCAAATAGTTTCATCAATCCACTTGAGATAACACCACTATTGTAAGCAGGTGATTTTCTTAAATCAGGACCCTCAAGAAGGACAAGATGTGTAGAGGATGCCATTTCAGCAAAGAAATCAGTAAAAAACTGGCGTTTAACACCACCCAGGTCAACAGCAGGTTGCCCTCTATAGGTTACCCTCATTGGTGCAGCAGCATCAAAATCAGGATCTTTGTAGTGTGCCAAAGCATCATTAAGAATATCACCAGGATCAACTTTGATTTTCACCACATCACCTTCTACCTTGGCCCCTAACTCATTCAGCAAGGTCTCTAATGACAAACTAGCTGTACCTACACAGAAATAGATATTTACATTAATACATGTTTTAATGTTTGACCGCTTCTAAAGAGTGTTAAGGAGAGGGCTTGGTGATGACTTTATCCATCATATCTGAAAGTCGTGTACACACAACACATTCTGTACGTTGCTGCTTTAAATTTTAGCTAAAAAGTCCATAGTATTATAAAAGGGTCGACAATCCAGAGGTTTACTAAAATAAGCCTTGGGTTAAAAAATATTCAGATAAAAGGGAGGTCTCAGGTCAAAAACCCTACAAGGTCAGCTACATGACCTGACAAATTAATGGAAAATTTATAATGGTTTGGGTGAGAGCAGTGGGAATTTGACCCGCTGGATATCCTTATTGACAAACTACCTTACAGCTGTAAAACGTATCTGGAACCCTGAATTGTTGCCTAAATTAAAACAGTTGCTTTTTAAATTTCTTTACTTACATTCACGTGATTTCAGGATATCTGCTCCTGCCAGGTTCAAATCCTCATCATTTTCTTGTAGTGTTTTCTTGAGGAACTCTTTTGGCATGTTGGGAAACATTTCCCTTAACTGACTGACACAGGCTTGATGGAAGTGGAACAGACATTTCATTAGCATTGACTTCTTACTGTATAAGATTGATGTCATTTTATGATACTAGCAATAATAAAATAATTTGTGATAATTGCAAAAAGGAGAACAGGTTTCAAAGTCTATTAACAGACTGTTGAAACAATAGATCTGAATGAAAGACATCATTGCCATCAACTGGCAGCATGTTTTAGATACAGGTAAAGTACAAGTAGTTCAACAGTAATTCACACTAATGTAAAAGCACATGTACTAAATTGTGGTAAACTAATATTTCACATAAATGTGATGCACAGACAACAATCAATACTCTATACATTTCAACATTTCAGAGCAGTGTAATGAAATGAGACACCGCTCAGCACTGAAATGCTATAGTATGAATGTCTTTACATAGAAACAAACATTAATTATAAGCCATACAACCATTTACCACATGCAACCCAATACAAAGAGATTTTCATATAAATTTTCCATATCTAGATACACTGTAAATAAGAAAACCTTATTATGTCCCTTCACACTAAAAAAATATATTAATAATAGTAATATAACTAACTTATTACATGCATGCTATTTTGAATGCAGATACCTGTCTTTTGGTCATTCGTTGTAATACATGTAACTTCAACTTCAAGCGTGTCTGAGTCATGCAAAGTGTCACCATCCTGAAAACTACCACTTGACTGTGAGCCAATGCTACTGACTTGGATTCTACCTTATAGTTAGAACAACATAATAGGATTCAGTTTGACTAGTTCAAGTGTGTCACTTCTAAAGCTAAACCCAGTCATGACATTTGTGGTTCCAATGTTTTGTGATCATACACTGTAGTCAAACATGTAACTTACAAAATTATTTTTCAATTTCCAACCAATGACTTTTTGGCAAGGTAAAAAAGCCAAAAAAACACACCTTCCTGAGTAAGATTTACTAACAAGTCCTCCACTCAGTGACTGACTATGCCTTGTATACAATGTACACCTGCACATCTACATGTACATGGAATTGAATAATAGTAACAACAGGTACCTCTGACACTGGTCTCTGGAACACATTCTGTCCCTGTCCGTACTTCCAGCTCCTCATTACCTTCATCCTCAACATCAGTTATTTCCTCTGCCGGCCAGACTTTTAGCCTTTTCATTGCTCTAACATATATTGGTCCTTGGCGACATAATCCAGCTAGTGTGGCAGCTGTGAGCTCCTTATCCCCAAAAAGGTTGAGAGGGCATATGCTTTTACCTATGGTTTTCACAAACTCAAATGGGATAACACCTCCCTCCTCATCCTGTAAGACATCAACCAGGGCACTCCCCACCTATATGAAATAAAAAAAAGCAAATAGAAACACACAATAGCAACACCATCCTCAATCTCCTAGCCTTTGTTGTTTCAAAAATTGCCCTACAGTTCCTCAAACCAATTCTTCTGGATTATCTACTCTTAGTTACTTGAAATGGAAGCGTTATACTATATATGCACTGGAAATTTCCCATTCTTTGCACAATAATCTTAGCATAATTTAGAAAATGAGGTCTATTAGTGCTTATTGGGACAAAGGATATTAAGGTAAAAAAAATATGGGTACATGGCGAAAAAAGCAACCAAAAACAGGGAATGTTATGAGTAAATTGCTCACTTGTTCATTTTTTGCCAGAAAAATAAATTGGTTCATTGCTTAAGTTTGTGTCAAGTAAAAGAAAAACAATAAAACTGCAAATATTTGTATTTTTCTGTCAACTTTTGGCACTAATGCCCTCAGCGAGAAAACCATACCCATCCCTAAGTGCCAGACTTGTTGAAGTGAAATAATATCAAAAGTAGTTACTATATTTAGCATTAGAGGGTACCAGATATACAGATCCCCTATGGAGGCCTCGAAAATAGAAAAGACCTCTCCTTCCTGCACCAGCCAATTGAAACAAGAAACACTATCACTATGCCTATGTATTCCACAATTCAAGACTTTAAACAGCTACTGCTTGATTCCTTGCTTCAATCCCACACACTATTACTTTGTTTTAACCTATTCCAGTTCAAAGATGAATACCGAAGCAAAATACTTGGAAAGGGAGGGTGTAGAAACGAGAAGAATTACACATGGAATAATATAAACATAGCAGCTATGAAATGTACCTTAAACTTCAGTTGATTCTCGTCCCAGCTCTTGTCGAGGGGAAGCAATCAATTATTAGGCCTATTTCCTGCAGTTTTCGTTTTTTACCAAACCGTGGCACTTCGTCTATGTCAGGTGCCGGAAGCAACACCAGTTCTCTACTGGAGATACTATGTGAAGTTGGAGATTTTCCTTTCCAGGCACATGATTTGGATTTCCCTTTCTTTCCATTTCCGTTACATCCATAATTTACTCGTGGATTATAAAATGGAGGACGCTGTGAGCCTACGTTTACGGTACCAACGGTACGGGGAATCTGAAATCGTCTGGACAACTCTTCTTCAGCAGTACGGAAATTCGCTCCAACTTCTCTTGATCTTTCGCGAGGCACTTCTTCTGTAATTGCTCTGTAAACACGGCGAACTAATGACGAGATTGCTTCCTCGTTTGGAAGCGATGTACTGCTTTCGTTTGCCGCCATTTTTTCCAGCACATGGGTTCAACACACGATGATCGACCAGCGGGGGATCTTGATACCCATATAACATCACTTGAAAAGTCCCATTGTGTGTACCATCTTGATGTAAAAATATCACGAATCATGTTGTATATTTATGCTGAAACTTAGTGTAAATATATCACGCACCTTGATGTACATATAACACGACTTGAAAAGTCCCTCCGGTGTTTATCGTCTTGATGTAAAAATATCACGAATCATATTGTATATTTCTGCGGAACTTAATGTATGTAGGTGAGAAATCTTGATACATATACATTTCATGCATCTTGATGTACATATAACACCACTTGAAAGTTTCAAAGAGAAGTTGATGTTCGAAAGTGAATCTTGGTGTATATGAATGTCTCTTGATACAGAAGTTCGACGTCTTCCCATATCTATATCTTTCTTGGTATATAAATATTCAATCTTGTTGTTTTGTCCCTTTTTGACAAGCATACCAGAGCTAAACTTTACCTGAATAAACTTTCAAAGCTGTCTTCACTGATGTCCTTGAAGTGTAAAAGGGTGCCGAGGTCTTTTTTAGATCCAGCTGTTGCCAGTAAAAGCATCTCGAGGTCATCATCATCGCTAGAAATATCGCTGTTGCTGTCACGAGTGTCATCTTCTGCTATCATAACCTCCAGTATTTCGCAAATTTCTCGCCTATAAACGAGATTGAGAGACATGAGTAAAATTATATTTAAAATGAGAACACAAAAAAAGCAATTTTAGAGTTTTGCGATTTATAAGATTGCAAAAAGTGAGAAGTACTTACCATTGTATAGCCGTCATTTTGTAATGTTGCAAATTTCCAGTGTTTACTAGTTCCAGTCCATTCGGAGGTGACGTAAGCTCACACCAAGCTAAAGTCATAAGGTTTATGCAGATTCACGTGAAACGGCCAGCTAGCATTTGTCGTTTCATGTAAAGGGCAGTGCTAAATCTCTCTAATAAGGTGATTGTCAAACAAGGATGTCAAATTGCACTTCTAATCCACCACCTTCAAAAAGCTTGGAAACTTCGTTTTCATGTTGGCTGCTTTTCTTATCAGCCCTCTGTCGGCTGATCTAAGCCAGGATTGAAATTCAGTAGTGACGTAAGCCTATTTGTGGGGAGTTTCAAAGGAGCTTCCATTTTCATCTTCACTGTCTTCAATCTCCATAATTCTTGTGTGAATACTGCTATGTTCACTTTCGCTTTCGTTGTTGTCAAGAATCTTGATACGTCTATGCAAACTTGTATGGACTTCTATTTCATCTTCACTATCTTGAAGGTCCTCAGCACTGAGAAGATTAACTCTTGTCTTTCCCAGGGTTGCTCCGTCTTTCATGATAACGTTGCCGGTGTGAATCACTGATGGTCCTTGCACCTTTGACAATGTGGCCTTGTATTCAGCAGAATTGGGAAGTATTTTGTGAACTTTCTTAAGATGAGGGGTCATTTTTCTTTCAAGTGCCGTACAACCAACCACTGGACCATAATGATAATGGTGGAACACAGTGGAAGAACCGCTGACTGGCTAAAGTATCCTTTGTCTTAGAGCATGCCCTAGCACTTTCCACAGACCATGTGCAGGTGAACATTGCAATCATTACGATCGAAAACTTCGACCAGTGAGGATTATTATTGTGGAGTTTTGCCCATCTGGAACTTCTCCTTGCTGTAGAGAATGTGGATTGAACAAAAGTAGTTATGTTTTAAACTGTATCTTCTGAAAGTCTATTAGCCGAAGCTAAGAAAGTATTACTACACCTCATTTGCTCTTGAAAGAAAAATTCAAATTAAAATACTTTCAATACACTTGTAAATTCACAAAAGTAGTTTCGCTATAACAACAGCCTCATGAGTTGATCTTACTTACTGCCGCTGAACGGGGTATGGTTTTTGGCCCCTCTGCTCTGAACAAGGCATACAATTTTATACGAGCTACTGTATAGGTTATCAGTCAACATCAGAACATTGTAAGGACGGCTTTGTCATAACCAGGGCAATGGTTTCAAATCCTCATTGGCACACCTGTATCCAAACATGCAGTGGTGTAGCCAGGATTTTTCCACATGTACGCACAATTTTCCAACCCCCACCCAAAACAAAAAAAGTCCCAAAATCTTTTCCAAGTGCCTTGATTACATTTTCTTTTGCCATCAGTACAAGTGGTGAGGTTATGTTTCAGGTGTAAACGTTCTTGCTATTTGTTCTTTTGAAGTGGCTTATTGAAGTGGCTTCAATCGCTTATCAGAACTTGAGCTAACAAGTTAGTGGTGTCTTACACTTTAATTCACAAATGAGTGATATTTTTGCTGCTGTCACATTGTTAATTTTTGACTGGCATTGTTTTCCTTGTAAAAGCACCTACATAGCAGTAATTGTGCCCTAATTAAGTTTCATTTAGGGAGGTGCCTCTTAGAAATCTATGAGAAACAATCAATGTGTAAATGTCTACATCTCCAACAACAATAAACAAAATTTCATTTTATGTTTTGACTTTTTCAGGTACCCACGTACGTTCCTGCGTACAGGTAGCTATGCCCCTGAGATGGGTCAAGTCCCTCTTAACGTGATTTTCCTTGGTTTATTTAGACCTGTCTCAATCGACCTCTTGACGTACTTCACACATGACTCAACCGCATAGTGCATAGAGGTCAAGGAACTAGTGTTCTGTAACTGCAAATCGAGGGAGAAAAAAGTTCCACGTTTGGTTAAATCAACATCCACATCTGTGTTGAAGCACATTTTAAACAATATGTTCAAGTTCAGTTAATTGTTGTACCTTAAATGTTCTAGATATACTAAGAAACTAAGGCAGGGAAACGGAACGTGCAAACTAAGCATGTGCATGAAACAATCAAACAAAAAAACCTTGTCATTTTAACCCACGCAGATAATTGATGCAACTTTCTCATGATAAAGTTGCATTAGGTAAAAGCCGAATTTCCGCCACTGTTGCTTGTAGGACAAGGACATGTAGCTGCTATTTTTGGTAAGATTCTAAGTTTGACCATGTGAGTAATTTTAGCATGGTTATCTGTAACGTTAGCTTTTTATGTTTGTGTAAAGGACCACGGAAAGTTTGGTTTCCGTAGCTATTAGTTAATCGAACATTTTATCGGACTATCCGAGGTGAGCATTGGTACTTTTATTTTCATGGTTGCTTTCTGTCTTCATGCTTACTGATGCTATGGTGACTTTTTCCCTTTGTTTCCAGTTAAGTAACTTTTTTCTGCTTTTCCATTATTCTAGACCAAACCTTCTACTACTATTAACGTATGGTTGCATTGGGTATGAATTGTAAGTTATCTGTAGTATCGCATAAAGGTACAGTGAAGTTCTAGTAAAGTTATCATGAGGTGTTGCGAACATAAGTGCCTTTGAATCTTGGAATGGAAAATGTTGTCACCCTCTGATGTGTATTGTTCTCGATTACCATAAGACAAGTGCGAAAATGGATTTTAACGTCTTTGCAGAATTCTTATAGTATGTGCCACAATTTGCTTTAAATGTTATGCGTTTTTGTTCAGTTTAATTCCTTTCTTGCATAATTTGTACTTTAACAGTGGCCACACAAGTGCCTGCCACACCTTCATGCTATTCATATCTCTAACTTTCACGCATTATTTAATTTTCTTTTCAATGTTACACTTGTTTGTTGTAATCATGTGTTAACCGCTTTAAACTCGCTATCTATTTTGTGATTGACACTGAACACTGTGCAAAATGACTATCCAAGCATCCAGTTGAATATGGTAAACTGCCACTTATACAACTTTGTAAGGGGTTTTTAACTCTTATCTTGAACATGATTATTTTGGATATCACACAACCTTACACTATGAGCAGCCTAGTTGTGTATCCTGCTCACTACCATACGTGCACCACATGTGATTTTTCGCACCCGCCCTCTCACCTCAGGATAGGAAAAAAAACCTCACCCCGTAATTATCATTAGTTATAATGTGTTGTTGATCACGCCGCCATATGTTTATGATAATTGTCAGCTAAACTATAAGCCGAGCGATTTTTCCGTTAATCTTAACGATCTAAAGTAAATTTTTCGCCAGAGAAGGGGGTTCGGCTTATAGCCAAGAATTTTAGGGGGGAAATTTTTTCAGACTCGAAGACAATAATAAAAGTGTGACAAAGAAACAAGTACTTGTTGGATCATTGCCTTTTATGTATGTAGTGGCTCCTAAAGGAGCCGTTTTGTGTTGTTTTGCTTCAAAGAAGCTTTTATTACTCGTATATTACTCATCGTCGTCCTCCTCCTCACTCTCGGTCTCGAATTCCTGTTCCATCTCGTCTTCATCGTCTGCTAGCTCTGGCATTTCGTCTGTGTACACAGCATCATCTTCGGTCCGTCTAGTGCGTTGGAGATGCCGCAGGACTGGAAGGATCTCTTAACCATGTCTGCAGGAATCTCTTGCCAAGCGTCTTTCACCCAGCAGAGGACAAGGTTATGGGTCGGGCTTTCTTCTTGCCAGCAGGTGTGAACTCGAATGGCCCAGTAATCAGCCATAACTGGTACTTTCTCCTGATGTTGTCTTTAAATGGCTTGTTCAGGCACTTATCCAAGGGCTGCAGCACGGGAGTTAAACCGCCGGGAATAACTGCAACGTCGATTTTTCGCCGCTGGAGATTGCTCTTCACAGAGTCAGTTAGATGAGCATGGAAGGAATCCCACCCCAACAAGGACCGCTCGTCACCGGGGTTTCGGGGTAAACAACTGCGAATCCATTCCTTGACACCTACAATAAAACAGAGAAACAAACAGATTAATTTCCAAGCATCTGCAGAAGGTTTCTTACCAGTAGCTCGATCAAGGAAATATCAAAAGTTAAACAAAAAGTTCATTTCATACCTTGTTCATCCATCCATCCCTTCTTGTGGAATGACACTCAAACGGAACTAGGAACAACCAGGTCGCGAGGGGTTCGTACACCTTTGAACGTGACTGCTGGCAATAGTTTCGTGCCATCGGCTGCGACGCCAAGGGTTACCGTGAAGCTTCACTTTTCTGCGCCGCATGATTGCACCAGGACTGTTCGATTTCCACTGGATTCATTGAACGCGTTGACGGTAGACTTTCTGAAAAGTCCTTCGTCTTGTTTATTCAATACCTGTCGGACGAAGGACTTTTCCTACTTGATTGGCGCCAATTTTAGTGACCCAAAAACGGGCCACTGCGCTTCAACCAATCAGAGGTGCCCTGGATATCCCTTGGGGATCAAATTGTCAACTATGCGCAACGAGACGTGACTTGCGGTTAAATTCAATATGGGGACGATTGCGAAAGCCATTAAAGAAGCTTCAAAGGCCATGGGATATCATGAATTGCGTGACTACCAGAAGAAAACAGTGGAAGCATATCTGTCTGGAAGAGATGTTTTTTTTATGCGCCTACCAGAGCTGGGAAAAGTTTAACTTTCGTGCTAGCTCCATATGCGTTTGATTGTTTGGATGAAGATCAAGCGAATAGCAACTCTATCGTCTTGGTGGGGTTCCACTTATTTCCTTGATGAAAGATCAGGTCTCTAACCTAAATTCCCGTGGAATTCCAGCTTCCTATGTAGGAGACGACTGCTCTGAACAACAGTTACAGGACATTTTAGATGTCAAAGTTAAACTGGTATTTGGTAGTCCGGAGGCGATTCTCAACAACTATCGCCACATTTTTCGTCGTCTGAAAAGCAACTTAAAATGCATCTTCATCAACGAAAGTCATTGTATAGCTAAATGGTGAGTGTTGTTGTTTTTCTCATTTGTCTCTGATTTTAAAGTAGGTCGAGTTTATTAACTTCAACTACAGTAGTGGAAAGCGTTTATCATCAAGATTTAGTCAAGTTGTTACGTTTTACAAAGCAAGCGGGGAAGTGTGAAATTCAAATAATGTAAACATTGAATCTTAATCCCTATATGCTGTACAATACGTTCAAAGCATTCGTATTTTTCTGCTTGTGTGCAGTTTCCAAAGACACCTGTTAAGAGATCATCTTGGAGCATTTTTAGAACACCATGCAAACAATTTCACACTGCACTGAACGCTCTTATTAAAACAAAAGCAGCCATAGAAATTTAGTGAGATGCAACATGCATAACTTTTGTAATGCCTTAGTAATGGGATGTCTTTGTTTTTGTTTTTGTTTGGTTACGGTATATGTAGGACTGAATGATGATTTAGTCAAAATAGTCGCATTTTTATTTTTTCTTTGTCATTTTTTTAATCAGGGGAAAAGACTCAGCTACTGAGGAAGCATTTAGGAAAGATTATGGACGGTTAGCAGAGCTAAGGTCATTGTTACAAAGAGATGTGCCATTTGTAGCACTCACTGCTACAGCGACAGAGGCTACAAAGAATACAATAATCAAATACTTGTGTATGCAGAGTTGTGTCCAGATTTTAGGCGACCCAAATAAAACTAACATTCGGTATGCTGTGGTTGATATAGATCATGGAAACCTGTATGAGACCTTCAAGTCAATAATTGATGACATTGATGAAAGACAATTGAGTACCACAAAAGTGATGGTATTCTGCAGAAGGAAAGAGGATATGAATGAATTGTTTGAACTTTTTGGTCAGTCCCTGGGACCAAAGGCATATGTACGGCCTCAAGGAACTGAGCCGCTGGATGATCGCACACAGTTATTTGCGATGTATCATAAGAAGACACATGATCTTGTGAAAAGAACAATAGAAACAGAGTTCTGCAAGGAAAATGGAAGTGTCAGAGTTGTGTTTTGCACAATTGGCTTTGGAATGGGTGTGAATGTAAAGGGAGGTAATGTTGTTATGCATCTGGGACCATCAAGTGGGATCGATGATTACCTTCAAGAATCTGGAAGAGTTGGCAGAAACAACGAAAGTGCACATGCAGTTCTTTTAAGATATAAAGGCTGTACAAGGAGTCGTAACATCACAAAGGAAATGAAGGAGTACACCAAAAATGAAACTGTATGCAGGAGAACTTTGTTACTGAAATCATTCATGGCCAGCCCATCTCAGAATAAAATTCTACTCACATGTTGTGATGTTTGTGCAGACCAATGTAAGTGCTTATGTACCTGTGGTAGCACAGAATGTGTATGTGAAGAAAAGTGCAACAGAGGTGATCACCAGTCGAGCTTTGAAAAACTGCTGAAACATTTTGTTTCAGAAGGCAAACCCACTAACCACCAGAATAAAAGCAAAGTGCAAGGACAAAAGGCTAAAGTGCTTAGAGACAACTTATTTCAGTACAAGATGCAGCTCGCTGGAAGTCTCTCTCATGAACAATTGATTACCGGCCTGGATTTAGCAACTGGCTTCTCCCGACATTTGATAGACTCGATAGTTTCTTGTACAAGGGACATAAATAGTATTGAAATGCTTTTACAGAAGTTTAACTTTTTTGACAGGTCACAAGCTGAACATGTATGGCAATGTCTGTGTGAATTCAGCAAAAGTAGCAGCAGTGGCTCTGAGGATACAGCTATCGAAGAAATCAGTGAATCTGAGGATAGTGACATTGGCCAGTCTTTTGTCCGAAGGCATCAACATTATGTATTACATAGTACTAATGACAGTGAATGAGACTTCAATTTTAACTTCTAATTCATGAGTGCTTTCACAAAAGGTCTACACCTTCCCCAGGGATGTCTGATTTCAACCCACTCCCTACCCCTCCACAAATTCCATTTTAACTCCTTGAAGAATATTGTCGCCTTAGTGAACCCCTCCCTCCCTCCTGGAATTTACATTCATGGGGAAAGTATTAATATTTTTGGATATCATATATACAATTTGTAATATCCTAACAGCAGTTTGTTTGTATTTGTTCAGATCATTTGTTAGATTTGCAAACATACTATTTTCATGAATCATTTGCTGTGATTCAATTAATTTTTATCATTTAAAGGTATCTGTTTGAAGATCATGAGGAAATAGTTCGCAATGAAACATATTTTACCTGTAATAGAACAGGAACTTCTAAAATAAACTTCATATGACAGTCCATATGAAAACTGAACAGTCCATTTTGTAATATATTGTGAGGTTGCTGTTGCACCTCACCTCGAACATGTAGTATTGTATCGCTTCCTTAAAATATGAAATATATGTGATCAAATCAACACTTCCTTAAAGTATCTGTTGGCCCATTATCAAGTGGCCAAATTTATTAACTGAGGTAAACAGCATTGTGTAAGACAATGAAAAACCTCAGGTAGCCTTAATCTGAAACTGGCAGTATTTAGAAGAGTTCGCAACAATTTAAAATTTCTCAAGATCATACCAATAATTTGAGCTTAAACATCATTCAGAAAAATTGGAAGCACTAAATGCTACATCTGTTATTATTTAGGCCTTTTTGATTAAACTCACATAATAAAGACCCATGAGGGACTCTCACATAAAAAAAATATGGGGGTGCTCATCGTACGTTTTAGTTGTTAAAGCGGTTTTGCAGTCTCTTAAGTTGTTCACCCTCAAAAGTTCCACAGTGTGAACTTTTCTGACACCCTCTAGGGAATTGAGCTGAACAAATTGTAAAGAGAGACAATGGATTGTGTTATTTTAAAATTGGTACTTTTTATGGATTTTAACCCACACCCTTAAAGCAGGATCTTGGTACCTCTTAGGGGTTCTTTTCAAAACTTTTCATGAGCACCCCCGTCCTCTTTTATATGGCACCCCTCCCCCTAGGAATATATGGTGATCATGGCAATCAAATTTCAGACACCAATATTTGAACTTCAATTGAATACTCTGTTTTAGGGTTTGTAAAAGATGACACCTATGTCTGTATGAGCTTAAGCCTAGATTTTATAATAGTGCTTCAAACTAAATTTCTTAAGGGACTGGCTAATCTATGTCTTCAGCTTGTTACAGTCAACGGCATCTAGCAGGCTGTTTGGCATCTCCTCGAAAGCAGAGTGTGCTCTTCCTGGAATATTGCTGTACACTTGTGCAGGAATTAGATGATCTACAAGGGTCAGCACATCCACCTCTGTGGACATCATGGTATGTTTCCCTGAGAGCCTTTTTACTTCAGAGGTTTTGTCAAAGTTCTTGAGGATTTCATCTGAAGGCATTGTGCTTCTACCAACACGCTGAAGAGTCTTTTCAGTAATTTCACCTCGATAGCTTTGGCAGTCATTCTTGAACAACTTATTATCATGTTCAATCTCAAGATCCATAGGATGATTTGTATTTGGTTTCCCCTGATGGTTGACAAACCTATTCCAGGTGAGCGAGTGAGCCTGTCTAGGAGACAACAATGCATTGACTTGGGCTTGAAGTTGAAGCATGGCAAATGCATATTTAGGACAGTTTGACACCTTGAAATACAGGCAAAAATATTTATACAACCTGATGACACGATCACCGTCCCCATATTTGATTGCATCATTGTGATCTAAGCGCAGTAACAGCATTAAGAGAAGCTGATGGGTGTAATTTCTCACTTTGTCATCTTTCAGGCTCTGTTCTGATGCAAGCTGTTCAGCTTCCGGAATCCCATGTTTCTCTTTCTCGTGTTTCTTCAAGGCAGTGGGCCTTTTGTATGCTTTCTGGCATACTCGACACTTCAGATCATTGCTTGTTGGTGCAGTGTGGCTCAACTCTGGTACATTGTAGACAACATGCTCTTCCAGGAATTCTGAGATAACTTTATCCGCATACTTCCTCTTGCCATCGTTATCAAGTGCAGATCCTTCATAGATATTTCTTGTAGGTTGGTCTTCCACACTTGCCATTCCAAAATGTACTAATGCTCCATTGATCAAATAGGCATCTGTGACTTTATCTATGAATTCAGCAGCAGCATAATAACGGTTGTGTGGGTCATTTGACACATTTCTGGCATCAATTGCATTTCTCATAGCATACAAGGTTCCTGTGTCTCTAGCAGGCTTGGTATCATAGAGGTGATGCCATATAGCCTGTGGATAACAGAAGTAAATTTTACTCACCACTATTTGATCTTTTTGGGGGGAGGGGAGGGGGAGGGGAGGAGATGGCGATAAAATCCCAATGGAAATCGCTTACCAAGTCTCATGTGAGAATACACATTACAGTGGTGGATCCAGGGAGAGGGTTGGGTTGGGGTCTGTTGGTTGTTGGGGAGAGCAATGGAGTTGTGGGAAGAAGAAATTAAAATTTGCCCAACAAAGTCTGAGTCAAATCTTGGCCCTTCCCCTCCCCTCCCCCCCCCTCCCATCAAGAATTCCTGGATCTGCCCCTATATTACATATCTGTTATACAGCACTCTGAATTCTGCGAGTTATTAGGGTACCTTTTGCTTTAAAATAACAATACCTGCATCCACTCCATCTGTGCATGGAAATCTTCTATCTTTGGAATAAGGCCTTCTAGTCTGGATGAAGGAGTTCTGGCACCTTGCATAGCAGATTGTGCCTCCTTGTGTCTTTCAAATGTTAGATAGTCTCCACCACTGAGGACTTTTACTGGGTTGACTTCAGATGAATCTTCATTGTTGTCAGGAACATAATCATGGACAAACCGTACAATATCTATCATGTCTGCTTCATATTGCTCATTCTTATGAAGGACTCCGAGATTTATCTACAGTGCAAAAGGTTTTTATTAAAACACACTATTTTAGAGACTGGATAAAAAGGGTTGGAAAAAAGACCTGAAAAGAGCAAAAATTAAACAATTACAACATGACTTCAGCTGAATGAATAAATGTGAATGTAGTGTTCACTACATGTCTAAATAAAGGGCAGTTCCTAAATGAAAGAACATGCTTTCCGTACAACTGGAATACTCCATGGATTGTGTATATCTTTCATTTTCTTACAAAGATAGTTACCTTTTCAGTTTTGCATTTTGCCTGATCCATATAGTCGTGGCTTATGGAAGAAGGTAAAGAATCTTTCATCCAGGAAAGTGAAGGAATATATTTGGCCCATTTATGCCCCACAAGAATAGTGAGGTCTCTCTTGAACAAGGATTGCTCATCAGGAATGGGTAAGAAGGTTGTAAAAGGGAGTTCATTAATATTCTTCTTTGCTTTGTCAGAAGGCAAGTGGTTTGATGATATTCGATATTTGAATGCAACAATTTGGAACATATGATGGTCTTTGTTCCTGTTCATGAGCGTCATTTGCCTCGGAGTACACCTCATGTCAACATTATCTCCTGTAAAAGAATAACCTGGATTCATGGACTCTCTGTGACTCTGTAGCTCCACCTCCCTTTCCTTGACTTGGTTCTCATTCCCAGCAGCCTGTGCTTGATTCAATAATTGCAGTATCTCCACTTCTCTCTTTACTCCTGCCTCAACTTCCTCTTTCCATTCTAGTAATGTGCTGTCATGTCCTTGCCCAAGTTTCTCCATCAGAGTAATGGTGGAGTTGTAGCTTAGGCAAGTGTTCAGGGATGCTAATCTCTTGAAACCAATCTTCTTCAGACCACCCTTCTTCAGTGCAATAGACTTCACACATCTAGTAGCATCGAGGTCCGCATTGAACACAGAAATTATCTGGCAAGCAGCATCTAACATAGGTGGGTGCAGAGCTTCACCTTTCTTCTGAATATTTCTGGCCTGAGATGGGTTGCTCACTGATGCCAACAGGAACTTCAAGAAAAGGGGGCACCGTTCCGACAGTTCCGCATAAACGTCATTCCATTTCAATTGGACAAGTTCTTCTTTTGTTCTCCGTCTTAACAGGGATGGTTGTGAAAGGGAACAGAGTCCTGTTAATTCCTTGGTGATGTGGCTGCCGATCTTGTCAGTAAGAATATTTTTTCACTCTTTGTTTTCCAGCAAAGTACCAACGACTGATCCAAAGGAACCAAGGCAAGGCTGTCGTATAATGCGGCTCTTGTCTCCGTACAGGTTAACTCTTCGGGAAGGACTGTTTGGGAAGTGTATGATGACCTATAAACAAGCAAAAATGAGAAGCGGATGAGTAATAATTAGTGGTGTGTCAAATTGAGATGAGCGTGAAGGGTCTGAGAACAGTACACATCAAATTTAGAGTTATTTAATTCCCAAAAAATCGCTGTGCGTTTTGAACTCTGAATTCCCAGTGAACCTTTAGACTTTGTAGCTTAGTGATTTTTAAGTTTCAACAGAAGAATGCGGATTGAAAACAAAATTGACCTATCGAGTGCAAGAATGTAGTTTCCGGTTGTTCCTGTTAGTGAAAAAACCACGAATTTAACGATAAATTTTTTTCAAACCAACCTCGGTTAGAGGGCTCTCTTCTTCATAGAAATCCCTGAAGTCCACTTCCGTGCTTACATCTCTGGATCTTAGAGCGCTGGCGGTCGATGTGCGATCATCACACGCTACGAACAGGGCTCTTTTGTTGCTGCGAGTTTCTTTGCTAGTACCACCACTATCTTCGGCGTGTGCAAGCCTTTTTACAGACGTTGTCCCGCCTTTCTCGGCTTCAATGGACTTCTTCGATAATTCGAAGCTTTCTCTTACCTCAAAAATCTTCAGAACCAGGGTTTCGTTTTTGTCAGCGCAATTTCGGCACAGAATATTTGTCAGAAGTGAACCTTCGCCACTGGATATCTCCTTTCCGGCGATCAATTCAAGGTTCAAACAAGCTTTGGTCTTTTTTTGGCCACCCGATATCGTCAGTTTTCTTCTAAAATGAATGAAGCATCCGTTCTCACGACTGAAAGTAAACACGAGGCACGAGACACGCAACAATTACAAACAAACGAAAGTGTGATCGATATTATATTTACAAAATTATCAGCACTTACCCTGACTTCTCTGCTCTGTAAACCACTCTAGGACATTCTCGTCCAGCTGAGGATACTTTGGAGTGTAGCGACCCATGGTCTTGCATTTGGCCGACATTTTTAGCTTGCCATTGAATAGGTTCGCCTGATCTTTCCTCCAGCAACGGACCATAGACTCACTGATGCCATAGTCTCTGGCGATCTCCGAATTATTTTCTACGGCTTCTGCCTCAGCCACAACTTTGAGTTTAAAGGCTAGGTTGTACGAGGTTCTACGAACTTTTGGCATGATGAATCGATTGTAAAAGAACTGTCATGAACGATTGAGAACACTTTGAAATGATCGAGCGATTGAAACACTGAAACTCTGAAGCATTTTTTGGCTGTGTGTAGTTTTATAATCTAGGTAGAATCACATTAATATTCAAGTCAATAGTGATTTGCTGATTCCAGTTTTACTGTTTCCTCAGAGGAACGCTTTGCTCAAATTGTTAAACATTTTAATATTCATTGATTTTGAACTTGTTCCCCGAGGGGTGGGTTTGTTTTACTCCAGTGACTGTTTCGATTTTTAGTGTCTCAGCTTATAGCCGAGAGTTTTCCTTAAATTTTTTTTTTGGTGAACATTCTGTCACATCTTTACTTGCTTAGTTTAGGGTCTCGGCTTATAGCCAAGATTGGCTTATAGCCGAATAAATACATTAGTATGGATTTATTTGTCAACCTTGAAATCTTTATTTAAAAACACAGTAAAAATATCAGTATAACAATAGAAAACAAAAAGAAATTCATCTTAAGTAAAATTTCTTTTTACTGGTTTACATATTTGCCGTGTGGGAGTCCGATACAGAGAGCCATTTATCAATTCTTCTTTTGAAGTTGCTTAGAGATGTTGTAGTGCAGATATCCTCAGGAAGATCGTTCCAAAGAGAAGCTCCGCTATAGCTGAAACTACGCTTCAGGTAGTCAGTTCTCGGTTTCGGCAAGTACAATTTTTGACTTGCGTTACGAAGATCAAAGGACAAAGCTCTCGGAGTGAACATGTTACAAAGATAATTTGGGGCGAGCTTATTAACGCATTTGTACATTAAATTTGCCTTTTGCTTCGTCCTTCTGACGGATAAGTTATCCCAGCTGAGAGAGTTAAAGGTGATTTCCAGTCCGTACTGCGCAGTCTCAGCATCCCAATGTTTGTGAGTCTCACACGTTGGAATTCGAATCGATGTTATTCATTACGAACCACTTATAGCTGAGGCATTTTAAATTCTTTTTCCAACTGTTTCTTTCATTTTTACAGCTATGAAGTTGTTTTCTCTGGTGATATCGGAAAGAACAAAGCATAAAAGCTTTGCATCAACAATGGCGGTTGACATGAACTTTGAATTTACTTCATGTAAGTGATTGCGAAACATTACATTTTGTGACGTCTTACATGAACCAAAACAAAAGACGTAAACAAACTCTTGAGACTGCGCAGTACGGACTGGAAATCACCTTTAAGAAGATAGCTAGAGTTCGTATTGTAACTTGATTTAGTAATTACTCTGGCAGCGCGATTTTGTAGTTTTTGTAGTTTCGCACTCAACCTTGTCTTGAAGATGGACAAAAACTTGAGAGATTCAGATATGCAAGAGAATGACGAAATAATGAGAAAATGGAAGAGTACAACAATCTGTGTGAATGCACTCTATGGCTTAGTAAACCCTATTGAACTGCAACTCTTTCTACTTCTAGTAACCTTTTTATCAATGATCACTGCAGTCAACTGTTGTTATTGTGGACACCCACGGGACTGAGATTTGATGTCCATAATATGAGAGAGAGTCTGTAATAGTGGAGTCCAAGGCAAACATTTTTAGAAATTGTATATCAGTACAGTAGAGGGAGTACATGTCTTTGCGTTTACGTTGACTGCAGTACTAACAAGCGAATTAATCGTGGAATTGGATTAGAAATGGAATTCTAGCTATAAATAGACAAACATATGACTGAGACTACAAGCCTTGTCCTTGTGATAAGGAGAAAAAGGAATTTTCAGAGGATGGTTACCACAACAAGTGTAAAACAAACAAACAAAGGGGAACGGGAAAAGTAGACTTTTACTGTTAGTAAAGATGTTGCTATATTGGTTATAACAAGAGCCAAAACAAAATTGTGTTATGGGGACCGAACAGAGTGTCTGTACGTCCACCGTGGTTTTTTAGCCATGTGGGTCTGAAATAGGGTATGGTCTGTGCACTCTATTCCTGAATTGAGTATGCTTTTTTAGAAGAAGCTACTTCTTTATCATCAGTCGTTAATACCATCAACAAAAGAGTCACAAGAGCCCCTCTGAAATTATGTTACAACAACCATGTATGTAAAATAGGCCTGAAATAGGGTATCGAGTTTTTGGTTAGGTCTGAAATAAAGTAGGGAAAATTGCAGATTTTGGTCTTAAAAATAGGGTAAAGGTTTCAGGAAGCGGCCCACTAAGTCCCCCTGGGACTTAGCTTCGGACAATCCACCAAGGTGTCCACAAGACGGGAGTTTACTGTAGCCACCACCTGGTCCTCTCGTCAATTACACGCTTGTAACAGCTCATAACTTATTGGCTTGTACACAGAACCTCTCACTGTGAATAAAACAGACATCATGTTGTTTTTATCTTCCAGTCAATGGGGTTTCCAATCGGTGTATTTCAGTTTTATCATGGCTGTTTAAAATACGCCAGGGTGTCACCTTTCTAGCCCGCAACAGTGACAAGAATGTCGATGCGTTATTACAAGAGGCATTGACTGCTGTTCCCCAAACGAAACTACTTTCACCTCCCTTAGCTCTCGTCACCTACAATGGTGAAGCATTATCAAGAGAGTGAACATTGCTTGGCCACTGTGTGGCGCTAAAAATTAGTCAACCCTCAAGGCTGAAATAAAACCATAAGTTGTATATTATGTAAAATTCGGTAGAACTAAGGACTTAAATAAATGGTCTATCTCTACTTGAGTGTATTGCTCCTTTCTAAGAGATCTTAATAAAACATGCAAAAATCTGTTTGCTTTGACTGATTTCAGTCTTACATGTTCACTGAACTTGCAGTTACTCTGAAGAGTAACACCTAGTAACAACAGACTGTTATACTGTGGAATATTACAAATCTGCTCATATTGCGTGTTATTGTTCTTCTTCCTAAAAACGAGTTCCTTGCATTTGCCAGGGTTACAAATCATATTATTCTCTCTAGTCCAATTTAAAAATAGTTCTACTAAACAGTGAGACGGATCAGAAATACTGCTTACAGGAGCTATGATAGTGAAGTCGTCTGCATATTTAAAAAGAGCGGGAATGTCGTTATGAAAAAATATTTAAATCATTAAGAAAAACCTTAGAGGTAAGGCCGCTGACACTTCCCGGTGTCGTTCCCTTGTTGACTACCTGCCAAGTACAAACATGGTTACCAGATGAAACACGCTGTTGTCGTTCATGCAAAAAACTGTGGTACCAGTTAACTATGTAGGGGTTGAGCGGTAGCTGCTTAAGTTTTGCAGAGAGTAAACTGTGATTAACTGAGTCGAATGCTTTGCTAAAATCCATAGCAAAGATACGAACTGCCTTACAGTCTTGATTGTCCAAATATTTATAAACATGATGTTGAATAGATATTAATGCATTGGTACAGTTACTCCCCTGCCTGTAAGCAAACTGGGTAGGGCTCAGACTTTCCTCAACAGCTTCCCTGGCATGCGTATGATATACAACTTTCTCGAAGGCCCTGGCAATCACAGGTGTGACGTTTATCCCTCTGTAGTCTGAATCTGCTTTAGGAATGTCGACCTTGGGCAGGGGGTTAATATTTGCCCTCTTCCAGGAACCCGGCCATGAGTGAGGTGATAATGATAAATTCCACACACAAGTAATTACTGGAGTGAGAAGTTCTGTGTGATCTTTCCAAATCCAGAAGGGTATGTTGTCTGGGCCTGTAGCTGTTCGTTTCAACTTAGTAAGCGCATTCCAGACCTCTGTTATCTCTGGAACTTCCACATCCCCCTCGATAATCACTTCAATAGGTCTCACATAACTGTCGTCATGGCACAGATGCCCAAAATAGTCATTCAGATGGTCCAGCGAGGCATGGTCGAAGTTAACACCAATAATATTGTCTTTGCACGACACTGAGACTAAGTCGACGTTTTTCCACCATTCTTGACTACCCATTACACTCGTTGGATTTCTTCTATTTTCACTGATAACTTGTGAAATTCTGCTGCTCATGAGTTTTAGTAGATCTCTATTATTGAGTGATATTCTTGTTTTTGCTCTAAGCATGGACCGCATGAGAGGGAACACCCAGCTGGGATCACGAGATGACATACGGATAGACCTGAGTGCGCATACAGGTATCCATTAAAGAGCATATTTTTTCCTCCATAATTCTAACTGCAACGTCAACATTGTTACCCATCTCAACCTCTTGCCAGTCAGCACTGCTAAAGCAAGATAGAATGATTATTTGTAATGTGCTCTACAATCGTGCACAGTACTTTGCGGCGTGTGGGTTTGAGTTTTGTTCCAGCAGGTAAGACAAATCCCTCATGATGAGTCTTTATCAACATATGAAAAGGATAGCTGTTTCCAAAAAAATACGGCCTGTTGGTAAGGCAATTATCCAGGCATGTGTTACCTCTCATGGGGAAATCGACCAGGACATCCCATCCCGACAGTGCTTTGAGTTCATGCGCGTCCAATCGATTGAGGTCGCCGCCGCACACAACAACTGTATCAGGGTGTTTGTCCAACACCAAGTCCACAAAGCTAATGAGATAATTCATCAAATCTGCATCTTGGTATTTATACTTCGGTGGATTGTAAAGACCACAAATTAGCATACGGTGACCACAAGGCAACAACAAAGTTGGACAACTAAGTTCATAAAGTCTGGAACGGTGAACGTCCAGAACCTTGAGGTTATCCCTTACATAGATGGCCACACCACCCTTTTTCCTGCTATCCAAATTTTCCCAGCCCCTGTCTCTCCTAAATAGAGCGTAGCCAGGAATGTTCACAATCGCATCAGGCATTTCGATTGAGAGATGTGTTTCAGAGACAACACATACGTCAATGTCCTGACTCCCAAGATCCGCTTCTAACGCCATGGAAGCTCTCACTCGGTTTTTTCGTTTTTACCAGACCACAGCTGTTAGTAAAAAGACATTTAGGAACAGCAAATTCCGTGGATTTAGGCCGGCTAGTAACAATGTTTTCCAGTGGATGCATACTAAATATCTCGTAGGAACCTGTACATGTCTGTGTTTGTGTTTAATCCCGGTTCCACGACGACATTTCACAACTGTTATGCCTTTCATAATTTAGCATTTGAATTTCCCGCTCCTCGACCTCCTGACTGTATCTCAGAATACCCAGCGACTTTAGTTCGGTCGTGACAACAGTAGAGGGCTTAGAAGCCTTGTATCGATAAGACGAGTTTGGCATGATCGAAGGAACGGCTATTACCTCGCACACTGACTCCACTTGATAAACTGTTCAAAGAGAACCGGCTCTTAAGCAAGGAATTTCAGCCGATGAGGCATACGCGGGGCCAGGTTGAGACTCGACGTCCATGTTAATCGTGATACCCAACAGAATGTAGTGTTCCGGGACAGCTAGTAATGACAAACCTTGATGACTCCATGACACAATTGGCCGTCGAAATCGATGTTTGAGCGTAAATAATCGTGAAACCCGCAATTTTTTAGCCAATTACTTTCTTTGAATTCTAAGTCCCCTTTTAGTGGCTTAGAGCACCTTTCAATTTCAAAGCTCATTTCACCTTCCAAAGACGTTCTTCCAAAGGCAGGTGGAAAACACCTACATGAATCGCTTCATGATCAGAAAGACTTTGATGTTTGCTAACTGCAGTTAAATCTAGTTTTACTGAAAAACATCCCGTAACATTCCTCCCTTCTCACTTTCTGCTGTCCTCAGCTGACACACTATGATGACTATACTGGAAACCGAATTTGTGACAACTATATAAGGATTAAAGTGTTATAAACGTGGTAGATGAACTGAACTTTCACTTCCTCGCCTTGAACAAAATTGACACTATCAACAAATATCATAATTTTAAACTTGCTGGGTAGCGATTGAATTCACTTAAGTTTCAACATTCATGGCTGGGAAAAATTAATGTGGACACTCGGGCTCCTTTATACAAATAAAACGTGGGCATCTCCTGGCCCTTAATAAAGTTATGTAACGACTTCATGTTTGACTCTCATGGACTCTGGAATAATGGCAAAAACATCGCAATCGGCTAAAAATATACTCCAAATCACCGCTTGAAATTGAGAACAACAACACCGTTAGCATGTTCATGGCCAAAAAGACTTTTATTGTTCAGTAACTACCAATGAAAGTTCTATCTTATGACTCTTGTTACTCCTGTTTAATCCCACTTGGCTTCTTGATGGAATCTTTCTCTTAACATTTGAGGGATCCAGCTTCTAATCGCATCCATTCCGGGTCCTGTAACTAAGCGAGTACGCAGGGACTTGCTCCTTGTTGACAGTCGGGTTATTAATCAGAGTATATGGTCTATCTGAGGGAGTCTGACTCTGTTCATTCTTACTTCTTTTCTTTGTTTTCATCACCCGCTTTCTTGCTAAATCTTCATGAAGTGCCTGTTGTTGACGAGTTCTCCGGTTCCATTGGATACCCGGATACTCCACCAAAATGTAACAGGGGGTGTCTGGGTGATTCACTCCAGTGGTTGAGCAAGAGGTGCCCTGTCAACATCCGGGATCTTTCTACATCAAGTGGACCAGAGCTTCATTCAGGAACATGGCATTTATTGTAGATCTTGACTCATTTCGTTACAGGCAGAACTCAAAGCTCTTACTAACAGGAGAATTGTCAGATGCAAATTCTGACCACTAATGTTCAAATAGCTCATTCACTTGCGTCGTTGCGTTCGCAGAATCCAGACTGAATCGAGATTTTTGGGACAACCGGTAGGTCTCGAAAAGAGCTGCCCCTGCAATCTACAAGCAATCTGCGGGGGCGAACATGAATGACATCATCGCCAAACCAACTCTATAGCTTTCAAAATGGCAGCCATGCGCGAGGAAGACGAAAGTGATGTGTAAATGTCTTAAATGAGCTGCTACAGACTGGAAATGGCGTACAAATGGCGGCGATACAACTACAATGAGTGGGACTTGCTCCTTGTTGACAGTCGGGTTATTAATCAGAGTATATGGTCTATCTGAGGGAGTCTGACTCTGTTCATTCTTACTTCTTTTCTTTGTTTTCATCACCCGCTTTCTTGCTAAATCTTCACGAAGTGCCTGTTGTTGACGAGTTCTCCGGTTCCATTGGATACCCGGATTCTCCACCAAATGTAACAGGGGGTGTCTGGGTGATTCACTCCAGTGGTTGAGCAAGAGGTGCCCTGTCAACTTCCGGGATCTTTCTACATCAAGTGGACCAGAGCTTCATTCAGGAACATGGCATTTATTGTAGATCTTGACTCATTTCGTTACAGGCAGAACTCAAAGCTCTTACCAACAGGAGAATCGTCAGATGCAAATTCTGACCACTAATGTTCGAATAGCTCATTCACTTGCGTCATTGGGTTCGCAGAATCCAGACTGAATCGAGATTTTTGGGACAACCGGTAGGTCTCGAAAAGAGCTGCCCCTGCAATCTACAAGCAATCTGCGGGGGCGAACATGAATGACATCATTGCCAAACCAACTCTATAGCTTTCAAAATTGCGGCCATGCGCGAGGAAGACGAAAGTGATGTGTAAATGTCTTAAATGAGCTGCTACAGACTGGAAATGGCGTACAAATGGCGGCGATACAACTACAATGAGTGGGCAATTCATCAAGTAAAAGCGAAATTAAATCAACGAAATCTTTTGAAAACAAGACCTGTTTGATCGAGTTGTTGAACACGATGAAATTGGGGTCTTTGTGGCAAGGATTGGTGATTGAAGTGGATGATCTGCCATGGCTCAAGAAACGACCTCGACTGAAATAGGTTCTATCAGGATAAACAAACGTCAGAAATATTTTGTACACCTATTTACACCACAGATCGGCCATTTCGTCACTGAAACAAACAAATGTGCCATCCGAAGGAACATACCATGTTGGGTCGGAAACAAGTCCTGAGGACCTGAAGGAATTTCTGGGAATTACTGTCTAGATGAGCCTCAAGCAATTGCCGATTTGTATAATTAATATTATTTGTTCTTTGCTGCTACAACTGTTTTCAGAAACCACGTTTTAATATTGTTTTAGCTAAAGTTGTTATTTTTGAGGCTTTCCAAGAAGCTGAAAATGTGCTTTTAGTGTTCAAAGATCACCATAGACCACATGGCCCTCCATATGGTGGTTTTAAGGTTAACATACCAAGCCTGCCAATTCTCGAACGCACTCTGTAATCTACGATTGCTACTTGTAAGGTAAAATAATGTTGAAAACGTAGAGCATATAAAGCCCCGTTTATATGGAGAAAAGTTGTCCCGGTTAGAAGGATCACCCGCTTATCCGAGCTACCAGCCTACGGGTACTACAGTGTAAATATTAACTTGTCCTTGTGAAAGATAAACAATTTCCTGACATTCTTCTCAAGCGTCACAAAAGGAAACAAAATTTATCAATGTATATTAGCTTTATATTAAACACTCGCAACCGCTCTGTAAAGGTAACATTAGGAAAGCAATGTAAAACCTAGTAGCCCACAAGGTATGAAAAGTGCAACTGGCAATCGTACAGCGGTTGCATATGGCAAGACAGCAAAGCTCCTTCCTTCCTTCTAGGAATAGTCTTTTTCGTTCTCAAATTAATTTGTGTGCGTGGTAAAGGGGAATTCAGATCTTGTTCATTCGAGGCAAATGAAATGGCCATTTCATGCTTATGAAATACTGCATTACAAAACTTTTGGTTATCAGGTTAGAAACTATGATACAATTCAGCGTATATATCTTGACTTCAAAAACACTTTTCCATTCTGAGTAATGCATGAAATGGCGCTTTACACGTTTCATACACACACACACAAATTCCAGTCAAGCATACCCCCGGACCCCCTAGAAGCTCACAACTTCAGCGCTCCTTAAATGCCCTTGGCGTGACAACGACCCTCGCATTAAAAACAGGCCTACAACTATTCAAAAACCTCGCTACGCCCCTGATTGTCGCTGATTCATATAGCACATTCCTTGTCCTTGTGCTCGTAAAATGTTGGAAATGATGTTCCATTCGTCAATGTCAATTCGCGGAAATTGAAACTAGAATTTTTAATCGAGAGGAAAGTGCCAGCTGCTGCTGCTGCTGCTGCTGCTACTACTACTACTAAAACTAAAATTACTTCAGCTCTTACATATTATTTTGTAAACGAGTTCTTTGTAATAAAAGTATCTAGCCACACTACAAACGTAGCACTACAAACTTTTCCTTTATGTGAGAATGTCGTTTTCTGTTTTCTTAGATTACAAAAATGTAATAAGCATCGAAGTTACGGCTAGTATTAGTGATGTCTTTGTTTTGTCAATTAGAAAAAGCAACAATTTTCTATCATTTGGTTAAAAACAAATACTTGTTTTGTAGCCACAAATTTGGAAAAAATAAAATTGTATTCTTTCCAAATCTCCCCGGATTTATTCCTAAAAATAATGTTCTTAAAATCAGTCAAATTTCAGCTTCGATATTCTTATGTAAAAACAGTGTTTAAAGTGCTATTATGGTCAAATTTTTACTCCTCTATTTTTTTTAAAGATTAAAAACTCCGTTTTCCGTTTGCACATATCTGCATTGTTTCCGGATATATTACAGTTTGAAAAACGTGTACAATATGCAAATTAGATTAATGATGGCGTCATAGTATCAATCCCAAATAACATCTAGTAAACAAATAGATTTATCTCTGTCGATTTGCATCAGAAAATTGAACCTTGATAAGTTTATAGCTCTGAAGGGAAGCACCACCTCTACTGCTATAAAGATCAATTTAAAAATTTCGGTTTCCGTGGCAACTCACTATTTTCCATTCCCCAAAACCTGATTTAAATATCTTAGTGATTTTTAGCTTGAGAAACCTTTAACAAGGCCATAAACTCTACCTCACATATTTACATGCTTGCTGGATAATGAAGATGAGGCATCATTGGCAAATATCAAATTAGATTTCTCAAGGTGGCCAGCAAAGCCCTTAATAACAGGAGGTCTGGAACCAAGGGTGTTACCATGGTAACAATATAGGAAAGCCCATATTGTAAAGCACATCTAATAGAATCTTACTGCAAAGAATCAAGCATCTCTGACGCAAATTGGTGGGGAAAATGTTTTTTTTTCTCAAAATTTAGTAGTCTATGACATCATCACTTGGCTAATTTGCATATATTAAAAACATGAATATCTCTTGAGCAAACAGATATTTGACTATAGCAAACAGCCTTCTTCTTGTACAGACTACTTGTATAGGAAAGATGATAATTTCGTTGTAGTAGCACTTCAAATTTCAAATTTAGTTTTTACTTTTATTCCTTATGGTCACTTCTTAAGATGTCTATCTAAACATAAGAAAGTGCTTTTTATTGTCATGTTTATCACTGCAGTTTGTGTGTTATGTCCTGTTACTACAGAGAAATTGAAGCTGCATGTGGCGCAAGATGCGGTAATCATTGCAAACAAGAATCCAATAAGAGTGGGCGTCGTTGATCATGTGACAAGGTAATTTCGGTTTCAATTTTTCTATTTTTTTTCCATTTTGTTTTATCTTATCGCATCAACTGGTGTTTTTAAAAAAAATTAGCATAAAAAAGGAGAGTTTAGAACCAAGCCTTAGTCTACTTGAGCACCTTATTAAAGGACATGACTCAAACAAAGAATTCAAGTTCGAAAACAATGGCCAAAATTGATTCGAAATAAAACACAAACAGCTGTGATAAACATGGAAGACCAACGCATTTTATATAGAATTGAATCTTCTCTCAAATTTTGTGTATTTTTCTGGTCTAACACTTGTTGCATGTCCCCTTTGCGCCCACTCAAAAATGCAGGCCGCTTGTGAGGCACCTTTGTTGTAACGATATGCAGACCAATGCCACACTCCCAAACAGTCATCACTCGCTACTCAGAATTTCTTCTCTTCTTCTTTGTTTCTTTTAGCAGCGTATTACCCTAGTGTTTCTCAGCAACTGAGGCTTTCATTTGTCGTCCTCAACTGTAACTAGAATGCATATAACGTTTGAGGATGAAATTCAAGAAAAATTGACAGACATTTGCAATAAACAACAGGTCAACAAAGGAAAGCCAGCCTTGGAACGAATTGTAAATGGCATAATCATATGAAGGGCGGAAATTTCACCTCAACTGTTTATTTTTCCAGAGTTGAAGCCATAACCCCCCCACCACCACCACCTAGTATTTTAATTATTTTAAAGGCCTGGGTAAAGGCCTACAAATTGAAATTATTCTTAATTCAAAATATCCATGCTTTGTTCATATTATAGCCAATTTCAACAAGCAAAGCACATATTCAGATGAAGTAGTTTGCACTATTATTTTAGTTATAGTGATGGCTAGTGTTATTTTCATAATTTCTTTTTTTCTTTTTTATTTCGAACTAGAGAATAGCCTTACCTCAACGTGTATTTACATCAAATGCCCGTGGTGAACCCTCAAGGATTCTCTACAGGTACTCGACAGGGAACCACCCGAGTGCCTTCCTCATGCTGACTGTCATGGAGAACCAATAATTGTTACTGCCTGAAATCTGCTTGCGGATTCAAGAATGTAAACATACAATCCTTATCGGACAACTGCGCAACAGAATCATCATTTCGTAAACAAACCAAAACAAAAGAAAAAAATTACTCACTCGTTTTCCCTCGTCTCTTGAATGGCAAATCTTGTGTTGCGGTCATTTAGCCAGTTTAGCAGTGACATAGCTGCCACTACAATGAAGAATATCATCTGACAGGAAAACACGCATCGTCATTAGCACGTAACCTCTGCATAATCATCATCTGTCCTTTTGCGCCCGCAAGCAAACCGGATTATCTAATTAACTTTTCTATACGTAGCCACACTGATTACATATTGAGAATGATGTAAACTACAATCATAACTCTTAAAAAGCTAAACCAATATTGTTTTCCAAAAAATAAATACCTCTAAGTACCTCTTGCAAACAATTTTGTCGATCAAACAGTTTATTTGTGCATGGGTAATAGGAACGAGGTGTGCTTTACATTTGATTGGCAATTGATGACAGAAGAATGGAATTTTCACTTTGCAGCACGTTCTCTGAATTTCTTTGTCAGTTCTTCATATTCATCTACGACAAAACAAGAAAAGAACTTCTCATCCACGAAGTTATGGAGAATAGCCTTACCTCAACATGTATTTACATCCAATGCCCGTGGTGAACCCTCAAGGATTCTCTACAGGTACTCGACAGGGAACCACCCGAGTGCCTTCCTCACACTGACTGTCATGGAGAAACAATAATTGTTACTGCCCGAAATCTGCTTGCGGATTCAAGAATGTAAACATACAATCCTTATCGGACAACTGCGCGACAGAATCATCATTTCGTAAACAAACCAAAACAAAAGAAAAAAATTACTCACTCGTTTTCCCTTGTCTCTTGAATGGCAAATCTTGTGTTGCGGTCATTTAGCCAGTTTAGCAGTGACATAGCTGCCGCTACAATGAAGAATATTATCTGACAGGAAAACACGCATTGTCATTAGCACATAACCTCTGCATAATCATCATCTGTCCTTTTGCGCCCGCAAGCAAACCGGATTATCTAACTAACTTTTCTATATGTAGCCACACTGATTACATATTGAGAACGATGTAAACTACAATCATAACTCTTAAAAAGCTAAACCAATATTGTTTTCCAAAAAAGAAATACCTCTAAGTACCTCTTGCAAACAATTTTGTCGATCAAACAGTTTATTTGTGCATGGGTAATAGGAACGAGGTGTGCTTTACATTTGATTGGCAATTGATGACAGAAGAATGGAATTTCCGTTTTGCAGCACGTTCTCTGAATTTCTTTGTCAGTTCTTCATATTCATCTACGACAAAACAAGAAAAGAACTTCTCATCCACGAAGTTATGGAGAATAGCCTTACCTCAACGTGTATTTACATCAAATGCCCGTGGTGAACCCTCAATGATTCTCTACAGGTACTCGACAGGGAACCACCCGAGTGCCTTCCTCACGCTGACTGTCATGGAGAAACAATAATTGTTACTGCCCGAAATCTGCTTGCGGATTCAAGAATGTAAACATACAATCCTTATCGGACAACTGCGCAACAGAATCATCATTTCGTAAACAAACCAAAACAAAAGAAAAAAATTACTCACTCATTTTCCCTCGTCTCTTGAATGGCAAATCTTGTGTTGCGGTCATTTAGCCAGTTTAGCAGTGACATAGCTGCCGCTACAATGAAGAATATCATCTGAGAGGAAAACACGCATCGTCATTAGCACGTAACCTCTGCATAATCATCATCTGTCCTTTTGCGCCCGCAAGCAAACCGGATTATCTAACTAACTTTTCTATGCGTAGCCACACTGATTACATATTGAGAACGATGTAAACTACAATCATAACTCTTAAAAAGCTAAACCAATATTGTTTTCCAAAAAATAAATACATGTACCTCTAAGTACCTCTTATTTTGTCGATCAAACAGTTTATTTGTGCCTGGGTAATAGGAACGAGGTGTGCTTTACATTTGATTGGCAATTGATGACAGAAGAATGGAATTTTCGCTTTGCAGCACGTTCTCTGAATTTCTTTGTCAGTTCTTCATATTCATGTACGACAAAACAAGAAAAGAACTTCTCATCTGCGAAGTTATGGAGAATAGCCTTACCTCAACGTGTATTTACATCAAATGCCCATGGTGAACCCTCAAGGATTCTCTACAGGTACTCGACAGGGAACCACCCAAGTGCCTTCCTCGCGCTGACAGTCATGGAGAAACAATAATTGTTACTGCCCGAAATCTGCTTGCGGATTCAAGAATGTAAACATACAATCCTTATCGGACAACTGGGCAACAGAATCATTTCGTAAACAAACCAAAACAAAAGAAAAAAATTACTCACTCATTTTCCCTCGTCTCTTGAATGGCAAATCTTGTGTTGCGGTCATTTAGCCAGTTTAGCAGTGACATAGCTGCCGCTACAATGAAGAATACCATCTGACAGGAAAACACGCATCGTCATTAGCACGCAACCTCTGCATAATCATCATCTGTCCTTTTGCGCCCGCAAGCAAACCGGATTATCTAACTAACTTTTCTATACGTAGCCACACTGATTACATATTGAGAACGATGTAAACTACAATCATAACTCTTAAAAAGCTAAACCAATATTGTTTTCCAAAAAAGAAATACCTCTAAGTACCTCTTGCAAACAATTTTGTCGATCAAACAGTTTATTTGTGCATGGGTAATAGGAACGAGGTGTGCTTTACATTTGATTGGCAATTGATGACAGAAGAATGGAATTTTCGCTTTGCAGCACGTTCTCTGAATTTCTTTGTCAGTTCTTCATATTCATGTACGACAAAACAAGAAAAGAACTTCTCATCTGCGAAGTTATGGACCGATACAATGTTCACCGCGCGCCGCAAGGAATATAGAAAAC